>WEIV01025699.1:170761-250853 GCA_013390005.1 Calyptomena viridis
CCCCCTACCCCCGGCCGTGCCCCCGCCCGGAGCGCCCCGCAACCCTCTGCAGCCCCCGGCTGGGGCGGGCAGGGGACAGCCCTTGCCGTCGCGTCGGAAAGGAGCGGGGCAGAGCAGCCCAAAGCATCCCCCAGCTGGGTGCCACGGTCCGGGCCCCCCGGGGAGGGAGAAAGCACATCGTGGAAACCTGTGAGCAGGTTAGTCTAGAAGCTTCTGTTTCCGTGACCAGCTCCTTGCCCACCCGCCTGGGCCCATCCGGAGAAGTTGAAGATGAGGGACGCGTCTGCTTGCTGCTGCTTTGGTATTGGGTTGGCAGTGGAGCTGGTTGTCCCCGTGGGTCCTGGGCTGCCCCCAAGCCCTGCTCATGCTGCCATATATGGCCTCCCTTTCCCAGGTGGGCAGTATGGGGAAGGCCCCTGCAGGTCTGGGTTAGGTGGTGAGGACTTACTCCAGTTGGTGTCATATTCATTTGGTAAAGCCATTGCTATTGCCAGGTGGTAGTTATTCAACAAGCAGGTCTCCATTGAAATTTACTGTTGCTTGTAGGCTTCCTTAGCTCTCTGGGTTTCATCCTGAGATGGTGTTTTTGACTGTGATTTTTTTGGGGTGGGGGGGTGTTTGTAATTTTTTATATCAGTTTGCACTGAGCACAATGAATAGATTAGTCTGGTCAAAGCTTTTTGTTTCTGTCATAAGTGATCAATAATCATCTGGTGAGAAGATGATACTACAGAAAAAGGCAAAGTGCACACTGAGAACAACTGAAATACAAGGTCAATAACTCTTGGGTTATCAACGGTAAACCTGCTTTGCATATTTGAAGATGACGTATTCCTTTCCAAGTAAAGGCAACTTGAAGCTTTAGATGAGCTTTATTTTCAGTGTAAATGGTAAGCATACAGTCAACATAGGAAAGCAGCCTTTCTTCAGAGAAGGCTACTCATCCTTAAACATTCCTGAACCATTTTTAATCTTCTTCTTTAGTCAAGGTGGATGAGAATTGCAGTCCTCTTAGGTGAGAAGAGTTTTTGTACCTCCCAATACAAAGGTTGGTTTGTTCCTAGTGCCCAGCAACTGCTACAGGCTTCCCAGACACAAAAGAAAGGCGTAGTCTGTGGCCTGAAGATCGTGCATGCTAAAAAGCCAGTCAGCTGGAGAGTATCACAGATCAACAATCAGCTCTGCCGCCGCCTGGAAACTAGCTCAGGGAAGTGTAGTGGTTCGGTGTGACAAGTAATTTGTGCCGAGGTGCTGGTGGCTCAGAGAAGACTGCTGTAACCTTCGGGTCAAGCCTTTGGTAGTGGGGGCATGAGGAGCTGGGGATGCGAGAGAGGGAGCGTAGGCAGGAGGAAGCACCGGGGGCAGGTGAGGCAACCTTTTCTGGAGAAGGGGTTGGATACAGCGCCAAAGCAGGGGAATGAAATGTGAAAAGGGAGCAGGGCAGATTATCAGCAGGGGAAGAGGTTACGTGGGGACTCAGAGCCTAACATAAAAAGCTTGAAGTAATGAGTTTAATCTACAAAATCTAGTTCTTAAATTGTATGTGCTTGCCAATTAGCTAACCATTCTGCAAATCAGAATGGAATTCAGATCGTATCTTGGTAAATGTATTGACTCTGAAGTGCTGCAAGGAGAAAAAAAATCTCCTCTTTCCCCTACTGTGGGCTTTAAATATGAGCAGAAGTCAGATCTGAGAATTGAGGAATCTTTTAATATACTTACTTTCCTAAGTATACATTGTGTCTAGCCTAGACTCCCACGGTTAAAATCAAAACCCCTTATGGTAATATGACTTCAGAGGGCCAGATTCAGAGCAGTTGTAGGGCATTTTCACCAGTGAATATTGCAGTGCATTGTGAGGAGGGGTTGCTATCAGTCACAGTATGAATTAAAGTGCAGGAGATGTGAGGCAGTTACCTTGCAGGGAGAAAAACACCTATGTCCTCTTGGGCTTCTGTAATAAGGACTTTAACATTCCATGTATATAAAAAAGAATTGCAGCATCACCTTTATTCTCCTGTATTAAAGAGTGTGTTCATGTATGTATGTATTAGTTTGTGTGTCATAACAGTTTTCAAAATGGCTGAATGATATTGATTCAACTAAAAATATTATGAGAGAATAGCTGAAATTAGTTTGAGTTTCAGTTTTAGAGAATTGTAAAAATAATGTCAGTTTGACGTCACTTGGGCAGCTAGCTGAAATAATTCATAGGAACTGACAGAATGTTTCATAAAGCTATTGTTTCACCCAGATTTGACTGGTATGGACTTAAAAAAAGTAGACAGGAGTCAATGCCAGAAATTGCCACCAAGATCAGCACCCTGGGCAAGAATATTTACAGTTGTGTTTTGGAGTCTGGGAATATTTGCTTTACATGGCTGGCAGTACTGTGCTTTATACTGCAGAGGATCAAAAATTCATTATGTTTGATTGATAACACAGGGATGTGATAATATAGAATTTCTCATTTTCTTAGGGAAATATTATCTAATTTGTGCTAAATTTTGCAGTTATGCTCCATATTGAGATGGATCAGAGACGTATGACTGGGAGATGCGTAGCTGTTTGTTTTAATAGGGAATATGACTTGCACTGATGCATATGCATTTTTTTGTACTAGCCTCCTGTGGTATCGCCCGCACATGTTGATGAAACAATCTGCCTGAGAGCTGTTAGAATTTTCATGTAAGAAACTAGTTTGTTTATATGTAGATCAGTTATTACTGCAAGGATAAGTGTGTGCGTAGAAAGTTGTTACCACAGGTGGATGTTGGTGTCTGAGAACTGGGTCTCTTTAAGATAAACTTCATGCATAATGTCAGAGAAATAAGCAAGTCGGGGGCAAAAATGCTGCTGTGTTTTTTATTATGCTTTGCATCCAGTTTATTCTAGTCAGTATGATATATGTTTCAAGGACCTGAAACAACGCTTGCCATGAATGTACTTGGGATTTTGTCAGTGTCAAATCAAAGTCTTACCCGCGTCCTCAGTGTTTGCCTGACAATCATTATAAGAAATTCTATGGTAAAATTTCCTTGCAGAAACATTTTTTTAAAGATGTAATATGTAATTGTAATTGCTGTATATTTGCTAGTAATCTACTTCAGTATTTGTTTTCTCGTTTTGAAAATGACTGCATACAAATAGCACCTCTTTACTTGGTTGTTTTTTTCCGCTTCTCTATATTTAGAATTGTGTCTGTTTAATTGAGTGACAAATGGGACATTGTTCTTCTGTTAACCCAAAAAAGACATATAGGTTAATGGGAGCATGAGCTGGCCTCTCTTCTAACTGGACCGTTAGCAGACCAGGATTTGGCTTTGAGACCCTTCTCTTGGCATCTCCCAAGGCTCACTGCTCCTGGTGCCCTGTGCTTTCAGTCCTTTGAATTTGGACTATCATGAGGCTCACAGAAACCCTGTGCAGGGCAGAAGCATTTTAAAAAGTCTGTCCTTCTGACAGTGTGTCTTGGTCTTCACCAGCTTCTTGGAGCATTGGTTCACATGGTTGTCTGTGTGCAAATCGGGTGTTCTCTGAGGACAGTGTTGGATGGTGAAAGCACTAATGCTCCCTTCTATGTAAGTATATCAAGAAAATGCATTGAAAAGTGGCTTCTTCCAGGGATTTGTGTGAAATGGAGTCAGCAGATCCTGAGATCTGCTGAGCTTTGACGGTTAACTTCTTTGGATGGAGATGTTCAGGTCTCTCAGGAACAGGTTGGTAAATGTCACTTATGCAGTGACTGGTTCACAGCATTTGTGTTTAAGTCTAGAGAACTCAAGTCAGGCTCGTGGCTCCACAGAGCAAATGTAATCCACATCCAGACACTTATGTCAGGAGACATATTTCAAGTGAGATAGCAATGTCCTTCTAGAATAATTCCAGGAGACAGAAGGGAAATGTAAGAGAAAATAAGGTCACACCATTATGTCTAGTGATGGCTTTCAATATCTGATGACTTTTCATCTCTGAACTTAATTTAAACAATAATAATTTTATTCTATTATATCACAATATAGTCATCACTGGTTTAAACCACCACTTTCAGCAGTGGGTGCTAAAATTGAATTTGAAACAGAGGTGGTCCTGGTTGGTGCTTGGAGGGTAGCTCACTGTGATATCTTTTATATGGAAACACTGCAAATAATTTAGAGAAAGCTGGTGAAGTAATAGTGTTAGTAAAGAAAGTAGAGATTTATACTGAACCAGAAAACCGTTGGCATAAAGTTGAAATAGCTTAAACACTATCAAAGATCGTAAGAAAGAAGACTTGACTGAGAGCTAGCAGATATAGTAGCAGTTGTTGTTTCCCCAGATTTTAATGAATCTTCTGTCAGTGACAAAGACAAAACATGAGATTTTTTGGTTATTCAGAACCATGCTCATAGAGAAATAAAACATAATCCTGGAATCCTTTTAAGTAGGATATCCTGCAGTGTTCTAAATAATTTGATTTAGAGGGAAAATAAATCTGTTTACATGTAATAAAAACAACATGAGATATTTTTCATATTAGATTTATTACATATGTACCTTTACGTGCAAAATGTGCTCTTTTTTTCTATGCTATTGACATTTTCATTGGCAAGATGATAGATGCTGCTTGAAACAAAGTGTTTTGCTGAAGATTAGCAGAATCACTGTTTTAGGTTTGGGAAGAAATATCTTCCATAAGGAAGATGGTACAATCTGAAAAGGAAATATTAATTAAGTTTACAGTTACAAATATGAAATTATAGTGTAGTTACCTTTTTCAGGAGTAGTTATTATATTAAGGGTTCTGTTATGTTCATATCTGGCTTTTTTTCACAGTGATGCCAATTACCTCTTACAGTGAAATGTTACTTTTTCTCAAGTGTACATCACATCTAGCTTTTTTGACCAGTTGGTTCACTTTCATCTGCCTTTTAAATAGAGGTCTATGTCTGCCTCTGTTTTATAAAACATCAGGTTAATTGGAAAACCAATCCTAGATAACATGGAAACTCGGAAGAGCATGTCAAAACCAAAATTCTTTAATAGTTCATTGTCAAAAAATTCTGTTTACTGCAGATGAATGGGTTTTATGGTAAAACTCCAGCTGGACTATAAGGCTTCTATCTTTGGTCTATGTCCTAATGTGTTGTTATTAAGCCTTAAATATTAGTAAAGCAGGAGGAAATAACGTTAAATTGGCAATAATTAAAATAACTTTGACAAACCAGAAGTTTAAAATTGTTGATGGAACAGCAGATGAATTTGCAGAAGAACCTAAGATTATAAGTGTTGCCATGATCTATTTAAAGACACTGCAAATTCATGCAATGGAAGTAGCAAGTCCAAATATCCTTACAGAAAGTCTTGACTCACAACAAAGCTGATTGGCCATCCAAGCCACCAAAACAGTTAAAGCCAGAGTCAATATGTCTTGGAATATTCACTGGAGAATTGATTCAGTTATTTTAAAGCATTTCAATATGCATAAGATAGTAAGTTACTTTGCAAACTATTAGGCAATATGAGAGTCCAGTAAAATCACTGTTATTTAATTGTGAAACTTTAGCCGCATGTCACCAACACAAACTCCTCTGGACCTCATATATTTTGGGGTATGACTACTTTAAGATATCTCCAAGGAAGCTGAAAAATATAATTCTGAAGAATATAATAAGGGGGTGATTTGCATGCAGAAATGACCTCAATAACACTGAGTAAAAGAAGGAAAGTGAAGTATGGCACAACAACACTGATGCAGAGGGCATTTTCAAAGGTCTTACTTTGGGATGCAGGCTGCTTATGAAGAGAGAGGAAGACACATCAGTTTTAAGGAAAAAAAAAACGAGTAGTGATTTAGTCTGGAGCAATAATAAGTGAACTAGACTGTTACTTTGGAGGGTCTAGGAGGAATTTATTTTCTTCTGTGGTTAGAAAGCAGTGTTTATGTAACCTGTTGTCCTTTCTCTTGAATATCAAAGCAATCTGGTGGTTCTATGTCACCATGATGCAGAGGTAATCAAAGCAAGCCTTCAGAGACTGTCACAACATTGTCATTATTTTGGCAGAGCGTTGGAGATAATTTTGGCAAAGAAGCTCTCCATTGATAAACAGGTTTCAATCTGGACAGCTGGGTAGAAATAAACTGTCCCAAGCGGTCAGATACCAGTTTAAAACCACGCTGCTGAGATTTTTGTTGTTAGCAGAATACAGTGCCCAGATCATGAATCACTTCCAAATAAAAGCAATGGCTGTTTACCTTTTTTTTTCCTCCCTCTGTCCAACACTAATCCTCCTAGAATCTGTGCTAAGGCACATGGAGGTCAGGGAGGTGATTTGAGACAATCAGCACAGCTTCACCAAGGACAAGTCCTGCCTGACCAACCTAGTGGCCTTCTATGATGGAGTGACTCCATCAGTGGGCTAGGGAATGGCTACAGGTGTCATTTATCTGGATTTCTGTAAAGCCTTTGACATGGTCCTCCACAACATCCTTCTCTCTAGATTGGAGGGTAGTTGATTCAACAGATGAACTGTATTGGTTGGATGGTCACATCCGGAGGGTAGTGGTCAGCACCTCAGTATCCAGACGGAGATGAGTGATGTCCCTCAGGGGTCTATATTGGGACCAGTACTGGTTGGTATCTTCATCAATGACCTAGACAGTGGGATCGGGTGCACCCTCAAGGAGTTTGTGGGTATGACACCAAGCTGAGTAGTGCAGTTGACACAACTGAGAGATGAGGTGCCATCCAGAAGGACTGAACAAGCTTGAGGAGTGGGCCTATGGGAACATCATGAGGTTCAACAAGGCCAAGTGTAAGGTGCTGTACTTGGGTTGAGGCAACCTCTGGTATCAATACAAGCTGGGGGATGAACGGATTGAGAGGAGCCCTGGATCTGCTGAAAAGGACTTGGGGATCCTGGTGTATGAAAAGCTGGGCATAACCAGAAAGTCAGCTGTATCCTGGGCTGCAATAAAAGCAGTGTGGCCAGCAGGTCCAGGGAGGCGATTATGCCCTTCTACTTTAATCTTGTGAGACCCCACCTGGAGTGCTGCATCCACTTCTGGGACCCCCAAAATAAGAAGGATATAGACCTGTTGGAAGGGGTCTACTGGAGGGTTGCAAAGGTGGTCATAGAATCAGAGAATATGCTGAGTGGGAAAGTATCCACAAGGATGATTGAGTCTAACCCTTAGCCTGGCACAGGGCCATTGCCAAGAGTCACACCATGTGCCTGAGCGTACCATCCAAACAATTCTTGAACTCTGTCAGGATTGGTGCTGTGACCACTTCCGTAGAGAGCCTGTTCTAGTGACTAACCACTTTCTGGATGAAGAACCTCATGCTAATATCTAACCAAAACCTCCCTTAACACAACTTTAGTCCATTCCCATTGGGTCCTGTCACTGGTCATCACAGAGAAGAGATCAGTGCCTGCTCATCTTTCCCTCATGAGGAAGTTGTAGACTGCAATGAGGTCTCCCCTCAGTCTCCTCTCCTCCAGGCTAAACAGACCAAGTCACCTCATTTGCTCCTCATACGGCTTCCCCTCAAGGACCTTCACAATATTCGTTGCTCTCCTTTGGACACTCTCTAATACCTTAATATCTTTCTTATATTGCAGTGCCCAAAACTGCCACAATATTCAAGATGAGGCCCCACCAGTGCAGAGCAGAGTGGGACAATCCCCTCCCTCGGCCGGCTAGTGATGCTTTGCCTGATGCCCCCAAGGACACAGTTGTCCCTCCTGGCTGCCAGGGCACTGCTGACTCATATTCCACTTGCCATTGACCAGGACCCCCAGGTCCCTTTCCATGGCACTATTTTCCAGCATCTCATTCCCCAGTCTACACACACAACCTGGGTTGCCCCATCCCAGGTTCAGAATACAGCACTTTCTGTTGTTGAACTTCATATGGTTGGTGATTGCCCAGTCCTCTAATTTGTCAAGGTCTCTCTGCAGGGCCTCCCTGCCTATGAGGGAGTCAACAGCTCCTATGAGTTTTGTGTCATCTGCAAAATTGCTTAGTATTCCTTCCAGTCCTGCATCCAAGTCATGTATGATGATGTTGAAGAGCACAGGGCCCAAGATGGAGCCCTCCAGAACCCCACTAGTGACAGGTCCCCAGTCTGATGCCACCTCATTCACCCTTTGTGCTCAACCAGTGAACCAATTGGTCACCCACCACATGATGTGTTTATCCAGCTGTGTGCTGGACATTTTGTCTAGCAGGATCCTAGACAAAAATGAGAGTGTATATAAATGAGAGAAAGTATATCAAACTTTACTGAAATCCAAAAAGATTACATCAACTGGCTTCCCTTAATCCGCTAAGTGGGTTACCTTGTCATAGAAGAAAACCAGGTTTAATAAGCAGGATTTTCCTCTCATGAAGCTGTGCTGGCTGTGACCAATGACTGCATTGTCTTTCAGGTATTTTTCAGTACTTCTCAGAATAATCTTCTCCATAACTTTACCAGGCACTGAAGTGAGACCAGAGGGCTGGAGCACCTCTCCTATGAAGACAGACTGCAAGAGCTGGGATTGTGTGGCAGTTGGGGGTCTCAGCAGTGGAATAAAGACGCGACACAATCTCTTGAAAATCCTCAGGCGAACTCTCAGAGCTGTTTATTAACTCTGTCTTTATACACCCATTCTATAGCTACCATTGGTGCTTTGTAGGACATGTCCATACATAATTGGACACTTGCCTCATGGCAGTTTGACATTGGTGCCATGAAGCATAAACATGTACACTGTTGGTCAGTCAGCTTCACTCTGACTCCATTATCCCTAGGGCCTGGGTCACGCAGGCAGCTTCTGCTGAATCATCCTCCCCAGGGTCGCACCTTCCAATCCCTGCTTTCTCAGGGGCCCAGGCCAGTCAGGTGCACATCCAGGCCATTTCCACAGAGGCTGACAGTCCAGCTGTCAGTTGCCACAATTCCCTCTAATTCCAAGGTGCCCTGTTCCATGGCCACCACAGGGTTGTTCAGTCTGGAGAAGAGAAGTCTCCATGGACACCTCATTGCGACCTTTCAGTACCTAAAGGGGCCTACAAGAAAGATGGAAACAGACTTTTTTGCAGGACAAGGGGTAGTGGTTTTAAACTAGAAAAGAGTAGATTTCAATTGGACATAAGGAAGATATTTTTTACAATGAGAGTGGTAAACATTGGAACAGGTTGCTCAGAAGGGTGGTAGATGCCACATCCCTGGAAAGTGCACAGCACATGCTGAACTGAAAAGACATTTTAATTAGTTTTTAATAAGTAGTTAAAAGAAGTTCAAGGGAAAGACTTCTATAATGTCTCACTACAAACACAGTACAAGCAATGTGCATGTTCATACATGCAAGTAGTTTCTCATCACATTTTATTAATAAACAGATGATGGTGAAATGACTGTCTACATCACTCAACTAGGTTTTGCTGGTAAATGGCAAAGTATTGTAGGAGTGTTGAATGTATGTGATAGTGGCACTGAAAAAAAAACATTTTCTGTAGTGCATTTTAAATGATCCTTGTGTTCTTGTAGTTATTATGTCTCTGTAGCTGATGATTTTCATGGAGTCAGTTTTTAAACACTGACTAAACACTGAGTCAGTTTTGACTAAAGCTCTCTAATTTGTTTTTAGAAGGTATACTACATTAGAAAGAAAACATGAAGTTCTCTTATTTACAATAGGTTGGCTGTAAGATAATTTTCTATGATCTCATCCATAGAGGAATCAATTAGGAATTCTTGCCACTTACTAACCTGTTCCCTTGCTATTCATTTTGTGTGCTTTGATAGAAGATTATCTTGAATAAATTTGATTTATATTTTTCATTTGGGGGGGGAATTTGTAAGAGAATTTTGTGGATCCATACCATTACAGTATCATTTTCTTGCATAGCGTATTGCAAATAGTTTGCATTATAAGTAGAAAACAAAGTTCCTTAAGTTATCTTATGAATGTCATGTAACTAATTTGAGGACTGACTACCTGGAAAGCACAGTCATACTCTGTGGATATTTTTGGCATTTCTGTGTTTTAGTTTTTAATTTTTTCTTTATTGTTTTCAATCTGCCTTAGAAAGATAGGCAATAGGTAGGCATACAGGATACAACATTGAGTATCTGATGGCTTAAATGTCAAGTAGCAAAGCAGTTAACAGCTTTCAATTTGTGTAAAGTAAAATCAGTTTCCCTAGTTATTAAGGATCATTGCAAGAATTTGCTAGCATCAATGACATGGTTAAAGATCAGATTTAGACCAGGTGTAGGTCCATGAAATTCCCAAGTGTACAAATTTATAAGCATTTTTTAAACACATATATAAAGATATATTATATATCAGAGGTCTTTTCCAATCTAGTTGATTCTATGATTCTGTGATACAGCTAAAGGTTGTTGTTGGCAAATCTGCTCCTCCCTAGCTTATTCATCCTCTGCTCATGGTGATGAAAACTTCAGTGCAGTAACCTTATAGCACATAATTCAATTCCCTTCCCGCTCACATTTTATTTCTTTCTATTAAATAAATTTCAGGCTCAGAAGCAACAAGGGAGTTGATTTCATGACCTGAATATAGCTGAGATTTACCTGCAGATTACTTCCAGGCCCATCACATGTTCCTTCCATTCTCAAGCTGGTGTTCTTTCTAGTACTATCACATTTGTTTTTCATGCAGAGATTTCGAGGCACCGGGTTCCAACCATTTTCATTTTATGATGACCAATCAACGCGTGCAAGTCAAATCCTGATTTACTCCAGCCATTAGGTGACAGATTCTTGGGTGTTTGGACTGCAAGCACTGCATTTTGCCAGAAGCAGACATTGCTGATGTTCCAACACACATATTGCAATCTTCACACAGTGCCACAGAGCTGGTATTGCCTGCCTTGCAGAGTCAATGGGATAAGTAAGGCTTTTTTGAGAAAGGAAAGTTAGGTGGCCTCCAGAGATCACACACGCTATCCTTTACAGACAGGAATGGTCCTAGACTGACATAACATTGGCCTCAGTGTCATGTCTTAGCTCAGTTTCTTTCTCTTGCAGGACCTGGACTAGCTGGCAGTTTCTGTGTAACTCCAGTATGAGAGTTGTTACACTTGGAAGTAATGCCAAATGAAGTTTGGTATTGAGTATGCAGGTTACTTCCTGCTGCTTTATTGTTGCATTGGCACACAGGATTTTAAATATATGCCACAAAATACTGCAAAAGTCGAGGTTAGCCTGATGTTAAGTCAGTTATTTAAAATGAAGTTAGCTGATGAAGTTAGCACTATAGATCCTCAAATTAATTTTCTGCAAATGTGTTGCAACTTTTTAGAAGAAAAGGAGAAAAAAACAAGAAGAAAAAAAGCATTTTTGGAAGCAGTGAGTAAGTGGAAAGGTAAAGAGGGCCTGAGATGTTTGTTTATATTCCTTTTTTAAACCCACTTCCACAAATTTATTAATAACTTTTTTTTTTTTTTTTTTAAATTATGAATGCCCATTCCTTGCTGCACTGTGTGTAATAGCTTCTAGGTGTGCCCTTGCACTATTGAGGAGCAGATGAGACCTTTCCAGTCTTAAGCAGCTTGAGGCATATTCCTCCTTCTACCTAGCCCTCACATTTATGGCTCCTGTGAGATAAAATGACTGATAGTGTTAAGTGATCCATACTACCACTTTCCACTTTGAGAGCCTGAAATAGGTTTTCCATGTGGCTGACATGAAAATGCTGTCTATGCCCTACAACCTCTTGCCTGAAGCATGCAGGAGAGCAAACAGGAGATTCAGAGGCACTGGAGCTTAATGCAGAAGAAATCTGTCCACAGAGCACCAGAATGTGCAACTATCTTGCCACATGGTATCAAAGTGGCCTCTACTGACAGACACTTCTAGAGCTGGCCAAGATAATCATAAAATGTGTATCCTGCTGCACAAAGACTGGTACCCGTGAAGTGCATTCCCATCCACAGTAGTGCAGAGAACTCCACAGTGGAAGGGTATTTAAGAATCAGATTAACAGCGTAGTACAGTGGTGAAGTAAGTCCATAAGTGATAAGGAAACACATTCTGGACCTACATATCATAGACTTATCTGTGTTTTTGAATGAGTTGTCATCTGAGAGTAACCACCAGGAGGCTTGTCTGGAAATAGTCAGATCCATTGATATCTACCTGCTAAAATCAAAGATATTTAGCATAAATTGCTCCTTTTGAAGAGCAGTTAGAAATTTGTCTGATTTTCTTATTCAGCAAAGTGTGTTTTCAGAAGACTGGAATTAAACCTATTGAGGAACCTGCAAGCTCAGTCTGTCTGGCCAATCTTGACATACCAAAGGTCTGAGATGCTGCTCGCTGAGTTATATAGGTGTTCAGATCTCACCTGTGTTTTTTTCCCCTCCTCTTTTCTAGCTTAATCACCTAATGGAGTTTGAGAAATATTTTCTGAGTAAGCATAGCAGCCTTTGTTTTCACTGCTGAAAGGATGACTTGGGGAGAATCTTCCTTATGTAAATACAAGTAAAAATACTAGAGATTTGCTTAGAATCATGAAGACAGTCTAGGCAGAATTAAAAAAAATGCAGCCGGACAAATTAAAAAAGATGGATTATACCAACAGGTTCATTCTACGTTGCAGGAAAGAACACAGGAATAAATGCTACGTTATCTTGTTACCCTTTTGATACCTTTTATTATTGGAATGTATTTTATTATCGATACCTTTTATTATTGGAAAGCATTATGGAAATGCTTTTTGAAACTTTTCAGTACTGCTCTGTATTTTCTAGATATGTACAGATCATGAAGGAATTGACATCTGCTTTCCTCTCTTTGCTTTTCTTTGGTTTTTTTGCAAGTAAATATGGTAGAACACACATTTGGAGAAGGATTATTTTGTCTTGTTTCCACCCCAGCTCAATATATTTTTTTTAATAAGGATTTCTGACAACCCTTTCGATATCAATTTTAATTAATGTCCCAATTATTAAGAATACACCCTCTTAGAGAAGCATCCTATACAGTACAATTTTAAAGGTTAATTGGTCAGATATAATTAGAGCTATACTCTGTGCTCAAAAGCACTGGTTAATTTGTAGAGTCACATTATTTAAATCATTTAAATCTGTCTTGGACTAATGCCATTCTCTCTAAAATCAAAATCTGCTTGATTATCCTCTTGCTTATGACACTTTTGTTGTAGCATGATGTCAGTGTCTTCAAGGTATTAGTGAAACTAGTCTTCTCATCTTTAAACAAACAAAACCTGGACAAACTCTTTAGAGGAGAAATGAAATAATTTCTTCTCTCTTGTGGTCATTCCCTTCAGACTTTGGAACAGAAGGCAAAGCCTGTTTTCTGTCCAGCAGTTTCCTGAAGATTAACTGCAAAATAATTACTACTTTTCAGTTGTATGAATCAGTGAGACACAAGGCGAGAATAGTTGGGGGGATGTTGAAAGACAGGGAGGAAGCGATGGTGTTAATGGAAAAGAAGTTTGTGGTAAATGCACATTAAAGACCCTGGGATATTAACCTTTGACTTGCACATATTGTTTATTTCATGCTTAATTAATGTTTTTAAAATTTAGAAGGAAAGGCACCTTTTGGCCTTTTAAACAATGCACACCTTCAGTGAAACACTTCTCTTTGTTTTGGTTTTTCTTATTGGAAAGGGTAAGATCTAACGGTGCTGTTCAGGCTCCCAGCCATTTGACTGCATTTATAACAGTAGTTGATAGCCTGCTAGTTGGAGCCTGTGTGGTTTCATTGGGAGTGCAACCCATGCTGCATTCATCCAGAGGATTAACTGAATTCTCTGAATTAGGAGAGTGACCTTGTTGAGCGCAATGTGTTTGATGTGTTTGGAGGCATGAGGTATTGGTTCTCCTTGCTTTTTAGGGAATTTTGAAATTTTGAGTTTTAGGATTTTTTTTTTTTAATCCATCAAGTTTGTAGGCTATCTTATCCATGTTCCCTTTCTCATTTATGTGTTAAACAAAATTCTGCCTCTGCCACACCTCTAGGGTCCTGCTGATTCCAGGTGGAAACCCCTTATGCTTGCAAGAGCCCAGCTGGGCTTATAAACCTCCAACCATGCATTGAGAAAGGCTAGCTCTAGGATGGATGAATTGGGTTGAGTATTACTCTACTGACAGTGTTACTGTATTTCACATTTTAACTCACCGTAGTAAGTAAATTGTCATCTTTTTATGTGATCCTCTCATATTTCCAGAGCAAAATCAGTGTAATCAGAGCAATTTACTTAATATTGGTATTTTACATTTAAAAAATTACAGTTCCTTCTTTCAGTGTGAGATATTAAGGATCAGATTTTTTAAGGTTGTTTAAAGTCTTTGGGTAACAGGTTACCATTGAATTGTACAGGTCCCTGCTGTAGCTGTGAAATTCTAATCTGAGAGGTCTTGGAGGGGATGGGGGGTAACAATCCCCATTTTCCTCCAATCCTCAGTCCAAATTTATTTAAGCAATATAGCATAACAATATATAAATATTATTTTTTTCTGGAGATGTTTCTCTTTTTATTATGTGGGTGAAATGCCTTCTACATATTCACCTACAAGGAGCTTTGGGTTAAAAATCATCATAATTAAATGTTTTTAGTGTTGTAGACTTTAGTCTGTTTGCATAGTATGCAGTTTTGTTTCTGTAAACATCAGATATTCATATCTGTTATTTATGTAAATTTCTCTGTCTGTTATAGATTTGCAATCTTTGCATATTCTCTATTGAACTTTGATTATGCTGTTTGTAAAACATAGACAAGAATTTAATGGCCATTCCTGGTGATGATGAAGCATTTTCTTTCTTCTCAGAGGTATACTTAATCTTTTATCAGAGGTGGAATTTATATAAATACATCTGGAAAGTTAAGAATGAGGTTTTTTTTTCCTTGAGGAGTTTTCAGTACATATAATGTGACTGAAAAGAGCTGCTGTGTGTGGGAGTAATGGTGGTTGAACTGCTGATTGCTGCCAAAGGTTACTGGAGTGAAGACAAATGAATCCTTCAAGGCAATTAAAAGTACTATAATTGATGAAACAGAAACTGCTAATCCCTTCCAGTTTCATATAACTTTAGATTTAGGGCAGGATGCCAGAGGCATAAGCTGCACAGAAGGTGAAAGCCACTGCTAAAACTTACGTACAAGTGATGTGTCTTTTGGGGAGGAAGGAGTACCAGGAGCATATCCCACTGATGCTCTACACACTCTGGTGGCTCCCTATTCAATTCAGAATACACTTTGAGGTCCTGATCCTGCTGTTCTTAATGGACTAGGGCCTGTCTTGGAGACTGCCCTTCCATTTTCATCCAAGATGCACAGGTTTAACGAAGATGCTTCTCTGATTATAGCCCCATGTGAACCTGGGAGCCAGAGGCAGAGAATGCTTTAAGCCTGGCTAGAGAGATCAGCAAAAGTGAGAATGAGCCTGGACATGCTTATTGCATGCTGTGAAGATCAGATTTTGCTGTAAATCTTCTCTTAATTGAGACATCCAAATTGGTTTAACTCTCATAGCAGGAAAGAAGTGGAAAGAGCAAAAGGATGTGGAGTAGTAGGATAGAAAAGAACATGGGAATCAAAAAAGCCAGTGTAATGTAATAAGCATGTGCTGTTCTGGAAAGAAAGCTGATTTAAAAAAAATTAAACTTCCCGCTATTAACTGAAATAATACAAATTCAAACGACCTTAAAATAGACATCTTCCCAATTTTTATTATTTTTGTTTATTTTAAGATAAGACTTGAATGTTGTCTCAGGTTCAAATATCAGGTGCTCTCACAAAAATGCTGAGTATTTGAAGGGTCATCAAAGTGTTTAGGGGAAAAACTAGCTGAACCCAGAATTTGGAGCATTCCATGGGCAGAAACTATTGCTGCTCCAAGCAGGTCAGCTCAGCTGAACTTTTAATATACAGAATTTTTAGCTTACTCTGCCACAGCCAGAAGTTGGTTGTGTAACATTTCATACTATGCTGCTTCTATATATTTACACATAGTCAAAAAACCCCAGATTGGCTTAGGTAAACCCATGTAATGGGTAAATGTCCATGTAAATCAATCTTGGCTTTCTGTAGATTTGTTGCTGTAGAAGGAACTCAGCAAAAGATTGTGAATACAACTGTCCCAACTGCCTCACTCCCAGTACCAGGTCAATGGGACTTGCACCTTGAAGTCACTTTGAGCGTCTTAAATATTACCTATTTTCACACCCAAAGAAGCAGGCTTGCAGAGCAAAGGAGGGTTTTTTTTTCTGTAAAATTCAGCACATTTTTCCTATAGCTAATCTATGAGAGAAGTAGTGCTGTGAGAAACAGGTATTTTTATTGCTGTACATTTGTGCAGTGTGTGCTTCTCCTGTAACACAGGGGCTCAGGGGATCTAAAATGTCTTTATGGTTATAGCAACTGGGGGTTTTTTTTGAGGTTTCTCAAGATAATATTAAGAGAAAAAGCTCACGTGGTTTTCATCTTTATAATGATCCCATCTCTTACCCATTTCCTTCAAGGAATTTCTCAAAGCACACAAATAGGTCAATGACAATACACCATATTTAAAAATAGACCTCAAAGTGGAAGTTAACAAAATACCTTTCATTCTTATCTTTCTTCATCCTACCTGACCACTACTCATCATCTTTTCTCTGCTGAGGACATCTCACATCATGAGGATATGTGCTGCACCTTTAGCCTCTGATCCTCAGGTATTCATCTATGAGCTTTAGTGCTGTAGTGCCAAATTTGTGCTTGTTAGCTATTAACACCCCTTAAAGATCAAGTTGGCTCTGAACAGCTGCAGGACTGTACCTGAGTCCTTCAGAGAACAGGTGTGATTCTGCAGCAAGGCTCCTGCCATAGTGCTGGGACTAAGTGACTGAAGGTTTGTTCAGGAATATCTCACTTGTAGCCATGATGTGAGCAGAAGTTTCTTGTACAATGTGTTGTAAACAGTGGTCTCTGCTGCTGCCAGTGCAGGCTGACTCTGACCCTCTCTTTGGCAGCTCCAGGGCATCCCTGTGTATTGCATCTCACTTCCATGTATATAAAGCTGATTTTCCTACTCCAGGCAGTTGAACTTATTATGGGCCATCTAACTGTTTCTGAAGGCAATCTTCCCAGAAACCTGCCTGGAAGGGTGTGCAGGTGCTCTTGGCCGAGGTTAAACAAGGCCCAGTTTTCCCTCTCATTGTAGCTGTCAGCGTGGCAGTGGCAAAAGTGGGGGGCAAAGCAGTGGAGCAGTATGAGGAAAGTACTCTGCACTTAAGGGCATGCTGAGCTTAATGCTGGAAGCTGTTGTCTGTGATAATACCTGAAGCAAAGAGGTCACACCAGGTGTCCACAGCACTGATACGTTCCAGAGAACATACCATCTGAACTTTTGCAGAGATACCAAAGTAACTACAACCAAAAAAAAAAAAATAGATGAAGAAGGTGATGAGGGAAAGGGAGAGAGGTTAAGCTGGGACACAGGAAGAAAGGACACTTCTGCTCTACTGGCAGAGGATAGACTAGACCAACTATGCTTGATAGAGTTAATAGAGTGAATGGTTTCTATTTTTAGTAAAAAGAAAATGCCTTCCACATCTTTTGCATAAGCAGAGGAGTCCTACACATCTTTGTTTAAAATGAAGGATTCAATCTAACTGTCCAGTTCAGCCAAACTATCTGTAGGTCTCATGGATATCTTTAGAGATGGTGACTTGCAGATGTCATGCCTTGTCCTTTTCTCCATAACCAATAATGATCTGGCAGCTGCAGCATGATCTTCTGCAAACCCTGGGGATCATGGTGAGGCCATGAGGAAACCCAGAGGAGGGTGTCATTCCCTGCCTGTGCCATATGAGGCCTGGGCTGTGCTTTGCAAGCAACACTTGGCACCATCAGCAGTGACGTGATGGGGCAGGGCCAGGAGTAGAACCCCAACCAATCTGGATTTCAATCTCAGAGGTGACAGCACTGGCTGTGTGCACCAAAGTTGTCATCTAGTTACCATAACAACATGACACATCCTTTGCAGTCCATGCATTCCATGCCTGGTGTGCGATGCTCAGCAGTTGCTGTAACAAAATTCACTTTTATTTTATTCTTGTAACATCTATTGTTTGGAATAGAGAAGAAACACAGCTGTTGGGTTTTCTGATGGGTTTTCCCAGCTTGTCCTAAAACTCCAGGGTACAAGGGAAGGGAATGTCCAGATGGCACTGTTTCACATTCTTATTTTGAAGATTTGCAAAGTAAGTGCACAGCATATATACATGCATGAACAGAAAACATTTGCAAAAGACAGTTTAGCATATCTGCAGGTTGAATGTCACAGTTAGGTTTTTTTTAATTTTATTAATTGTTAGGAATAGAAAATATTGGTGGAGTTTTAATAGTGTGGTGCCTCCATAGTATTTAGTGGCTGGAAGTTGATCTGCTCTATCAATAATGTGACATAAATTATTAGTGCAGACCATTCATCATGATAAAGTTAAAAAACCCCAGCTGTTTGTTAAAGAGTCAGGGTCAGGAATAACATGTAAATAATACCCTTTTTCCCTGCTCAGTCTGTGCTCTTTTTTTCGGTTGACATTAAAGAGTCATGGCACAGGAAAATGTGAAAGAAGACATCACTCCACTTGCGTGACTCATCCTTAGCATTCAGGAGGACTTCTGTGTGCATAACGTTTCATACAGGCACAGTTCTTTACCGTTAAGTCAAATTCTATTACCCTTATATTGTTTACTAGCTCGCTCTTTGGTAGTATTTTAAGTAATTTCTATGAAACCTGATTTCCATGGTAACTGTCAAAAAGATCAAAACCCTTTTAAGGTGACTCAAATCATCTTTTAACACCTTGTCCTAAAATGCTCTGAGGGATATTTCAAAGCAAGAGTAATAGAAGTTTTCTTTTTAAAATAATGAGACATGCATATTATTATTTTATTACACTTTTCTCAACTGGCTGGGTAAAATATTTTCCTGTTGACATTTTGGAAGGAGGCAAGAAAATCCTTGTTCAAGAATAAGTTTATATGCAATGAGAAGATGGAATAGCAACCGCAACCTTTGTAAATCCTAATGAAAGGCATAATCTAGAGGAATAAGTCTGCTTCAGAATGCTAAGTCATTATAATTGCCACCTACTCTTTCAAAAACAGACTAGCAGTTCCAAAGTACCGGCTCCCTGTTTAGAGTCAAGAAATTTTCTCTCTCTGTATATACATGTATCACCCACTTGTGATTCCTTAGTCAAGCATCAGCATCAGGAATTTAACCACAATGCTTTGAGGGCAGAGTGTTAGTATAGTTAGTTTACTATTCAGCTGAATTAGTGCTCCCTCCATTTGGTTTCTTCATTCAGCATGCTTTCCTGTATGCCATTAAGCAAGCCCTGGCTCAAATTCTCACAAATAATAATTCCCTGTAAATACTTTGAGGAAATTTTTTGAATGACCTACATCGAGTAACTGGATGCATTTTACACCTGCAATACATTTCAGATATTCAGTATTTTCTGACTTTGAGATAATAGTTCTAGTATTTAGAGGCTTAGTGGAATAGCAGTGGGATACTTGCTACGTCGTTTTGCACTTGTCCAATGCTGCCTCTCTTACTAGCAGGAGTCACTGCACAATATAGTAATTTGAGGCCATAAACAGCAACAAGAAAGTCCATATTTTTCGCAATAGGAGACTTCTCTTTCTCCTGTATGACCAAATTACAATCTGCTAAAATCAACAGACAATAAACTAGCTAGGTTTTGAAGATTTCTAGAGTAATTCTGATGCCTAAGCAGTCCAAAAGTTAGGTGCTCATTTATCCAAGCTCCAAAATGCTGACTTCGTCTTTTTTTAATCACGTAATGATTAATTGTAGCAGAATAGGCTTTTTAAAATTGAAACTATGTTATCATGAGGTGCTTTAGTATTTTGAACACTGAGTGAAATATTTGTACCAAATCTTCGTTTTCTGGTAAGCATGGGAAAAAGGCCATGCACTCGAAAATATGGTGCATAATTTCGTCGGTATTTATGTAATTGCTTCTTGTTTATGGGCAGATATTGCATGCTAGTATTGCTAAGGAGAGTCATGCTAGATAAAAAAAAGACAAAAAGATGGCCAGTAAGAACAAAAAGTGAATTGTCAACCTGTTTGTGTGAGAAAATTGAGCTAAGTTCAGGTCCTAGGAACAAAGGAAATGTTAATGCTCCTCCAGGATGTTCTCTCACTGCAGCTAGGAACCTGTGAAAAAATAGATTCTTTCAGGCCTTGAATGTGAATGAGTTGAACTTCCTGTTACTAGGAAATCTTTTCAGAATCAGACAGAACTGAGCAGGTTTTCAGTTGGTCCTGTCTCATTCATTCCCTCACCCCTTATCCTCCACATGCTGATTCAGCTTGTAACAGTGCAGGTTAAGGCTTTTGAAATATGATGAAAGATCTCACACCGGCTGTAGAGTGCTAGAAATGAAAGAAGACACCTTGCCTTTTGTGCTCACCCTACTTGCAAATGTTACTGCTCTGTCACAGCTATCACTGGCATCTAAACCAGACGCAAAAATGCAAATTGCTCTGGAACTTCACTGGTATTTTAGCTGTTCAGTTATGACTAATCCAAGAGGCTGGCTAATGCTAAATGATTTTATTCTCTCTGTTCATATGGGGATTGCTTCTCAAATCCTACTGCCTCAGCTCCCCAGTCTTAACTGACACCTCTGTCTAAAATGCCTTACAAGAAATATTGCTGAGTACACCTGCATCGCCACTCAGGTAGGAAGAGAAAATTACCTGGCTCTTGTCTTAGAGCCACAGCTTATGAACCACTGATGCATTTTGACATTTTTAGCCTTCCCGTGTCATTGGAAAAATGAGGGAAGGGGAAAGCACCTTGTCATTGAATGTTCTTCTTCTAAGTATGATCAAAAGCTTGCTTTTTGTATGAGGTCCATGTAGCCTTATTTTTACTTGAGGTTCATGTAATTCACGTGCTAGGAAGGAAGGACTGTCAAGGAAGGACTCAGCCCAGGCTGAGTCATATTTTGAAAGAAAAGAAGTATTTGTATAGTGTCTGGAATGGTAGTAGCAGCTTAAGGTACACTGGTGAAGCAGCCCTGATAAACCATTATAGTTTTCATTTAACAATACTGAAATGAAATTATCAGCAAGATACATTTTTCTATTGAGTTTAGAATGAACTGGACAATGTCTCTGTTTTTGCAAATAGGTATTCCTCTATTTATGTTGAAACTACCTGGACATTCAATTTTAAATCAGAGAGGTAATCTTGATTACTTTTTTATTTTTTTTAAATCAAGTACTGGCTCATGAGCCAGTTACTCCAGTAAGTGACAGCTTCAGCTCACCACTGATAGCCTGGCAACTTTTATTGACTTGGTGGCATTTTTAGATTTATTACTGGTTTTCCCCTCCTTCCACTTATCCCTATATTGCTGGGCAGGATAAGGTTTTCAGTTTTGTTCTCCTTTTGGACAACTCTTCAGTTCTTGTGACGAGAAGAGATATGTTCCATGCCGGTTTTCCATACCACAAAACTTTCTGCAGGAGCAGCCCTTGAAAGGATATCATAAGATAATTCTTGGTAGATATGTGTGCGTGAAGAGATCCCTATGTCTTTCTCTTTGCTTCACAGGCTTTCTTCCTCAGTAGCAGCCACTTCTCCTGCCATAGCACCAGAAAAGATTATGAAGGATTTCTCTAACTGGACACTGGTATAATTTCGTTGCTCAGCTCTTATTACCAAGAGTTTCTCACTGTCCATATCTGATGTCAATACTGACATGTACCAAGCTAAGGAAAATGCTTTGACTAGTCAGCAGCACCATACCCAAAAGGTAGCATTTTTCACTTATCTCAGGGTTTTTTTCTGCAGAGGAAAAAGCTAATGGTTTCTTTATAGTTTCTGATGGAGGGTAAAGGTTGCATCCTGCTGTCAGTTCATTTCAGTTCACATTGCATCTTGTGATTGCATGTGCAGAGCAAAAAATATTATTTTTATTATCTGCAGCTTGGCAAACAATGAGACTGCTGATCTGCAGAAAGCCCTTCATCAAGCCTAGCACTAGGTTTTTCCAGGTCTGTGAAGTGTGGGCAAAGTTATAGGCAAAGCCTAGGGTCTGCCAAGTTCTGTTTTCCTTTACAGCCTTGTTACTTAAATGGCTGCTGATAAATGAGGTACGGAAAATTACATTAAAATGACTCATGATGTCAGCAAGCACTGCTGCTTGGAAATGTCACGTTGCTGCCATGGTATAGAGAGAAAAGGACCCAGCATTTGCTGGTATATACAGTCAATAGGGAGAATTGATCCCTGATCCCTTCCCGCCCTTTGCAGAATAGAAGTTCTTTTGGTCGGGAGAAACAAAGACAGAAAAAGAAACACATAGTTGCATTTAAATTTCTTAATAGTTTTTATAGAAAACAGGAATAAATATTTTTGTGACTTAAAATACAGTGCATTGAAATGTTTCTTGGTGAGGGTGATTAGAACAGCCTGTAATGGTGTCTGACAAGAAACATGAATTCATTGACAACCAACTGTTGAATCTTATGTATTTGATTTGTTTCAACTCCTTATGTTTTATTAATGCCAACCTTCAGTTCTAATAACACCTGATTCTGTGCTTCTCAGTCAGCTACTGAGAAATTAATTTTCTGGGACTCGTTCCTATGGAGAAATGATGTGGGATTGAACCTGTCATTCCTGGGGAGCATTAACCAGGCTTTGGTCTTGGGGGAATCCTTTTAGATCCCTCCATACAATACACTTTTTATAAAAATAATAACATACTGTAAGAAACATACTCTGTGAGCTTTCTAGTTTTATATTTTGCTACATTGAAATCTGGAGGGAGAAATGAGACCACAGTTGAGACTCTGCATGATTGTGCATGGGGCCAGGTAGGGAAGGTGCAAGGACCCTCCCACCCACTGCACGGCACTACAATTGATCACCAGTTGTGATAATTTATTACAGCTTTGTAGATTCAGGGTCTCTGGATCTATGTGTAAACCATGAGGATCGGATCTCTGGTCAGCATAAAAACTAAAGTAAAGACCAGGATGCAGCCTTGCTCCCCTCCTGCACGTCCTTTGCTGGTAGAGGAGAACCTGAGGACATTGAGAGGAAGCAGAGGAGCCCTGACACTGGCTCCATCAGGTGGCCTGGCTCCAGTGAATGAGGGGATGTGGTTTGCTGCCTGTACAGCAGAGCACACAGCTCCCACAGTCAGGACGTGGGCTGGTTCACCCACACCCACACTTACCCTGCCCAAATTCTCACCACAGCCTGGAGCCACTGCCACATACCCAGTCACTGAGTGTACAACTCCATTTGGTCTGTCATGTTGTCTGCATACAGTCATTGAAAAGCATGCTGTTAGGGACAGGACATGTGGAGACAGGAACCACGGCCTGACCTGATGAACTTTTCATTTAATTTAGGCTGCTTTAGCTGCAGTCAGGCTGTTAACGTTTCCCCTCTGTTTTCTGATAAAGTGAGTTTTTCCCTCTCCCATTTTCCCCCCTGCGGGTGGGTGTGGAGCATTGACTGCCACGCCGGTGCCCTCCACCCCTTGTGAGTGAGGGCTGTTGCTGAGCACGGGCAGCAGCCGCGGTGCAGAGATGGGGCCCCAGGACGGCGCTGCACTGACGGAAGCGCCCCGTGGCAGTGGCCGTGGAAGAGGCAGTGTAGGAGGAGGTGACCAGTGGGGACATCCGGCAAGGGGCAGGGTTCGCCCCAGTCATCTGAGTGGCATGGGTGGGCAGGTGGCAGCCCCATGTTGGCGGCGGTGGCAGGGCGGGCAGCAGCCGCTGCTCAGCAGCAGTGTCGCCATGGTGACAGTGGGGCTGCGGCACGCGCTCTGTGGAGGGGTTGGTGACGGGCTGGGCTCGGGGCAGACCCTGGCAGTGCCACCTGCAGGGCACACACACCTGCACGGCTGGCGAGTGGGCAGCCCTGGCTGCCGGTGCGCGGCGGCAGAGCACAGGCACACAGGGCATGACACGTTCCAGACCTGGCGCACGTGGTGCTCTTTCCCACTCGGCTCCAGACAGGAAGGCAACGTGGTCGAGCTCTCCAGGTCTCTGCAGCAGCTCTGCCGCTGTTTGCCTGCATCTAGTTCTACCCTCTTGGAGGACAACTTCACACACAGAGGTTTTTCTCCCCTTCTCCACCCAGAGAGCCAGTGCGATCACTTTCCTCCTTCCCCCCTGCATCTGCTTGCGAGGGAGCCCTGGNAAATTCTTCTGTTTGCATTTATATTTGTTTCAAAATCTACTTGACTTAACGTTAAGAGATTTTCCTGGTGTCCTGGTGGGGTGGTTTCTGGGAAGGTGACCATGAAGGCAGAACAGGCAGCCCAGATTTAATGGAAATAAATAGCACCTATTCATATGTAACCATTTCATGTAGAAAACCCTACATAAGGATGTCTTGGTGTTTTTGTGATCCAAGAAGTCAAAGTCTCATCTTTATTTTTCTTGTAAGAAAGAGATGACACTTTTGATACTGCTTTCTCCATTTGTCTCTGAAAGATGAAGAAAGAAGCAGGTCTCTGTTTCCAGTACAAAGGTCACAAAATTTGGGCTTCATGACTGCAAACAGCAGACTGTAAACCATTTGCTGTTTGTCTTCGGCATAGCATACCTTTCAATGTCAACAGAATGTGTTCTACTAGAAGAGTGTTGTGTCCTTTTGCATGAACCATCTATAAGGTATGCATCTCCTTTTGCCTTTTAAGAGCTATTTTAGCCTGATGTTTTAATCCACAGGCGTATTACAGAATTGGTGTCACCCAGCCTATCTTCGTTTGCATTTACTCTGTTGCACCACAGAAATATTTTGTTTTCACATTGTAATTTACATTTGTGAGGAGCTTTTATGAAGTAAAAGTACACAATCAATGGTTAAAAAAATATTTCTTGAGGAAATTATATTATTAATCCTACACACAATGTCCTTCCTGTGAAACAGTGGGATTTAGATGGCAGAATCAATAATGTAGTATTCACACAGGAATTGCTAATACACAAATTAGTGCATGGTGCTTCTGCACTTGATGGGAAAGATAGCCTATGTTCCCTCAGTCTTTTATTGCTGTGCAATCAAAGAGAATTATGGACACAAACAATCTAGTAAAATATAATGGTATATTTCATGAATTGCAATGCTTACTAACAAGAGAAGAAGTTGGTTTTTAAGATGTGACTGAACAGAGTAGCAAGCAATATTTAGGGCAGTAATAAAAATAAAATTATGAGTGTTTTCCTTTAAAGCCCATCATGGAGGTAAACTAAAATCTAATGCAGTCTGATAACATTAATGCACAGTCTTTATGGCGTAGCATGTGAGTATTGGAATATTAGTGGTTCATTTTTATTCCATATAGCAAGATTCTTTTGTGTTAGTGAAAATGCAAAGGGACATAAATTAGATATATTGAAATAATTTAATTTCTAACAGTTACAGAATGATCTAAATATACTGAACAAGACCCTGTGACTGCCTGCTCTAGTAATTGCTCAGTTGTATGCTTATTTCCATAATCAATGCATTACTCTGACTATCTTTAGTGGAATTTATTACCTCATTTTCAGTTTCATGGTACTTAAATATGCAGTAGGCAGTCCCACAGAAAATTGTGATCTGTACAGCAAAGAATCATGGTGTCAGAGGTCAGAGTTCTTTGTTTTCATTCCTTTGAAATCACTCTTTAATATTCTAAAAGGGGCAAAAAGCATGTAATTTGCATTTAAAGTACAGCTTTCCTGCATTACATCCCCTTGAATATATCTTTTGGATAGTGGACATCTATCATAGCATTCCTCTTGACTTTGGAAACAGTACAGAAGGTAGCTGAAGAACCTTTGTAACTGTGCAGTACAAGGCAATAAATCTGAAACTGCCACAGGATTACTATGGTAACCATGAAGACTGTTGGTCTTCCAGCCTTACTAAAAGGTATGTTCAATTTTCAGCTCGTCAACTCTTCTCGATGATTTACTTGTTGACAGTGAACATTTGATATAGTAGTGTTAATGCCCTTTTGCATCACAAGGGACTAATACCGACACCCTGTTTTATATGGCAATGTGCAGTAGCAACCCCAGGAAATAATTTCAAATTATAGAATTGTATTCCTGTCAGCAAATGCATAAAGTGGCATAAATCATCAGATTTTGAATCCTGTTTTAAGCTGCTGCAACTTTGTATGGAAGAAGGACTGTCTTCACATGGCAGCATGCAGTACGAATTTGGAATTGAAATTAAAATCCCCTTGTTACTTAAACATTTATAGGAGGGAATAACATGCAGGTCATCCTGTGTTTACATCCTTCTTCAGTTCTTTACTGCAGAGATGGAAAGGAGTTTTGCATGCAGTAGAGCGATGTGTCTTTTTTTGTTCTGTAGTATTCTCCATGGAAATGAACTCTGGTTTTGAATAAGGATGGCAAATGCTGTTATGCCTCAAAACAGATTACTTGAAATGTTGTGTTTTCCATTTACACACCCACTTACTTTCTTCGTAGGGCAGACTGAAGCAGTGTCAGGTGAGCCAAATAACCAAGGAACTGCTGACAGACATCTTGATATTTTTATTTTTAAAGTTGTTCCCCAGCTTTCTGGGGTCAATCCAAATAGGAATGCTGTGTAAGTGAGATTAAATGCTTTTGTTGCTGAAAAAAAGGAAAGAAACCCATATTAGCTTTTAACATTGAAGTACATTTGGGAACAGTGAAACTTGGGAAGCCTGGTTTACTAAGAGGATTTGTGGGTGTGGATATGTGTGTCACTTGGAGTGTGGTTTGATTCTCTGGCATCTGGTTAGCTGTGAAATCTCATTTTCTGAATGGAGATAAAGGTAATTTAGTCTCTGTTATAATATCTCTGTGTGGATTCTTCTTTGTGTGTTGAAAGCCAAACTTAGAATTTAGCTCTTCTCTCAGTAGGGTTACTAATTAAATTTAACATCTCTGCTCTGATTCCAGTCTTCAAAAACTTAGTAGATTTTTGACTTCCTCCCTCTGTCAAATTTGATGGAAACTGACTGATTGTTGCTAAAGGTAGCAGAAACAGGAGGGAGTTTGTACTCCCTCACATATGCCACTCTATAATCTTCTTTCTCTGGAAAAAAAAAATGAAGAAAAAGTTCTGCATGCAGCAATTGATATGCTGTTACTTCAGTGTTCTTTGAAGTGGAGCTTCTTGACTAGCAAAGGTCTGACTCAGTTTGAAACAACTTTTCTAAACCAAACCTTTTGATGCTTAACAGTGTCACTTGCCTCATGTTTCATTGTAAGGAGGATTTAAAGATATGCAGCTTGAAGGACCTTTAAATAGCCATTCCTTCCTTTCCCTAATTATTCCCTAAGATATCCCTCAAAACAATATATTCATATTAAAAAAATAAACCAACCAAAGCATTGCTGATAATACTGGTGAATTGCAACAATATATCTGCATAAAATGTTACCCTTCTGCTGCTGTGAAGTATTTCACCTGCTGATAAATATTTGTTTGCCTGGAAAATTCTTTGTTTGCTCTTCTTGGGACATAACTGCTATTTATCTGTTGGTAATAAACAGTTTGGTTAGTGTGAACACCACATGAAGATAACGTGGAAAACCACAAAATTGGAAATATTATGTCCTGTACTCCTTCTCAGCTGAGTTTGGATTGTCTTCCAAATGGTAAGGGCAGAAGCATGAGTGGGTTCCTCATCAGACAGGCAGTGGTTTGGCCCACGTGCTCATGTTCCCTGTTCACTGAGAGCTAAAGTGATTTCTAATGTGCTATAGAAGTGCTTCTTTGTTTTGGCGTTTTGGTGTGGGGTTTTTTTTTTTTTTCTGCTGGTGAAGTTAATTGCAATTATTAGGAAAAGGAAGTTTGACCTTGGCTGGCTGCCAGGTGCCCACCCATCTGCTCTCTCACTCCCCCTCCTCAGGAGGATAAGGGAAGAAAATAAACTCATGTGTTGAGATAAGGACAGAGAGGTAACTTACTGATTACCATCATGGGCAAAACAAGTTTAACTTGGAGAAGATTAATTTAATTTTCTCCCAGTTAAAAACAGAGTAGGACAGTGAGAAAAAAAGACAGTGGTGCAGTGGGATGGGATGGGAATAGGGGTTGCAGTCCGTTCATAGTGTTTCATCTCTGATGCTCCTTCCTCCTCACACTCTTCCCCTTCTCCAGCCTGGGGTTCCTACCATGGAATACCATGCTTTGTGAACTGCTCAAGCATGGGTCCTTCCCATGGGCTCCAGTTCTTCATGAACTGCTGCAGCTTAGGTAACACCACTCAAGTTTACAGTGATCAGCACAGAACTGAAGACCAGCACATGTTTCCTTGACGAAGATGTAAGTGAAATGGTGGGTGAGAGAGGTTATCAACTTCTGACTTTATGCTGCCACTGTAAATATGTTATGTCTGGTGAAACTATGATATAATGTGTTTCTTCAAGAAGGATGGCCTTCAAAAACATTGCGTCTTCTTTACCTTAAATAGAGGGATCTCTCCATCCATGTAATGCCTTAGTCTCATACTTGAGGATCAGTAACACCTTGTCATGTAGGGGCATGGTCTTTATAAGGAAAGGCTGGAAGAAAAGGAACACTTCACTTTATAAGGGATAGCAAAAAAGAAAATCTGAGAAATGAAGAATGTGTTTTTGTTTAAACATTAGATGGTGATAGATGTTGCTTAGTGTTGCTTTCCAGACCACAGTTGTCTGAAGGCAGTAAAGTTCACTTTTTCTGGCAGGTCATAGCTAGGGTTTTGTTTGAAACATTGTTTCTTGGCAAAGCTGTTAAGCAGAAACTTAATAAGCATCCATATTTTTATAGTCCTGAAGCTCTATCTGGTCTGAGATTTAAGTAGATACATGCATCCCTCTGGAGATGGATTTGGTTCTTATTGGAAAGCTGCTCATAATTTTCTTTGGGCATTTTATGCATATCTCAAATCAGGAATGTGCCTAATAAAACCCGATATGATTTTATAATTAAAACTATGTTCAAATAATCTTGTCTAGAAAAGTGTTAAGACTTTGAAAATAATGCTGATTTCCTAGCATGAACATGGTGGGATAAAGATAATTTAGCAAAAGTCTGCTATTTTCTAGAATAGCAAAATTCATCCTTTGCCATAAAATTTGATTTTGGAATCTGAGCTTTGGTTTAAAGAGAAAATTGTCTCTTGATGCATCACTGCAATGACAGTCTTAAAAAGTATGAAGGGAAGTGTGCCTTCCCTCATGATCCTGACAATGTGAAATATGATAACCTCGTTTGAGAGGTTATTAACTCTGAAACTCAGTGTTTTGATGATTTTAAGCCTTGCTCAACTACTTCAGTGCTGTCCTTTTCAGCAGATGCAACTTCTTTTCTAGCCTGTACTGTCATCATTAATTGCTATATTGATTCAGTCATTCATTTTTATATTTGATTCATTATAAAAATGCAATCACTGAGGAGGTTACATAATCCAGAAATCTCAGTGCAGTAAATTGGAAGTTGGAAGAAGGATGCTGTAAAATGTGAAGGACTCTTGCTTCCTCCTTATCACAGAAGTTGCCTTTGTCTTCTTGATATTTCGGTCGTATTTTACACACTGTCATTTGGTTATCTGTTGAATTTTTTCCTTCCCATCCATCTCTACATGTTGCTATCAGGAATTTTTTTGTTTGTTTTGAAAGTATTATTGGCTCTACTTTGTGAGATTACAGCAATATTGCAGTAATAGGAAGCCAGTGACTCTGTAGGAGTTTTCACTGTCCCGGTGCTCTGTGAAGAGTAGCTATCAATGTATATGCTAAAATGGGAAAACACTTGTAAAGGACAGAGAATGTAATTATTTTTGCATGTTTTTGCAGGTACAGAGCTCTGATTCATTCACTAGTGTTTTTTATACACGTGCCATTGAGCAGTCAATAATATCTGAGTTTTAAAATAAAATATGGATTAAATTTTCTCTAATAAAATCCAAATGCAGTGAAATGTGAAAGAAAGTCTCTTTTGTTTAAACATATTTGTTTTTGATTCCAAAGACTACTGTGTCCTAGTGATGGACCTGAGGCAAGTCATTGTTTGCAAATCATATCTATGACAGTTCTGCTTCCAAAGTGTAGGGCCTTGGAAGGGATGGAGAATGGAGGTAGGTAGATATTTGACTCTTAAATCGTGTGGGATATCAATAGATACACTGAAGTGTTAGAGAAGGAAGTCTTGGGGGAGGAGAATGGAACATGTGCTTTACAGTACGTGCAAGCCTGAGCTGGCTCTCTTCAGGTTGTGAATGGGAGTCAGTGCTGTGTGGTAAAGGATGCTTCTAGCAGACAATGTCTTACGCCAGACACTTAACACAGTGGGCAGGTGACATCCGTGCTGGCTGTGATTCCCTGGGAAGGACTGAGAAGGCTGGAGGAGTCTTACTTTGGGACATGCTTAGAAGAAGATGGATAACCCAGGGCTGAAGCATGGGGGTTGTCCACATAATAGAGAAATGCATGGAGAGAAATGCAAAGGGTGTCTGGGAAGAGATAAACTCCAGCATGATCCTGCTCTCACCTGTAGGTTTCAAAAAAAGTCAATAGCTACTTCTTCTAAGAACACAAAATTAATCCCCTCTATTACAAGCAGAAGAGTATCATGTTGTGTATGCTAATTTGAAGTTCTCTTTATCATTTACATCATTTGCAAATCATGTCATTGACATTCCATGTCATACAAACTGAAGCTCCTGAGTGAAATATATTGTTTTAAGAAAAGTTGGACAGCAGCATAAATCAAGTATATGAGCAGGTTGCTGTTCCATGGCTCTTTCCCTCTGGAGAACATACAGTAATGAGATTTAGAGACTGGGGAGGCAGAGCTTGCAGTAGAGAAATGTCTGATGGTGACTGGCAACCAAAGCATGAGAAATAACGGGACCCATGTTTTCAATTATCCATGTCCAAGATCAGACCCTGAAAAACATGAGATATTGTCTATGTAAACTATGCATAATTTTTGCTGGTCTGTGTCAAAATGAGACATTACCACAATGTGCAGTAGAATGGGTTGCCAGAGGCAAATGATTGTGTGATAACTCCCCCAGGTGAATAAAGAAAAAAGCCAAACTAGCGTGGTGTCAGCTATAAAGTTTCATCTGTTGGCAGAGACTTTCCATTTGGGAAGCATGCTTCTCAAGTGTCAGAAACAGACACTTTACACCGAAGAAGAAGGAATAGAGGAATGTAACACATTAGGGATTATATTTTTGTTTGGCTCTAATATTTTTTTAAGCCTTTTTCTTTTGGGGATCTTTATCACTTTTGTACATAAACTTTCACTAATTTAATGCATTTCTAGTCATCGGAGGTACACAATATTGCAAAGTCTAAATTTGTATCTGAATTGCCTTTTCTGTGATATTTTAATGACCTATTACAATCATTTATATATATTTCCATACGGGTGTCTTTTAGTGGTAGGAATAACAAAATGTTTGATTTATACCTGAATCGAAGATGGATTCTGCTGATAAGGAAAAACCAGAATAGTTTATAGGCCTATATTGTCTGGCTGATACATTTGACACTAGACAGTACAAGTGTTTGTGGATGCTGCAGGTGTCTCCTCTCCATTCAGAGACGTGCAGCTGGTGAAAATACCCTGTCTTTGAAGACATGGTAGGTTTGTCAGTCCCAGTGAGCTAAATTTGCTAAGCTTGTCAGTTCATGTGCAGTATTGTGCTGGAACATCCTCCTAGAGTGAAATTAATTTCTTAGATGTAGTCTTACAGATCTTCTGTGCAGAAATATGCATTTGCTCTGCATTTAGGATCCAATTTCAGGAGCTCCATATTGGTCTGAAGTCTTTGCTTTCTAACTGCTCTTAGACTGCAGACCTCTCGGTTATGATCACAGTAAGAAAATGGCACTTTCTTTGAGATAAAGCTCCGTTATTAAATAGTTGCAAAGACTGACATATTGCCCCCCTATCCCCTGTGAACACTTCAGCATGAGGTTAGGCTTTGGGCACAACATGGCTTGAGTAGAGACTATGTTCAATAGGGCCAGTCCCACACTTCTACCATCTCATCTGTTTCCCTGGCTTATGTTTTACTGGGTTAACAATCTGTGAGCACAGACTGAGTCAGTTCAGCCAAATGAACAGATAGAAAACCTTATTTTGGCAGATTAGTCTTCTGTCAGGCAGGTCATTGTGCCAGTTGGTGCTGAGGTCGCAAGGTGGCTACTTCGGATGCTAAGGAGGAGTCTGGTGGGAGAGCACTTCTGTCCGTGGCCACCCATGGTTTCACCAGGCTGGATATAACTTTGTACTGAATTTCAGGGCTGGTGCCTAGATTTTGAGGCCTGGAGAATTGATTCAGTGAAGTAATTTGTTATGCAATTCACACTGGACTGATTTTTAGTCTCCAGAAACACTGAACTTTTAACTTCCAACAAGCTCTGAAATTGCAATAGTCTTTATGAAGGCGGTTTTGTCTTTATATATTATGTGCAATTACAAGCTAAAATGAATACTGTTATGAAATGAAAACTGTTTTTCTTTTTCTCTATTCATTGCTACCTGTATTTTTCATGGTACTAATGTAAAGTTACCCAGTCTGTAGTGTCTTGGATTCTCTATGCATTTTTCTAAAGTCCAGCCTCAGAAAGGTTTTTCTTTAGCCCATGGGCATTTCCTCTGTATATTTTTGTTTTTGTTATTATCATACCCCTCGACATAAGCAAGTGAAGGAGAATTAATATAAGCAGGCAGTGTTTTGCATTCCGTGAGAGAAGAGGAAAGTGCTCTTTCAGTATAGACCTTCATAGGGTCTTGTGCAGCTCTTTTCAGAGAAGCAATTACAGACAGGCACTTTACAGAACACAGAGATAAACCAGTTGTTCACTCAAGGCTGCTCCTCAGCCCAGATAGGCCCTTTCCCTCTGATCTCTGGTAAGTCCTGAGATTGCTGTTTAGGATAGTCTGTAGATTCTGTAGATTCCGGGCCTTCCCTACAGAATGGATGATATACTCCAAAGTTTTGGAATGCATTACTCCAACCTTTGGTCCCATTCCTGTGCCTCCTTGTTAAGTTTTTGGTGGAGAGGGACCTCCTCTCAAGAGAGGGAAGGAACTTTCTTTGTCTTACAACATATATCTCCTCTGGAAATTTATTACCTTCCTTCTTTCTTAACAATTTATTTTTCTCTTTCATTAATGCTTTTATCACTTACTGTAACGGTTCCTGACATCCACTTTTCTTATTTGTGTTGGTATTCATTCCTTTCATTTGATGTTAAGATGTTTCACTTTCAAAGCCTTTCTAGTGGTATATGGACTACTGCCTCTATGACACCAGCTATGAGATGCCTTTGCAAAACTTTCAAGTTAACATTCTCATGTTTCTTTCAGCCCTTTCTTGGTGTCCCACAAGTATCTGCAAAGGTATTTTGGGGGTGTGTGGTGTGTATGTTTGTTTTCCCTCAGACTCTTCCTCTGTTGTAAAACCAAACCAAACCATATATACTATAAACTATAAAACCAATGGCATGCTGGTGTGCTGACTTGGCTAGTCGTCAGATGTCCTGTCTCTGTTATTTTAATATCCCTTTCTTTCTCCCTCTCTATCATCTTCTCCCACCTGTAAACTGTCTAAGACAGGGAAATTGATTTTGATTTCTTTTGAAGATAGTCAAGCTTAGTGGGGCCTTGGTCCTTGATAAGGACCTTTTAGTTGCTTAGGCATGTACTTCTAATTGATATCTTTAGATCCTGGAAACTTTTCCTGAAGTTCTTCAGTCTTAAAACTTTATTTTCCTTCCAACAGTTTTTTTACTCCTAATCAAACAATTATCCATGTTCTCCTTTGTATAATTTTGGAAAACAGTCACAAGTCAAAAAAGTCTTACTATTTCATGAAAAGTGAAAAAAAAATCCCATGTTTCTTGTTTGTTCTTGGTTTCTCGCAATCTTAATTAACAACAATAACTTAATTACAGTCATTGTGGTTGGAAGCTCTCTCATATGGAACAAGACATTTACTACATGTATGGAAAACATGCTGTAGACTGTAGAAGTAGAACTGGGATTTTGAAGCTGACTGGCTGTTCTTGAATAACCCTGCTGAATATATTATCTCTCATTCTTGGCGTGGTAAGTTTATCTCCCTGTTTCAGATTTCTTTTAATTTTATTATGTTCTTCTTTAGCTCAGTAACGAGATCACCATATTCCTTCCCTTCTCCTAGCATGAGTTGTCGCAGTTCTATACTAATGTATTTCTGAGGTCCGAATTGCACATAATTTTAAATATTATTTGCTATTTAATGAAGCTTGTGTCAAACAATTTAAGGAATAGTTTTCTCAAAAGCTGTGTGTTTTTAATGTAATTTGCTAAAAAATGGGAAAAAAATTTATGGCTAGAGCATAGCTACTAGAAAACAACAATTTTATTCTTTGTAAAACTGTTTAGGAACAAGATCAACTCAAATCACCAAAATAAGAAGCAATTCCAAATCAACAAATATGTAATGGAGAGCAGAAATCAGTTCTTCAATTAGGAATAACGTATTTCTAAAAAAAAAAAAAATTTGTAATAAAATACAATCTTTTTTTTTTTTCTTTCAATAAAGGACCGTGTTTCACTGAGATCATTATATTTGCCTTATGCATGTAGGAAAGAAAAATTTTTATTCAGCAAGTGCTGCCTTAGGCTCTGAACTCTGGAAAATCCCATATTCAACCTAAAGCACTTACATAAGAAAATCTCAGTAATAAAGCTTAACTGCCTGGTATCTCAGTATAAAAATGTAATTCTACATCTATGCAAAATATGCTGCTGCATTTGGAACCAATTTTGAACAATATCAGATGATGACAAAATGCTGATCAAGTAATAAAGACAGTAAATAATTACAAAATTTCCTAAGATCTGTGAGATATGTTAGGTGATTTCCTATGGCAATGTTTCTTGTTTTATGAAGATAGTATTTGCTTAAGATTTCTATATGCATATGTTTTTCCTCTTTTTTATCCTTTCGAGCCCTTAGGACAGTTTATAATCCTTTGGGTTGTCTTTTGTTTTGGTTTTTGCTCTCCTCTTGTCACATCTCTGTTGAATCAGGAGCATAAAATAGACTTTGGATGCATGCAATACTGATTTCATTCTTTTGTTCAAGATGGTCTTGCTTGCTTTGTATAATGTAAGTAAAACATCCTCTGCTTGACCTCCAAAGACCATTCTGATGTGTTGCACACTCTGATATTGTATACTCTATGGAATCATAGAATATGCTGAGTTAGAAGGGACTCATCAGAATCATTGAGTCCCAACTCCTGTCCCTGTGCAGGACACCTCAAGAGTCACATCATGTGCCTGAGAACATTGTCCAAATGCTTCTGGAACTCAGACAGGCTTGGTGCTGTGACCACTGCCCTGGGGAGCCTGTTTCAGTGTTCAACCACTCTCTGGGTGAAAAGCCCTTTCCTGATAGCTAATCTAAACCTCCCCTGACTCAGCTGCATACTGTTTTCCTGAGTCCTGTCACTGGGTTTCACTGCTCAGTACTATTTCATTCTCTTTACTGATCTCCATGTTCTATTTGTTTCTTCTTACCTTTCTGGTTGTTCTAAAACCTCTCTTTCCCTCTGGGAAATAGCAGCTACTGGAGTTCAGTAATTAACTGATGCACACCAGATCAAAGGGCTGAAGATGGGTCTTTAATCTGAAAGTTCATTCAGTTGCAGTGCATAAAGGACTCCTGGAAACTTCCCGGATCAAAACATTGAGATAGTTGTCTCATGTTATTTTTGCATTATGCTCAGGCATCTTATAAAAAATTTCAGCTACTGAAACGAATCACCCAAATACTTGAGACAGGATGGGAAGATCACTACATTATGGCTTATGGTAGGGACAATACTAGATGGAAGGTATGACATTTGCTTTGCAAACTGTATGCTGATGGGAGATCTATTTCCTACAGCCACTGGCCTTCTAACCAAGGTATTGATGCTTTAACTGAGGCCACTTCTCTCTTTCTTGCCCCAGACATCATCACAAGAGATTCTGGGCTGAAAAAGATGGTTACAGGTGGATAGCAGAATTTCAAAATCTTGTATGAACAGGGACGGCTTGAGCCCAGAACAAAACATGTACATTGAAGTGCAGAGAAGGTTTTTAGGACAGTCCTCCAGGAGTGGAACTGGTCCAGTGGCATTTTCCATCATCATTCAATGTAGCTGTAATTGTGGTTTAGGTTAATAGAGGTAGAGGCTTCAGTCACGAACAAGACAACTGTAATAATATAATACATCCTTTTTCTATCGTAACCCCTGCAAAGCAGAGCTCTTCCCACCATTTCTTTCCTTTTTAATCCAGCTTATCCATGGTTTTAGGCTATAAAATTCATCCTTGACTAATAATATTGACAGAGAAAAGACCATGTTTAATACAGTTCTCTGGTTGAAACATTAAACACTGGTTTTCAACTTCCAGGAAAAAATAAAAGAAAACAGTGTTGGAATCATTTGTGACAAAGCAGGAAATGGCTTGGGCATGCTTTCTTACTCTTGTACTCAAACATGATTATATTCTTCTGCTTATTGTATATTGCCTTATCAGCATCAGGATTAGACTTTGCAATGAATAAATTACAAGGGAACAAGTGTATCCGTCCAGGAATAAGCAGACTTATTGAATATTGCATTCAGGAGGATGCTCAAACTGTATTAGCAATGGTTCCTGAATTTTGTAGGTGTCTTGGGGTGGGTATTGTTGTAAAACAAGAGTACTCTCCCTCTGACTCTTCCTGTTCTCCACTGTTACTCCTGTGTTCTTGTGATGTAAAGCCAGTGGAAAAGTTATAGCCCCATGTGAAGCACTCACTGAAATGATTGGTATAGGGATAAGTAATTTGGGGAAGAGGGATTTGGGTAAGAAGCTCCACACAGAAAATGGAGATAGATTTAAAATTCCTTTTAATAATGAAATATTTCTGCTCAGATATGTTCCTGAGGTACTGGTATCCCAAACTTAGCATATGTGTAAGCACAATCTGTGTGCAAGGATGTGGACAGTAAAGATTTATTCCTATCACTATCCCCAGGAGCAGCTGGGCTCAGCCACATGTGACCAGATATATGGACGCAGTGGCTTTGTGGGCTGAGCCCTGTCATGGTACCTCCCCACCATACACAGCTATCAGTTATAGGAGCAAATATTTTGTCCTTTGGAGAAGACTAAGAAAATAATACTTCCAAACCTTCCAAAATTGTTCTACAATTCAATAAGGTGTATGCTTAACATACACCTTACTCCCATGGAGTTTTTAAGTGACAACATTCATCCCAGGCTGTGGGAGTTCATGACTGTAAGAAGTTCCATTGGGGTTCAGCCTCTTCTCCCTGGCAGCTAGCAATAGGACAAGAGGAAATGGCCTCAAGTTGCAGTAAGAGAGATTCAGGTTAGATATTGAGAAAGATTTCTTCACTGGTGGTGAAGCATTGGAGCAGGCTCCCCAAGGCAGTGGTGGTGTTACCATCCTGGAAATGTTAAAAAACTGAGTGGACATGGGATTTTGCAGTATGGTTTAGTGGGCATGGTGGTATTCAGTCGGAGGTTGGACTTGATGATCTTGGAGGTCTTTTCTAACCTTAATGATTCTATTACAGAACACTGCAGGGTTGGATACTTTCAGTGGCTTCGACATGCAGCTTCACTCCAGACAGGGCAGCTTATCCAGCTGATTGGAGTCCCGTCTTTAAGGGATATCCAAAGCTGTGCAGGCAACTCAGGCATGCAGCACCATGTACTTTATTTCAGAAGACTCTGTGGGCAGTAGTATACCTTGGCTTAAACCCAGGTGAAAACCCAGATTCATTTCTACAATGAGAACTGTCAGAATAAATGTTTGGCAAGGGTAAGCAGCCCCACTGAGGTCAAGGTCAAGGAAGGGGTTGCACATGTTGTCTGTACTTTGCAGGTAGTGAGTGGCAGCAGGTACCTTGTGCGGTTCACAGCTGCTGCCTCTAAATCTTGCATGTGTTTCCTTGTCGTCTTACTCTGGGACTCTGCTTCCTACAAGTAGTGTTGACTCCTCATGGGGTGCAGGTGACTCCATTCATGCAGGCACATGGAAGGAGAAAAGGGCCACTCCTGGTATGAGGTAGCAGCATCATGGTACAGGCTGGATCACAGCTAGTGTTTTCCACAAAGGAATTGGACCCATGATCCCACAGCCTTGAGAGGGAGCAGTCTATCCCCACTGATTTTAATCATGAAGGAAAGAGACCATTTAATATTTTTCCTCTATGCCATAGAGTCCTTGTAGAGAGTTCAGAGATATCATCTGACCCTCAACACTTGCCCAAGGAAATTTGATCTATTTATTACTGCCAAAATGTCTACTTTCTGTTTTGTTTACATTTGGAGAATTGTGGTCTTATATAAATTTTAATTGCTTCCAAGTAAAATAACCTGTTCCTTGATACTGCTTTCAAACTTCAAAGATAGACTGAGGGGATGGAAGTGTCAATATGTTATTAATTCTACAGTGGCAAGTTCCTGGCACAAGTCATTCAGATTAAGAGCTATGATAAAGGGGAGCAGTTTAAATTTACAGCAAGTTCAAGGTAGATATAGTACCTCATTCACAGCATCTTTAGGCAAAATACTGAGGTGAAATTGGTGAACTTTCACTGATTGATTGATTGTTAATCACACCAACAACCAAGTTAACAAATCACCTGCCCTTGCAAAGTAGCATGCAGCCATTTGTTTTTATTAGTGCAAGAAATGGTTTTTAAAAAAATGAATTAAAATCGATGCAAGTAGTAGGTAGTGCAGGTACAGTTCATGTGAACTCCAGCAATACCTGTTTGGCAGGGGCAGGGGACACAAATACACTTTCATTTTCCCCCCAATGATATTTGATAAAGACGAACTAGATTAGACTATGATTATAGACTGTAAAATAGCTCTGAGGGAAGGGTATAACCTTGCCTTGCATATTGATCCCTCAGAGTGCTGAATGTATTTGCTTATGTCCATGGGGAAAGAAAGATTGCTCCACAGTGTCAGTACAGCAGTGAAGTAGCAGGCTTCAAAGACTGCCTTAGTGTGTCCTTCCTCATGTGTTATACTGAAATGTTTTACATGTACTGGCATCTCAGCATAAGGGGAACCAGCGACTTAATGTGAAAAGTTCGTTTTTCAGAGCTTTGCTGAAGCAATGTGATTTTTCTGTATAGTTACCTTCCATCTTTCACTGCCACTACAATAAGCTTCCAGTTCATCACAGCAGTCTGAGTGCTCTTTTACGAGCTGGTGAGCCCCTCTGGCACGTTGCTGCTGTCTGGAGTGAGAGCTGTGTTCCTGTTCTGTCCTGTCCCTTTCCCATGACTTCATCATTTACCCCCTTATTGCAGTGACTGTACTGCTTTTTTACACTATGAGCCTATTTAATCCACCAAAATGGCAGAAGACTCCAGGGTTTCCTGCATGGCGTGGTTCTGTGAAATTTTGATATTCACACACAGCACTTGCTCTTATTGAGCAGACAGAGCTGAGGGAGGAGGTGGCCAGAGGAGCTGAAGGAAACTTGAAGTGACCTGGTAGGCCACTGTATTGCTTACCCACCTCAGCTGACTTCAGCTGACTCAGCTGAGGTCAGCTCTGTCCATGTGACATGTGGGCCTTGTAGCTGTGTCCAGACAGGGTGCAGAGATGGGCACAAAGAGAGACTATGCATTGATGTGGTAGTGTTTGCACATACATGAGTTGGACCCCTTCCTAAAACTATTCCCATCTCCTTCTCCAAACAGCAGCAAATACAAGTAATAACTCTTTGTATGTGTATTTGAGGAAGAGCACCAGGCTGCTCCTATCTCTACAGCTGAGGAGGGAACCACATGTGATGCTGGGGATAGTGAGGGTGATGCGTGAAGGGGGCGCCTAGGAATTCTTCTGTGAAGCATCACAGAGGACATGGAGAAGTCCTACCCAAGAGACTGTGAAGAAGTCCTGAGAAGAAGTGAATTTATGTGAATTTATGTTGAATTTGCAGTACAGGCAGCACAAAAAGTGTATTTTGATTTGCAAATGGCTGCATTCTATATGTAAATTATTGAAAAAAGATACATGCGAAACCCCACAAAGTCTCTTTTAGGTAATGTTGGAATGCAATCCTATTTTAATGAATACAGCCTAAACTTTTAAAGAGCTTTCACTTAATTGTAAAAATGTTCATTTGCTGTGTTAATCTTTTTTTTTTCCCCTTAATGAATATTTGAGATGTGCTTGGAATATATTGCATAACATCAATACAAATTTTACTAGAAACATGTCTGGATTCATGTGTGTTTAAATAAGTTTACTTTCCTATTTTTATACTAGATTGTAATGCAGGAACACTATTATCCATCCTGCAGCCTGCGAAATAAGCAACAATTAAATGACTTTCTGGGACTAATTAAAAGTGAGTCTTGCTGTTCACTCCTTACTTTTACACAGAGCAACTTGGAAGTAGTACATCAAAACTTTAGACATGCTTCTTGTCCTTCTATACTTTCCACCTGATCTGTGAAAATTGCCTGCTGACTGCAGATACTTTTAGGCAGGAAAATTTTTCTTCTCTTTGCAAAACTGTTAAGTCAGTGTGCAGCTCTTTGTAAAGGAAGACAAAAGCGGCTCCCACTCTGATGGAGCAGAACCTCAACTGAGCTTTCCAGAAGGTGAGTAAAACACACAGGGCTTCGGCCATGTAAGAGGGCTGGACACAGTGAGAAATTGCTTTTTTATGAACAAATGGAGCTGAGAGTGTGACAGGGTGGATTGCAACAAGTTGAGAGGCCAAATGTGCAAAGGGCAAGAGCTTGTAGCAGAGCTACAAGTTGGATAGTTACTTATCATGTACTGAAATGTGAGAGATTTGGTAATAGCAGAGGATTTTCAAAAACAAAAAGATTTACTACTTAGGTTTTTGCATGGCTGTGGTCCTAATTTAAACTGCAGTAGCTGAGAATACAGAGGTTAAACATATTCCGTCTTCACCACTCTCCCTTGCCCTTGTTGTTTTTTGGTTTGTGTTTTTTTTTCCCCCACCTCTGTAGTATTTTTTAATTAATTCCTCAATTTGAAAAAAAAGTGCTTTTCTTCTCAGACTGTAAGAAAACCTTTAGAATTAAACCACAAAGTGTTAGAGGTGTGTGATTTGTCACATTCATGTTTAAATAAGGTTTTATTTTTGTACATAAAGGAGGTGATATCAGTCTCCGTATCAAAAGATTTCATTATCTGATCATTCCACACCAGTCTGGATTTTATGAGGTTTCTAATTTTTCTATAACAAGAATAACATAATAAAACAATAATGAAAACTATTTAAATCAAACTTACACCATTGGAAAGAGATAGAGGCATAAGAGGATGTTTCAATTTAATTTAATTCTAATTTTAGCAGGAATAATTGAAGAGTTCTTTTATCCAGATTTCCATTTTCATTGAAGTTTTAAGTGGATATACTTACTGTCTATGTCAAATTCAAAAATTTTTTTTGAAGTTCAGAAATATTGTGGATTTATGACACTCTAAATTTCTGTGGAAAAGCAAAATATGATTAGGCAGGTGAGAAATTATCTGCCCTGCTAAATGAAATTTGCTTTCATGCTAATTACAGAAAATAATACTGTTACAATAAAGATCAAAATTTCAAAAAGAAAATATGAATACCTTAGCTCACTAATAAATTAAAAGGTATGTGATCGTTAGTTTAGCAACAGCTTGCTTTACCAAGCTTTCTTGGTGACTCTTCTGGCACTCTGAAACAAACACTGAGATCTCTAATGGTGGATAATCTGACTCAGAGACATTGGGTTTATTGAACTGAGGATCTCTATAATGAATTGTTTAAATCATCAGAAAAAAATGTTTCATCTCCTCACCTCCCCAGAATGGTAAATCATTCCTGAGTACTGTTTCTCAGGTTGTAATGAACTCATAAATCATAGACTATATACAATTCTAATATCTGGATTTCCATACTTTTGCTGAATGTATATTATCCATCTGTGCTAAATGCGTATTATACCAGACTTTTTTTATCATTAGCTTGGATGAATCCTTCCTAATTTCTTTTTCTCTATAAACTTCTAGCATCTTTCAGGAGCAAATTAGAACACAGAATTGTGTGAAGAGTGGAAACTGCTAATTTATATGGGAAAGGATAGCAATGAGAAGCTGCCACACATTTGAGACTAAATCTCCCTTAATTTGTTGACTAGAAATGAAGCTTCTCAAAACGTTATATGTGATATTCAAGTTTCTCTATTTTTGAATGTTCATCTTAGAGGCATGAAAAGGTTGAAGAGGTAATGCAAGCTAAGGGCATATGAACCTATTTTGAATGTCCTTTGTGCAACATATTTGATGAAGTATCTCGAATGAGCACACCTCAAATATAGCTACTTCTGACTGGCTGGACATTGCAACTGGAAAAGCTAAAATGTACATAACTGCTCCCACTGCTGAAGTAGTGCTGAGTAGCATGTGCAAAGCTAGGATCTGACAGAGACCATGTATTTTTCTGGTAAGTGAAGAGGTTTTAATCTGATCCAGGTTGTTTATTTTTTTCTTTGAAGGGCAACACCTGGCTCTTGAAAGCAAAAGAAGAATTAGAAGACAGAATTATTGTGTGAATAGCAGAAATTGATAATTTATCTTGGAAAGGATTGTGATTAGCTATCACACAAGGTATGATCAAGTAGTAATATGTGAACTCAAGTAGGCATTTTAATCTCTCTAAAGCATGTTATGAATGAGCTCCCTTGTAAACTAATCAGGTGGGTTTTTATATCCTTTATATAATTTTTCACTATAAAATAGATGGGTGTTTCTTATTGCTGACGAATTGTTGAAACAACATATCCAAGTGCATAGAGAGTTAAATTATCTATTTTTTGCAGCACTTGGGCACTCCTTAAAGGTCTAAAACTTATAACTTGATATTAGCAATTTCTTCTCTTTTGTTTTTATAATGACCCCAAAATGGCATAAACTTGAGATATTGTCTGAACACACTTGGCAACAGCATTGCCTCTCAGCCCTCAAAAAAAAAAAAAATAAGGGGAACATTTCCCTGTTTATTTCTGTCCCTACTAGCTGCCTTTGTTTGCTAGCACCAGTGGTTGTATGTCAGCTTCGTGATGGGGAAAAAAGCCCCATTTCTCTGATCTGGTTCATCACAAGCCTGTGATCAATAAGTGACTAAAAACAGGAGGAGCATGCAGGGATTGAAATTAATGGCCAAGGGGAATGAAGATAAGGGAGGACTGCTGTAATGTGTGATGATGAAGGTGGTTGCTGAGGACTATGGTTTCATTCTATGCTTAATCCAGTGAAGCTGCAGGCTGCCAGCAAAGGATAGTACTGCTTCTTCTCCATCCCCAGTGATTGTAGACCAAGTCTATGGGAAGTCAACCAACCTAAACAAAAGTTCTCCATTGGATCTGATCACTAAGCAGACTTGTAACCTAGTCCTTGCTAGGAATAGCTGGGAATATCACTTTTTTAAGGAAGTGAGGCTCCGTAGGATTTTTTATTGCCATTTGTTTCTCCGATTTAAGAGTCAATCACAGAATTACAGAATATTCTGAGTTGGAAGGGACCCATATGTATAGGTGCTAGGTCGTCCGTGAGGCATAATGACGAGAAGGCTGACTCCATTAAGCTTTATCAGAGGCTTTATTTATCTATTAGAGCACTAATTTCTATGCAGAGAAAGCTTAAGCATCTAAACATTGCAAAGGCTTTTCTAATCTGCATACCTGCCAAGCAAACACTTCATCCACAGCTTCTCAGGCAAACTGCCTGGAAAGCTCTGGACACAAGACTCTGTCTGGTCAGATCTGTCTGGCCAGGCAGAGGGTTTGCTCTCTAAGAAGTCTGCAACATGTCTGCTGCTTCTTCTTGTGCAGTTTCAGAATATATATCAGACTATATTGTTTACATTGGCTGTCCAATGACAATCAAGTCATTGTCCAACCAAGGGGGACAAGGTCATGTCCAGTCAGAGCATGACTTTTGCTCATGCTCAGGAGAAATGTGGCCTATAGGACAAGGCTACACATATGGATCATTGAGTCCAGCTTGTAAGTGAATGACCCCTATGGGGAACAAACCCACAACCTTGGCATTATTATTTCCTGGACTTTGTAAAAAAATTCCATCTTGGGGCTATAAAATACTTCATGAAGAGCTGTAGGCTGCTATTTTGGCTCTTCCAAGGCTTTAAATATCAGTAGTAGTGTTATAAATTGTAGCCACCAAGATGGGCCTCCATTAGGTAGCATAAGTTAATGAATATGCAATAAAAGCTGAACCCTGCTCTTAGAGTCTCACTGTTTAAGTAAGGACTGAAAAAGAAGCTTTATTCTCCTTATTAAAGGCAAATTGAATCTCAATGAAGTTAAACAGGAAATCTTTCTTCTGCAAAGGTGAGTCAGATGTCTGATTTTTATCAAAACTTCCCCCTTCTAGTGAGGGGAGAATCACACGGAGGCTCAAAGTCACATGAAGAACAAAAAGACAAAAAGAGGAAATCAGATTTTCCGCATCTCAGCCTTGCATGTTAACCAGTCATTCTGGTCATCTTTCTTTTCTATATAGTTTAAAAAGAATTAAATTACCTTATTAAGAGAAGGAAGAATGGCTTAGTTAGTGCCAGAGAAACTGATTGAATACCTTATGCTGATAGAAAGGTCCATTGATTACTATTAAACCACATAGCCTGAATGCAGCCTCAAGCTTAAAAGGTCACTAAACTATTGCCAGGACCTGCTAAAGGAGAATTTCTGCATTTGCCTTTTCCTTACATTCTGTCTTCAGGCACCTGGTATAGAGGTCCATCACAAAACCCCTCCTATGCCCTTAAAACTCTCCCTAATTAGGGGAAGAAAACATAAAGAGAAAGATCAATCTGGAGGAAAATAAAATAAAATTAAAACACTCGAGATTACTCCAGACAAATGGGAGGAGAATGAGGATCACTCTTGTAATCAGGATTACAAGAGCTAAATTATGATTTGTCTGGGAGAAGAGTGTGGTGTGTTGTTTAGTCTCAAAGTTTTAAATCAGAAGACTTCTATGACATTGATCAAGAAGCTGTAGAAGGCCCTTTTGATTTGCAGAGAAAGGTAAACTCATTTTGCCTGACCTTAAGTAGGAGGACACTCATTTGATTTTTTATCATTTGCATGCAGAAGCTCTCAGTCTTTATTAACTGTCGAATACTGGTTTAATACTGTCTCTTTTAGGTCAGTATACAAGCAGGTGGTTCCTGGGTAGCAGGGGAAAGGGAAGAAAATGTCTGACTTTGGATTTGTTCTTATATCACCCTTTCAGAACTGTGATGTCTGTATTTCTGTTTCTTTCTGAAACATAAAACTAGCCAGAATGATGACCTCCAGTGTGAAAAGTGTTTAAAGAAAGTTTCCTGTTCCTGTTCATCCATTATTTCCTTTTTCTTTGCCTATTGCTGCATAGGTGGTCTGTGCCAGTGCCCTAAGTGACAACTGGCGGTAGTAATGAGGCTGCAGACTTCTCTCTAATTTAACTCTGTCACTCCTACCATTAAGTCTGCAGGATGTGTGTTGTATCATCAATCCAAACTAGTGCTGCAATTTCTTCTCTCCGTTCCCCACCTCACCCTCAGCCTGGCATTAGTGCAGACAACAAATGCCCTGTTTTACATGTCGTATGTAGGAATGAGCTGCTAGCTCCTTTAATCACATGAGATGCCCATGTTGGTCACTGAGCACCAAGACTGGAGGAGCCTGGCAGCCAGGTCACTCTGTCTGGAGCTTGTGCAGTGTGTCTGAACTATCTGCTATTGCAGTAGAGGGGGTGCACCTCTTTAGAAAGGCCTGTGTGCTAGGTGGGGACAGGAGACTCTAAGCACAATAGCTATGTACTCATGTTCTACGATCTCCTTCTTGAAGGTGGGCAGCTGAGGATGTGGGAGCCTGGGGTGAATCTCCTGCGGGTAAGTGAGCCTCTCTGATCAGAGGCAGAAAGGTTTCTCCGTGTCATTATAACTGTCTAATAACTAATGCACTCTCGTGTTACCTGTTTATGAACTGGAAGTTGCTCTTGCTGTTGTAATTCACTGCCATTTTGTGTGCAGATGTGCTTACACTAAACCCCACAAGGACCACAAGCTCCGCTCTAGCTTGGAGCTTGAGCTTTGTGCCCATATCTGCACATGCACAGGACATGTAGCAAGCATTCCACCTGGTGTGTGAAGAGTCAGTGAGTTTTTGTGATAAGTTCAAGTATAAAGCTGCCTGGATAGTTTTCTTAATGCTAACTCCCACCATCCTCCCACCTCTCACCCTGCCTTCACTTTTTTTTCCTGCCCACTGAAGAATCACTGGAAATACCTGTATGCTCTTTGGTGGGCTATTGCAACATCTTTTCCTTTTTAATCTGTAGCTAGTGCTGACAGAGATGGTTGTGTGATTTGTTACTGGAAGTATGCTCCTCTTTGTTAGTGCTGTGACTGCTTTTTTCCTTTATGTAAATACAAACATATTTATTCAACTTTATGTGACAGTAATGTTCTGATTCACAATAAGAGACCCATAAATTTGGAATACTGTGCAGTGTGAAACAGTTGAAAAAACAACATATTTCCAAAGAGATTTTGTAATAGAGTATATTTTCTGTGGTGTTTGAGTATATTTTTTCCTCAAATCTACAGAATATTTGAAAAAGCATTAAAATGCAAGTTAGAGTGGTAATACTCATGGCAAGATGTAAATAAACAGTGACTGTGCAGATGTACAAAAGACCATACTCTGAACCAGTTTCCACAGTTCTTTTGATTGCTAGGATAATATAAAGCTTTGTGAATAAGGGAATTTTCATTGCATTACAAATATCTACTGAGAAAAAACAAAGAGAGAATTTTGACACTATGTAACCTGGAAACTCCAGTCTACAAATTTCTGCATACCAATTGAGATGAAATAGTGTCATTTGAACTTGAAAACGAAAATGCTGCCCCTTTAAGGTAGCATTTTTCTTCTTTACATTGTCAAAGACAGCTGCAGTCACTGTGCCAATGCACCTTCAAGGTGCAGCCAGTAGAACTCTGAAATTTGACAGGTTGAAATTTGGAATTGAATTACAGTGACAACCTTGGTGCTTTATATCTCCCTTTAAGGTAGCAACCCAGAGAACAGTATCCAAGTTAATAATAATTTTGAATGTTGGCATAACGTAAATGCCTGAGAGAAAGGGAAAAGGGCTAAAATGTCATAAATGAGGATGAAATGAACTAGCAGAAATTAGTTGCTTTATAGATGTGATTTTTTAAACTACAGGTCAAACTTAAGCATCCTGGAAACCTTAAGGATACTTCACAGTGATCTCTTAAGATGATAGGCTGCCTATTGGAGTGGTGATGCGAGTGCTTTCAGCATATGAATTGTGTGTTACCTAGGCTGTTGCCTTTCAAGGGGTACAGTCAGCTGAAGGTCTTATTTTATAGGTATGTGGAAAAACAAAATGCTAGATAAGCTGCTTTTCATGTGTTGTTTTTCAACTCAGAAGACCTTTGTAAGGTCAATGAGGAGGACTGATCATGTCTGGGGAATGTGATCGGTGGCAAAAAAAAAGCAGAAATCACATGGCTGAGTAAAAAACTCCAAGCTCTTGAAAGAATAGCAAAGAGTTTTTATTTGTTTGTTTGGTTTGTTTGTTTGTTTTGGGTTGGATTGGTGTTTTTGCCCTTAAACTATGAGATCCAGAAATTTCCTTGTGAAGTGGAAGTAAAGGGGTATTTTGAAGCTACTTGTACTTTTATAGTTACAGGTAGCAGATAATATTAGAAATAAAATAGTAGTTAGTGTCACTCAAATTAGGTTGTCTAGCCCCATTTATTTGACAAGACTTCCTAGCATCTGGTTTGCATTGGTCCTGAAACTCTTGAGACAGTTTTTATTCTGCAGCAAGTAGGCTGAGAATATGGAGAGCCAGTTGGTAATGTCATCCTGTAGATCCAGATGCAGGGGTAAGTATATGGAGGCAGCAAATGTGGCTTCGGCAAAAGCTCGTCACGTAATTTTAACTTGCTTTTCGAGGCCCAGGATGGTGTTACGGGCCGTAGCATGAGGCACAGGGTAGGTCTCCAACCATCCCGTGGTGGCTTCTACCATTGTGAGCACATAACGTTTGCCTTGGCGTGTTTGAGGCAGTGTGATGTAATCACCCTGCCAGGCCTCCCCATACTTGTATTTGGACCATCGCCCACCATACCATAGGGGTTTCACTCGCTTGGCCTGTTTGATTGCAGCACATGTCTCACAGTCATGGGTAACCTGGGAAATACTGTCCGTGGTTAGATCCACCCCTCGGTCTCGCGCCCATATTGTCTGATAACTTCAGCTGTAAATCCCTGGGCCAGCCCAGGCTCTCGAAAGGGTTCTCTGACTTGCATAAAGTGTTATTCTGTCAACCAGGAACATCTGGAAGAGGAGGCTCATGCTCTGCTTTTCATTAATCATCTTGGGGTTGCAAGACAGGTGAGATAGTGGGCACAAAAATAAAACTACAGCTGGATGCAAACTAACTGAAAAGTGTATCAAGCTAGTCATAAAAAGCTCTACTTCATATTGTAGGTGGTGCTTTTAATCTAGTTTCCAATGAAGCCTATGTGCTTATTTCCAAATGTGATGCAAACGTGATTGGAAATTTCATAAGGCCATCTGCTTGGATTTCACTCTTGAGTGTCTCCTGTGTGATAATTCGTGTATTTATTAAGCTTTCTAGTAAGCTTCATTCTTCCTAAAGATAAAGCACCACTGAAAAAGCCAGCAGGTAGACTGTGCGTTGTAAAATTCCCTGTCTTAGCAGGGAGTTTCTTTCTATTCTGGTGGAGTGGCAGTTCTGCCATACTCTAATAGCTTTTCATTATCATTTAATACCTGTGCACATGATAGTGTGAAAAGTGTGCATATTTTTATGCTTTTTATCACTGTTAAAAACTCATTCTGTTTATTTATGAGTTTGTTATTCTGAATACATGATTTACATGAGGTAAGTCGTGGCAGTACCATGGGTTTTTCCCTTTCTCTTGCTCCTACTGAATTTGAAGGAATAAGCTTCAAGTTCTTTAAAATCTGTAACAGTGAATGTTTGCTGGATGGTTAAAAATATATCTGCTTGTTTTCTCCAAGTATAGAGGACATATGTGTAGAAAGGCAGAAAGAAAATGGAAAATTTGTAGTCGAAAATCTTCCTGTCACACTGAGAGACAAAACTTTTAAAGGTGGTCTCATTTCTTTCTCCTGACTGATATTATTAGTTTAAATATTTAGTGCCATTTTTCCTGTCCTCTATTGCCCTTGGGAGTGCAGGAAAAATCTGAGATAAATGTGTCTTTGGAGCATTGCAGATCTGAGGTTCTTGATGAAATATATATTTGCTTCTGCAGGTCCCTGAGCCCTCAGGTGAATGGGTCCAGGGGGATCATCTGATTTGCTATTTCAGCCATAGGCAGAATTCAAGCTGCTTTTCACACCTGTTGGTGCTCATCAGGGGATGGAGTCTGTTGGTAGAGTTAGCTTAGGTGTTTCTCTGCTAATGTAGTCTTAATGCAGGAATTTGGACACTGCACAGCCTTATTACTTCTTGTCTGGGCCTCTCTCACTCAGAGCAACCATGCAGACTCAAGTGAACAACCCAAAAATAGGTACCAGAGATAGATAGAAATAGATGTCAGATATGCCCTGGCTCCTTTGGAAGTGGCTCCATGGTGATTTCTATGGGTTTTGCCTCATTCATGCCTGGGTTGTGGGCCACAGTGCTAGACAGAAATAGTTCCTCTTTGTATTCTCTTCTTTCTCTTTTTTTTTTAATTTTTTTGGAGACTCCATGCCAAAGTTTTTGTCTGGGCTGCAGAAGTAATTTCTGGGCTTAAAACTAATTTCTCGCAGAAACTTTGCTTTTTGTGTATGTGATTTAAGTTCAGTGTGTTTTCTTGCATTCTGTATTATACACTAGATAGGACTGACTTGGTAGAGAATTTCCAGACAGCGCTTGTTAGTACGGTTTTGGATAGCTCTAAGTTCTTGAGAAGGGCTAGGCAAGGAAGGACAGGTGGTGGTGTGACTCTGTACAGTAGGAAGGGTTTTGACTCTATATGTCTCAAGGGCAGTGATGATAAGGTTAAGTGCCTATGGGTAGGAATCAGGGGGAAGGCTAACAAGGCAGATATCTTGGTGGGAGTCTGTTACGGACCACCCAATCAGAACAAAGAGGTAGATGAAGTATACTATAAGCAGCTGGCTGACATTTTGTGATCACTAGCATTTGTTCTTATGGGAGACTTTACCTTGCCAGACATCTGCTGACAACTACGGAAAGGAGGCAGTCTAAGAGGTTCCTGAAGTGTGTGGAAGACAACTTCCTGACACAGCTTTTAAGTGAGCCTACCAGGGGCAGTGCCCTGCTAGATGTGCTGTTTATGAACAGAGAGGGCTGATTAGAGATGTGGTGGTTGGAGCTATCTTGGTCAGAATACCATGAAATGATAAGAGTTTTTGATTCTTGGTGAAGTAGGGAAGGGGTTCAACAAAACCTCTATCTTGGACTTTGGCCTATTCAAGGCACTGGTTTGGGGAGTCGCTTGGGAAACAGCCCTTGAAAACAAAGGGGTTCAGGAAGGCCAGACATTCTTTAAGAGGGAAATCTTAAAGGCATGGGAACAGACCATTTCTATGTGCCAAAAGACAAGCCAGTGGGGAAGGGCACTGGCCTGGCTGAGCAGGGAGCTTTGCTGGAACTCAGGAAAAAGAAAGAGGGTATGACTTTTGGAAGAAGGAGCAGGCAACTCAGGAAATGTACCAGGATGCTGCTAGGTCATGTAAAGAGAAAATTAGAAAGGCAAAAGCTCAGCTAGAACTCAATCTGACAACCACTGTGAAAGATAATAAGAAGTATTTTTATAAATACATTCACAAGAGAAAAAGGGCCAAGGAAAATCTCTATCCTTTTTTCCTACGTTGTAGCCAAGGATGAGGAAAAGGCTTAGGTACTTAATGCCTTTTTTTTGCCTCAGTCTTTAACAACAAGACCAGTTATCCTCAGGGCAACCAGCCCCCTGAACTAGTAAACAGAATGGGGAGTAGAATAGACCCTCTGCAGTCCGGAACGAAGTAGGTAGTGACCTGCTGTGCTACTTAGACACTCACAACTCTATGGGGCTGGATAGGATCAATCTGAGGGTACTGAAGAAGCTGGCAGAAGAGCTCACCAAGCCACCCTCCATCATTTATCATCAGTCCTGCTTAATAAGGAATGTCCTAGAGAACAGTAGGTTAGCCAGTGTGATGTCCATCTACGAGAAGGGTCAGAAGGAGGATCTAGGAAGCTACAGACCTGTTAGCCTGACTTCAGTGCAGGGAAAGGTTATGGAACACACCATCTTGAGTGCCATCATGCATCACATAGAGGACAACCAGGGAATCAGGTGCAGCCGGCATGGTTTTAGAAAAGACAGGTCCTTCTTGACCAACCTGATTTTCTTTTATGACCAGGTGACCCACCTAGTGGATGAGGGGAAATGCTGTGGATGTAGTCTACTTGGACTTCAATAAAACCGTCAATACTCCCACAGCATTCTCCCAGAGAAGGTGGCAGCCCACAGCTTGGACAGGTGGACCCTTCACTGGGTTAAAACTGACTAAGTGGTCAGGCCCAGAGAGTGGTGGTGAACAGTGCTGCATCCATTGATGGCTGGTCGCTACCCAGGGTTTGGTATCGGGGACAGTCCTGTTTAATATTTTTATCAATGATCTGGACAAGGAGTTTGAGTGCACCTCAGTCAGATCACAGATGACAGTAAGTTAGGTGGGAGTGTTGATCTGCTGGAGGATAGGAAGGCTCTGCAGAGGTATCTGGACAAGTGGATCGGTGGGCCGAGGTCAGTGATATGGGGTTCAACAGAGCCAAGTGCTGGGTCCTTTACTTGGATCACAACAACCTCAGGCAGTGCTACAGGCTTGGAGCAGAATGGCTGGGAAGCAGAAAAGGATCTAGGAGCATTGGTGGATAACTGGCTAAACATGAGCCAGCAGTGAGCCCAAGTGACCAAGAAGCCCGATGGCATTCTGGATTGTATCAGAAATAGTGTGGCCAGCAGGACCAGGGAAGTGTTTGTCCCTCTGTACTTGACACTGGTGAGGCTGCACCAGAAGTCCTGTGTCCAGTTCTGGGCCCTTCACTACAAACCATTGAGGTGCTGGAGCGTGTGCAGAGAAGCACAAGGAGCTGATAAAAGGTATAGAGGTTAAGTCATATGTGGAGCAGCTGAGGGAGCTGGAGTTATTTAGTCCAGAGAAAGTGAGGCTCAGGGGAGACCTTATCACACTCTACAACTACATGAAAGGAGGTTGTAGCTAGGTGGGGGTCAATCTCTTCTCCTGTGTGACTAGCGACAAGACAAGAGGAAATGGCCTCAAGCTGTGCCAGAAGACATTCAGGTTGGACAACAGGAAGAATTTTTTTCACTGAAAGAGTTGTCAAGCATTGGAATGAACTGCCCAGGGAGGCATCATCCCTGCAATTGTTTGAGAAATGACTGGACATGGCACTTAATGCTGTGGTTTAGTTGTCATGGTGATATTTGGTCAAAGGTTGACTCCATGATCTTGAAGTCTTTTCTAACATTAATGATTCCGTGATTTTGATTTTACTATTGATTTCAGTATGATTGTTGAGTGTTTTCAGTCACTAGATGAAAATCATATGACTACTTTTCTTTCTATCTGGATAAACCACAGAATGTGTGATTTCCGGTCATTCAACTACCACAGCTCATTAGATAATCTTTGAACATACTAGTAGCTGATGAGACAGGTACTTCACAGACAACTTTGCAGCTCTATCCAACAGATGATTTAGTCTTCTTCAAACAAAAATCACTCAAGCAATTTCAACACTGAAGAAGGGAGGTATTGACTGGTGAATTGATTAAAAGAAAAACATAAATTGATTTTTGCTGGATGTGAGTGCAGTGTTAGAATTACCACTTATGCTGTAATATAGTGGAATTTGGCCTTGAAAAATCAAAATCTCAGAACAAATCCTTGTCCACTGACCTTGGAGTGCAGTAAGGTATGCCTGCGTCTTTGGAGAGGTTTACATCATATTTGTAGGAATTAGCTTGATGTGTAGTACAAATGTAAATAATTTTAGGCATCATAAATGGGAATACCCATTCTTCAGCCCTTTCTATTAGAAGAGAGTTACATTGCATTATCATGTCTTAAGTTGCTTGAAACTTCTGGATTTTAAACTTTTGGGTAGAAATCATCCAAGACTCATATAGGTCTCAAAAGATCTTTGAGGGAAAAAGGATGTAGTGGTTTGACCCTGGCTGAGCTCCGAGGACCCACTAAAGCCACTCTCTCACTCCCCCCCTGCAAACGCACAGGGGAGAGAAAAAAAAAACCAGAGGGTTTCACGACTTTGAGATAAGGACCATAAGAAACCCATTACCGATCACCATCACAGACTCCAAGTGGGGATATTAAGAATTTATTATTATCAGGGTCAGAGTTTAAGAATGAGAAGTACAATAAATCTTAAAGACACATTTCCGTCCCCTACCCCCTGCTTTTAAGATCTACTTTCTCCCTCCCAGGGAGGTGGGAGGGGAGGTTGCAGTCAGACATTGTTTCTACCATGGCTCAGAGAGAGAGGAGTCCTTCCCCTGCTTCCTGTGGGGTCCCTCCCATGGGAGACAGCCCTCCACAAACTGTTCTAGTATGAGTCCATCCCATAAGCAACAGTTCTTCAGACACTGCTGCCACATGGGTCACTTCTCCACATGGTGCAGTCCTTCAGGCACAGGCTGCTCCAGCGTGAGTCCCCTACAGGCCAAAAGTCCTACCAGGAGTAATCCTGCTCCAGGGTGGGCTCTTCTCTCCACGGGCTACAGGTCTCTGCCAGGACCCTGCTCCAACATGGGCCTCCCATGAGGTCACAGTCTCCTTCCAGCATCCACCTGCTCCGATGTGCATGCCTTCATGGGCTGCAGGTTAATCTCTGCTGTCCTGTGGTCTTTCATGGGCTGCAGGGGCACAGCTGCTCCACCATGGTCTTCACCATGGGCTGCGGGGGCTCAGCTCTGGTGCTGGGAGCACCTTCTTCCCCTCCTTCTCCACTGACCTTGGTGTCTGTGTTGTTGTTGTTCACAACTTCTCACTCTGCTCTTCTCTAGTGGCCATCTTCATCTGTCCCCCTCTACTTTTTTTTTCCCCTTCTTTAATATGTTTTCACAGACGAGTTACTATAATTTCTGATTGTCCTGGCCTTGGCCAGCGGTGAGTCCAGCCTGGAGCCACTTGTCATTGGCTCTGCTGGAAATGGGGAAAGCTTCCAGCAGCTTCTCGAAGAAGCCTCCCCCATAGGCCCCCCCGCTACCAAAAGCCTGGCCGCAGAAACCAATACAGAGGATTATACGAAAATTATAGCAAAAACAACTCTGCCATTTCTCAGAGCAAGCGTATGAGAAGTGAGTTGTTTTGCCCATGTTAGACTCCCATGGGAACATTGCCGAGGAGCTGTTCTCTCCCTGAAGTGGTTTTTTTTTAAACTTCTGTCAAGTCATGTATCTTTTAGCTATAGTCGAAGAGGGGTTTGTTTGGAGTGTAAGCATAATTTTTAACAGTAGTTCAAATCTGATTATGAACCTCTGGAATCTGTTTTCACAGTTACTTAGAGTATTACAGCTGGTTGAATCTTGGCATGCCTGTTTTCAATGAAATGCCAATGCTGAATTTTCCTCTTTTTGAATGAGGATGAAAACAAACATTAATTTGTCCATAAAACTGATTTTTCAAAACACATTATTTCAGCTTCATTGAAGCAGTATTTTAAGGAAATCAAAACATTGTATTCGGCTTTTGACTCCTCTAATTTTTCCATGTAATAAGAAATAACATTCTAAATTATATGTCTTTGAATAAAGCATGGCTTTCCAGAATTTAAGAAAAAAAAAATAGAACTCAAAACATTTTTTGTTGTTCTATTCATTAATTGAAATTCTGGAAAGGAATACTTGAAATTTCAGTTTCATCAGAATGGCCATTTCCATCATTGCTCCTGAACCTGATTGAATCATGTTAGTGTTCAGGAAACAATGAAAAGTTTCATCATCATACAGCATTTTCCAAGTCAGGCAGCACTGTATAAATGAGACCTCTCTGTAACTGCTTCTGTTTATGACCAGGAGACATAGGCCAGGAACGCAACCTGACTTGTGATTCTCCCTCATCTCTATCCTTGTATTTGTTCTTGAGCAGCAGGAGAGAACTTGGTTATTTTTAAGAGGATGTAGAGTAATTCCTTGCATTTGGAGAGCAGGAAATGGAAAAGAAGTGTCTGAGGTTAAAGTACAGAGTAGACTAACTGGAAGTTAAAGACGAGACATTTGGATGAGTTAGGAATGAGAGGCTGTGATGTCAGTGTTCACCCTGGGTTTGACCACCATCCTGCCCTCAACAAGAATTACAAATGCTACTGAGGAAGCATGCATTGCTTCCCTTTTGTAGCTCTCAAGAGAGGAAAATTTTGGCCAAATCAATGTGTAGAGTATAATAGTGTGGATCTAGCTATTGTCTCTGCTTATGTTCTGCCTTGGGGGATATAAATAAGGAACAGTTATTTCACTGTTTGCAAGAGGAGATGCATGGAAGCTACACAGCGGTAAAATCTCAAATGAGATTTGTCTGTTCTATGTAATATGGTGTAGAATTTGTTGCCGTACAGAACTTCTTATTTTGGTAATTTTTAAAAGTGAAAGTGTCTCTGCTTTGCATGCTTGAAATCTGTAATCATGACTGGATTGATGATTCTTTTTTTTTTTTAATAACTTGTTCCTTAATTTTATTGTTCGTCATTATTTTTGTCAGTAATGTTAATGATGATTCTCATTATGTTTTCCAAAATGCTTTTAGAGCTAGTGTTTAACTCCTATCTCAAAACTTTCATTTTGTTTTGCCAAAGTCACCCTTTTACTGAGAGGAAACCCACAGGAGTGTTCTAGGGAGACAGTAGCATCCCTGTAATTGACTTAAATTTCCTGCAGTGTATATGATGAGAGATGTGTGAACATGGGGCAGTGGAGTCCCACAGCCCTGCTTGTCTGAAGAGCGCTTGGACAAGATATTCCCTGGGTACTTGAAGACTTTGAAGAAGAGAGAAGTGATATCCACAGAAGCAACTGCCTTCCTGAGCTGCAACCTGACCTTTCTTGTCCTCTTCAGGTGTGTCACTTTTTAAATATATATTCAGTTTTTGTCCACATTGCTTGGTAAAAGCCACAGGAGAGATTCAGTGGCCGTTCCTGGAGGGATGTGAGCAGTGGCAGTCACTGCCTGTATTCCTTTAACTACAAAAACCAGACAAATTTCTGGTTCATCTTCCCACAAAGATGCTAAAAATTAGAGGAAGCAAAAGTAAAAATTATGTGCAAGATGAAGAAATAAAAGCTTGTTGGAACGTAATTCAAAATCCTCTCTCTCATTACTATTGAGAGACAAGATATAGCCACAAATTGACTGTCTAAATGAAACCACAAATGAGACCGATAATAAAATTTAGCGTGGTAATAAGCTAAGAACTAAAAAAAAGTTACAATGTCAGTGGTATGTTGTGGATATATTTTCTGACTTGAATTTAAGTTTGCAGCTACGGGTTTTAAAGGTGTTTTTCTACAGTGGAGCTACACAAATTTTGAATGATGCTGAAGTAATCTCTTGGAAGTAAACCTTGAACTACATACACTGAGCTCTATAATCATTATACCCTCGGCTATTTTTAATTAAGGTTTATCAGCATTTTTCAGCTGGATTAGAAAGTGTAAAGCTCCTAGGCATGCTTATGAACAATGCTTGGTAAATATGCTGCCAAAGTGTTTTCTGTTCCCTTCTTCAAACCCTCCAACTCTTCAAGTTGAAAAATACTTTTCTACATGTACGATCTAACCCTTTTTTATTTAAATATATGGTGGTTAGGGCTCTAGTTTTCTACTGTTTGTATGTGAAGTAGATTGCATTTTCCTGGGATTTTAATTCAATTTGTCATTATTCTCTTACTTAGCAGCTGATGCACATCTCTGGATGCTGGCCGGAAGAAAAGGTGGGAGAATGGGTGAAAACTTCTGAAGAGACAATATTGTCTGGTTTTGAGCATCAGGCAACCACCCCTTCTTTCTCTTTTCCTTATCATGTGCTAAGCTCAGAAGATGAGGGCTTAAATTCATGTGTTTAAGGGTCGATTGCAGTTTGAGACTGGTACCTGAATTTTAAACATTTATCATTAGCTCTTATGTATGAAGATCTAGGAAATTCCTGGTTAGGCACCCCTTGTGCCTAACTTTGGGCACTCCTTGTGGCCCTCAGTTGTTAGTCCATAAACACATGAGTCTTCCATCAGCCCTATCTAGTATCTGCCATCCCTTGGGCACTTTAAATGATGTGAAACACCTGTGTTAAGCCAAACTGCATTGAGCTTCAAGTCAGGACAGGCTACATGCTCCTCCTAGAGAGTGATTCGGCTTTCCCTGAAGTAGACACTTTAAATCCATTGCCTTGACTAGTGACTGTAATGGGAGCTTGTGTGCTTTTCAGAGGCCCTTAAGTATGGATGTTTTAATTTGGAGAGATCCCAGCCAGAGCAATTACCTTGCCTCTGATAGCAGCCTGGGATTTTGGCGGCCTTAGTTGTTAATTTACATTATGAGAACTTAATTTTTGTAGAACAGCAGTTTTTACTAATAACAAGCCTTTAATAGCATTTTCCAGTTTAGAGCTGGCCTTCTTTATTATTAACTACATAATGTTAGGGCTAGAAAACCTATGTATGGATGTGAATACCTAGCTTGAGAATACTTAGTTCAGTATTTGTTTGAGCTGAAAGTGGCTTGCTGGGAATAATTTTTACACAGGCGTGCATTTATGCTCCCCATGAACATATACACCATGAGCAGGTTTCTTATGCCATCTGATTTAATTTCAAATTAGCCTAACAGCACTTTGCATTATTTTACAGTGCTTCTGCAGAATAAGTTATATCAAAAACTATTTATTGATGACTTTTTATTTGGTCTTGGTTAAAATAGTACATATAGCAGTAGAAATCCATCCAGGAAAAGCCTCTTAATCACTCTGATTTCCAAGCAACAATTCATAACAATTTACTATTTTCTAGGCTGAATTCATATTGCATGAATTTTTTCAATGTTGTTCCTATCTTGTCTCAACAGTAGCGTTAGAAAAAAATCAAAGAAACAACAACAAAAATCCCAATAGCAGCATGAATATGTAAACCACAAAATTTCCTGTTTGTATTGTGCCATTCACGGAATCATTTAGGTTCAAAAAGACCTCCAGATCATTGAGTCCAGCGTTTAACTGATAACCACCTTGCCAACTGGACCATTGCACGAAGTGCTATGTCTAGTTTTTTCTTGAACCTACAGAGATGTGACTCCACCATCTCCCTTGGCAGTCCCTTCCAATACTTAACAACCCTTTCTGTGGAGAAATTCTTCCTAATGTCCAACCTGAACCTCCCCTGGGTCTGTTTGAGATATGCCTTCTTGTCCTGTCACTAGTTTTCTGGGAATGAGGCTAATCCCTACCTTGCTATAACCAATGTGAACAAAAGAACATTGCTACATTGGCTCTGTTTTGCAGAATAGCTATGGGTACTGCCCATTGTGAAGGCATTTATGTATTCTGTTGGGGCCTGACTGCTTCATTGTACTGAATGAGAGAGTTCAGGTTTTTAAATTAAGGTTTATGGGTAAGGCTGTCAGATATGTGCTACTAAGCTGACCTTTCCTTCACCAGAGTGTAAATTGATGTGGTGTGTAAGTCATTGGTGTGTTAATTTGGGTTTACAGGTGAGGTTTTTTATTTGTTTTCTAATGTTTGAAATTACATACAATGTAGCTTTATCTTTTTAGACTTGGTGCAGTGAATGCCTTGCTTACATTTAGATGATTTTTTGATCTAATGTGAAAATATGGTTTTGCATAAGGATATAAAGCAAAGCATGATAGAGAAATAAAGACTGATAGTGGAAAACTAATCTGGTGTGCTGCTAGGAAAAATGCAGGGATATTTCCTTTACAGAACATTCCCCATTATAATGCCAATGATGAAACTCAGCAAGTAGGAAGGCAACAGTTACAACAACCTGAGTTGTTTAGTCAGCTTCTGCTTGTAGATCCCACTGAACTCGAATAGGTATTTCTAGGCTTTGAGGTTGAACACACACAAGGTGCTGTCTCGGGCCACATATACCCAAGCAAGAGTGATGGCTTGTGTTGTGGCTGAGGTTATTGTGGTGCAGCTGGTCTGCAGTAACCTGTGAACTGCAATGTGCATGTTTAGCTGACAGGACAAGACAACTGTATTTGGTTTAACTATGTTTTATTGTGGGCCAAATGAAGTTGAGTCTAAACACTACACCAAAAGCAGGGTAGTGTGTGCAGAAATAGTTGTTCATCTGATGAGCATCAAGCTAGTAATCTGCAGTGACTTGCTTTATTAGTTCACCTGTTTTGAACACTCTTTGTAGAGCTGAGAAGTTGTGACCACTGCTTGCTTCTCCAAACTTGTAACTAGCTCAAGAAGAGGATCTAGAAAACTGTGTGCTGATGGGGAATCTCTTTAGGATCACGCAGTGAGGAAAGCAAACAGATGTGTTCCTTGAAAAAGGTTCAGCACTTCTTGCTTTAGAAAGTACTAGTTGTCCATTCCATCCTCACCTCTCTGAAGGACTCTTTTAGAAACTGGGACAGGATCATTTAAAATCTTCTCTCTAGAACTTTATTTTGAAAGTCTGGTTTCTGCAGATTGCTCTCTTCTTTCTTGTAGCTGATTATTCTTACCTTGGCCGTTTCATGTCAAATCTTTCTCATGTCCACCTTTTTTCAGAGTCTCTACTGCTGTGCAATTCTTTTCTTAATTTGTTTTTATTTAAATCGTTATTTAAACTTATTTTTTCCTCATTTTTCTTCTCTATGATTCAGTATATATGCATGTATCTGTCTGCTTCAGAGAAATATCTACTTCAAATTTCTGCTAACTTGTCATTCTCACGAGGAAGGTGGCTATCCTAGATTTTATCAGTGCATGGTTTAAAATTGTTTGTGTTCATACAGGTGCTGAATGAAGTTTGGCATCTGTTCTGTATCACAGCCAAACCTCCTTCAGTTGCTGGCCAGAGCAGCTCTATTGGAGCAGGCATGCTGTTCAGTTTTGAGCCCTAAACATTGAAGGAAAGGAATGCTCTGGGAATCACACCATTCATGCATGTTTCATAGTTAAGGTTGTAATCAAAAATGCAGTCTAGCTGCACTACAAATATTTGAATAACTAAATAATAACTCCACAATGTGATACTGTATAAAATGAATACAGTGTCCAGATCCTATCTGTATTTAGTGTTTCATGTGATGACCTGACTGATGCCAATGATGGTCCGTATTTTCATTGTTTTTATACAGATTTCACTTCAAGATTTATTGCATCAGAGAAATTAGTTGTCCAGCTTATTTTTAGAGTCTGGTTTATTCCTGGCCAATTTATGAATATAATACCTTTCCCTCACACAGTTCTGCCTGAGTTCTGTTTTGTTTTGCTTTTGATGTCTTAGTAAATGGCGATTTGATTACAAAACTCCACAAAACTCCCCAAACCACCACCAAACAGACAATAAAAGAAAAAAAGAATTTTCCAAAGATGGTACCAACCAGATCTTGCTTATAAATCAGGTTGTCTTTATTTTTGTACTCAGAAATTATAACCATATTTCTACGTTTTTTGCATGAACTATCTCTGATATTTAGATCCAGGCTTAATGTGGTTCACTCCATAATGGTGGCCTTAAGGAGAGAGGGTGCTGCAAAGGCTCTAATTGCTCAGAAATTATATGGAAATTACTCATATGGTAATTTGTGCCATCTGACTCATTGTCATACTCTCCATACTCTCCAGTGGTGGCAGTATGATAGTGACCATATTGGATACTTATTCTGCCTTCTGAGTTCTCTTACTGAGGAGTACTGTTCTCTACTACTCTACTGTACTCTACTGTGGAGTCACAGTAGAGAGCTGATACACATTAGTCTGATCTTGCTTGTAACATCTTAATTTGTCATGCAAAGGATGAATAATGTCTGAGACTTCCACGTTGCTTGCAAGCTATGGATTTGGACATTGCACGATGGGATGTGCATTTCCTTCTTTATAGCCACTGATGATGAAAGACAGGCATGTCCAGGTTTTCATACAGAACAGTGCTAGAAGTGTTCTGAATGAAGGTTTTTCTTTGTCATCCATCTCTGTTTTGTGCTAGACTGCATGCACAGTGCATGAAATAACAAGATCACAGGTACTTGTCTATGTGCTGCTCTGGCTGGGGCCTGTTAATTCCATTAATAGACCATTTCTGCACCACTGCCCTTAGGAGATTTTAAATCATAACTTTCCACTGTTCTAAGCTACACTAAGGCTAGCCACACATGGCTGTTTCTGGGGTATCTTGCAATACAGCTGGACTAGGAAAAAGTCAGACTTTTTCAATACACTTCTCTCTCAGTCAGTCATTATAGCAGGGTAAAGCTAAAGCTACCTAGTTATATATATATATTGGAACTGAGATGTCCTACATGAGTCACAAAATTGCGTGAGCCATTTCACTGAAAATACTGTCTTTACTTTCTCAAACTCCAAGAAATTTCAATCTGTGCAGAACTTATAAAACAGTAATAAAATTCAGCTTAGCATAGAATTATGTCATGTTACACATACTCTCAAAAATTGCATCTTGTTGATTGTGTTAAAGTGAGAGTATTTAATTGTGCATTTTTCACAGATTTTCAAGGTGGTTGGTGGAATTTTATATATAATAAGAAAGCTAACTCCTTTTATACTCTTTGTACTGCAGGAGATAGACTGCAGCCCAAGGATGGGACAGAATAAAGCATTTCATTTTGTCTTCAAAACTTTTTCTGCTTTATTTTAATTGGCACAGCTATGTCCAATCTACATTTCCCTGCCTCTCTTTGAAACCCTCCGGATAGTAGAAAGCATTTCAGGTTCGAAGTGTTCCCCCCAGAGTCAGGCAGCACTTCAACCAGTATCTGCAATGGCTAAAATTATCACTTTTCAATGGGGGATACTGCTGAAAGTATAAATTTTCTCTGGCAAGAGCCAGGTTTTACACAGCAGCAATTTGTTGCAACTTTAACTCTTCAAATAGCTCTAGGTCACTGGAGTAGGATCTTTCAGTAACAAATTTCTGCCATAGAGGGGAGAACCAATATGTTCTTTGTTCTTTCCAAACATGTTGCTCCCACTGCAGAATAGGAAAAGGCTGAGACCAAGGTTTGGCACTGGCAGATGTATGCTAGCAGGAAATCTCCTGGAATAGAGTTTTGGCTGGTGAAGTTTGGCAGGAGAAAAGCTTCTTTTTGCTATCTCGGTGTGAAATGACAACTTGTGCTTGGGAATATGTCCTCATGTCTTTTGCTGCATATGTAGTCATAGAGCAGGTGGCATATAGATTGTACCATATAGAGAACCACACATGCAAATTGGAACGAACTTAAATAACAGGGTGACTGAAGATTGAGGTGATGTTTACCACAGACTTGGGAAATGGTATTGCTTCCCATGGAGTTCTGACCTTCATGCTGGTGCTCTCTCTTCCCGAACACACATACCCTTGTCCTTAGACTTGGGAAGCAATTTAAACGATCAACTCTGGTATATTTGTACAAGATGAACCCACAGTAAAAGGATATTTGTTTCATGGCCCTTGACTGAATTTGGAATGTAGGCATGCTCCGAGCATCTGCTGTTTTGAACAGTGGATGGGTTCTTCTGTTTTCTCATTAAATTACCTAATGCTTCACACAAAAAAAAATAAGGTAGTTGTAAAGAGCAGAAGATAAGCCTTTGATCATGGGACTTGTGTTGGTTGCCCAAGTATGTCGAACTCCATATTTAGCCTTTGTTTATATTAGTATTTGGGCTTGAATTATTGTCATGGGTGGGAGTGGAAGGTTTAGACAAAGTTATTAAACAAACCCTGCTGTTCAATTATGAGGTGCAGAAAGAACACCCTTGCTTTCTAAAGTCCTTCTAAGGGAGGAGCTGAGGTGCGGCTGAACCCAATCTTAGCCTTGGTTTAAATTTAAGGAACTATGAAAATGTGGTGAAATCACTTTGTCCTTTGAGTTTTAATGATGGTGAATTGAATATATTTATATAAAATGAATTATTTATTATGTCAAATGAACAGATGAGTGAACAGATGAAAGATCTTAATCAGAATTATTTATTGCATGGTATAAAAGCTAAAAATCTACTAATAGGTATAATATAGCCTAAAGTAGTATAGTATAGTATAGTGCACTGTAACAAAACAATTATATTAAAGCAATTGTATCAAAGCTAGCAAAAGAAACAATCTTTAACTAGAGATTGATATAACTCACCATACAAAATAGCAGGCAGATCTCTCTCTATTAACCCCTGGGGAGTAACCATGAAGAGGAATCCCTGCTTCACAGAAGCTCCACACTTCAAGGAAGTATGTGGAAGAATCTGCCGTATGAGAGTTGGACTGGGCTTTTATAGTTATAAATTGATATACTTGTAGTCACAGATTTACAGGCCAGGATTAGTTTATCTGTCACATCCTGCTTCAAAAGAAAGTAGGATGTGTCTTGGAAGTTTGGTGAACACCAACTGGAGCAAGCTGTAGCTCGCCACAAATAGCTTGCATAATGGCTTGTATCTTATGCTTTCCCTGGTGGGATTCTAGGCCTTATTGGGGTGGGCTATCCTGCCACAATTATGGATACACTTTTGAAATCAATATTTCCATTTTGCTTCATAGAGCAGTATTGGACCACTTACCTCCAGGATTAAACCAAGTCCTCCAATCACCAGTGTTTATTCAGTCCATGTAGTTATTTAGAAATAGTCACCTTCCCATACACTATATCTGTACTGTGGATATCATATACTCAACACTAGCTGCTTCACACTACAAATTCTGTATTGGGATTTACTGCTTCCTCATACCACCCTAAAGCTATGCTGCCAGGAAGAAGGATGGGTGCTCTGACTCAGAGCATCATGGTGGGGGGGGAATGTCTCATCTAGGAAAAACAGCTTGGTTCCACTTTGGGATCTAAATTAGTAAAACTTCACTCTCCTTCTAGTGGTAGAGGGCTTGCTTTGTGGTCAGTGGAAGTAAAAATTAGACTAAGTCTACAAAATCTGCATATAATACACAAAAAACAACTTGTGAAACCCATCAGCTAAGGTCAGCATCTTACAGCATTGTGCTTTGGCATCTTAGAAATCTTTATGCCTCAAAACTGCTTTATGCAAATATGTACCTATATAGTAGTGAAATTAAATTAATAATGTTACTCATAAAACAAAAGCACTTTTAAGACTGTGGCTTGCAGCACATCTCGTCCTCTTGTCTCAGTGTTTCAGGGAAAAGCTTGGTATTAAATATTTGGCTCCTTTGAGTCTACAGGTCTGAGAACTCGGTAAAGCTTTTTTGTATGCTTAGGTAGATAATAATTGTGTTTTACACTTGCACAGCTGTTTTGTGACTATTTTCTTTTGAGCACACTAGTGCATATGATGATTGAGTTCATCTTTCCATGCATACGTTTGATTTACCAGTGCATCATGCACAACTGTGTCTATTATATATGTGTACTGATATTACTCTTTCTCTATCTTTATATGCTTTATTGAATACATACTTATCAAGGGAAAATGGTGACAGTAACAGAGCCCTAAGTAGAACAACTTTTATGCAGCTACAGAAAATTGTAATCGTTAATGAAGCTGCAAATTTGCACTTGTTGGTCTCTCTTTCTACTGCCGTGTTTCTTGAATTCATCGAAGAAAATAAAAAAAGAGTAGATTTTCCTCTTGCCACCCAAGAACTACTGTGATGAAAACTGGTAATTCTTAACATGTACTTTTATTACTATTTTTAACATCTTAGCTTCCAAAATGCTGGATCCAGGAATGTTCTGGCTCTGAGGGGGTCTTTCCTCTAGCTGACAGGGCAACAGCTTTGGACCAGCCACCCCACTGTAGCTCAACAGCCCCACTCCCACAAAGACCCCTGCTTGCCTTTCATTCCCTAGTGCCTCTGCTCACATATAAATCAGAGCAGAAGTGTGAAAATGCTCAGATGACTTCTGGAGACCTTTTGGCACACCCATGCATTGCTCATACCTCCAGCCATTCCTCTGAACACCCTGTCTGTTAATCGTGGGAGCTGCTGTTGAATTGTGCTGTCACTCGTATGAATGCCATATGAACAAGTGCATGTAGCCTGCCAGGACAGGCAGAGCAGGGGAAGTGGAGCTTGCTTGTGCTGCCTGGTTCTCTTCTTGCTTTGTTACTGCTCTTGCAACCCAAGATCAAGGGTAAACCCTTGATCTTTACTATATTTTCTAGGTATTCTGAAATTACTATTTCTACTACTAATGTAGAAATAACATTGACCAATTTGAAGCCCTACTCCTTTTTCTACTATCGAAGGATAATTCTTTACATAACTGCATGTTATTTTTGCTTTTCTGTCTGGATTTTTTATAAAGCATACTGTTCGTTGCTGCCACTGTTAAGCCCCTGTTCTGTCACCTGTTTTAATTGTCACATTACAATATATTTATTGCATCTTACTGTAACTTGTCCTTTAAGAATTGTAAGCCCAGTCCCTTGTTAACTCCACAAAATCTTTATCAGATTGGAATCTCTGTCTATTACCATAATGAAAATACTAAACAGTAATTTTCTCCTCAGATGGCAATAGATGTAGCATTACTGGGAATCTAGAACAGTTTATCAAATAGAAATGTTATCTTAACACCTGTAGCTGAAATTAAGTACAGTACTTGGTGGCTGCTGTACTAGTGTTTCCCCAAAGGAGAAAAAACTGAAAGTGTATCCAAAACTAGTGACAAGACTCAGTATAAGTGTTTATATCAAACTTTATGAATGGGTGAAATACTATTCTAATATATAGTTTGATACTGATGTTTTTAAAGAGAAGTCATTTTTCTCAGCATTCTGTTGGGGAAAGAAACTGTCAAGTATGTTTCAGCTCTGGGTTTTAAAAAATATGATGGTACTTTCTTCTTTCCCTCTCTCTCTTGCCCTTCTGCAAGAATTTGATTCTTTGATATTTGTCTGTCCAGGGAAGATATATGCTGTCTGCAGTGCTGTTGGATTGTTCCCAAACTAGCTGATTCTGTCAAGGAAATTATTTTAAAATATACTCTGGCCTCTGACCAGTGTTGAAATATCTTTTGAAACTAGAGCCATTACTCTGCCTTTGCTGGCAGAGACACTGGCGATGCCTCAAGTTTATGGTCTTACTCAGGTTTAAGAAACTGTTGTTTGCAGTGGAAGCAGTCCAACAGGATGGGCATTGAACCTCTTGATTGTTATTCACCTATTTGCAGAAAGTTATGCATTGTCTGCAACAACTCTCAGCTTTAATTCTCCTGTGGTATGGAAATGCACAATTTAAATGCTGTTATACTTTGACTCACATTTTCCCTATCACATTATAGAATAGTATTTATGGTGTTATGACAAGAACATCTTTTATGAGTATCTATTGCCCTGGTTGTGTTTCAGTGTTTAATCACTCTACCATGAGCAATATCCTTGAAAGGGTAATAGGATGTGAACACTCTTGTTCAGGAAGAACATATGCAACAAGATTATTGAGTAATTAGTCTCCACATAGATCATCTTTTCTTGATGTATTAATATATGTTTCAAGCATTTTGGGAGGTACGAGACTACAGTTTGGTATGGAAAAGTATGGAATCTATGCCTTTAGTAGCAATTAAGTGAGTACAGTTAATTTCTGTGTCTTCTGCCATGTTCTGTGAACCAGAATGATTGACAGTAAGTTCTCTAGAATGATAGAATCTTAGAATCGTTTAGGCTGGAAAAGACCTTTAAGATCATTGAGTCCAACCATTAACCCAGCACTGCCATCTTTGCCATTAAACCATGTCCCAGGTGCCACATTTACACATCTTTTAAATACCTCCAGGGTGGTCACTCAGCCACTTCCTTGGGTAGCCTGTTCCAATGATTGACAGCCCTTTACATGAAAGAAATTTTTTCTACTATCCAATCGAAATCTCTCCTTGATGCCATTTCCTCTGGTCCTATTTCTTGTTGCCTGGGAGAAGAGACCAACCCCTACCTGTTTACAACCTCCTTTCGGGTAGTTGTAGAGAGCAATAAGATCCCCTCCTGAGCCTTCTTTTTTCACTGCTAAACTACTCCAACTACCTCAGCTATTCCTCACAAGACCTGTGGTCCAGACTCTTCACCAGCTTTGGTGCCCTTCTCTGGACACACTCTGGTGCTCCCATGTCTTTCTTGTAGTGAGAGGCCCCAGAGTGGACACAGTATTCAAGGTGTGGCCTTATCAGTGCCAAGGACAAGGAGACAATCACTACCCTAGTCCTGCTGGCCACACTATTTTTGATATAAGCCAGGATGCCATTGGCCTTCTTGGGCAGCTGGGCACACTGCTGGCTCATGTTCAGTTGTCAACCAGCACCCTCAGGTTCTTTTCCACTGGGCTTCTTTTCAGCCACTCTTCTGCCAGCCTGTAGCTCTGCCTGGGGTGGTTATGACTGAAGTTGCAGTAATTTCTTCTTTACTTATGCACTTTGTCCTTTGAATGTATGTAGCTGAATGCTGTTCTTTCTATGCCCTCCAGAGCTTTCTAAGGGAGAAGAGCTCAGAAATGGACTGAGTTTTACAAGAAATATTGCACCCTCCTTCTGAAATAATCAGTGTTTCATAACTTAAAAGAATGACAAGCCTCTCAAACCTTTTCAAAAATACACTTGAGTATCTTTAATAGGAAAAAGTATTAAAATTCCATTATTCTAAAGTGGTCAGAGTTCAGCTACCATTAATTATCACAGACCCTCAGCGAACAAGTCCAATCTAGAGATCTATATTAAAGCATCATTTATTATTAAAGCTAATTGTTTCTTTCATTATTCACAGCACTCTTACGGATTCATTTGTCTATAGTCTGGGGTTAGAATTTGACTTAAATTTTAGAAAAATTGTACAAAATATTTCTCTAATTTTATTTGCAGGATATGTAATAGAAAAATTCATGTATTTTTCCCTTAAAGCATTTTGGTTTACCTGTTAATAACCGAAGTCTCAAATACAAAGAACATAATTCCTATTTATGGATTGATTCTGAAGTTTAAATTTGATGAATTGCCTGATATTAAAAGATAGTTAAGAGAAGATTACAGGACTTTGCATTAACTTCTACATTTACTGCTTCTAGAGAATAATATTAACATAGTTGCACAGCTATGGTAAATGTAGACTGGAAGGAAAAGTTGATATAAATTGTAAATGTGAATCCTGTCCCTTTACCTCAATCATTTGAGTGTATACTTATGTCTGCAGCTGTACTATCTTATCTTCATTCAACTCTTTTGGTATTGGACATCAAATGTTGAGAACTGTACTTCTTAAAAGTGTAGTATCTTAGCCATCACTCAATTAAATACAGAGAAATAGGGATGGCAAGAGACTTGGCCATATGTCTACTGTGTTCCCACACATGCTCAGCTGAAGTCACTCGCCAACAATGTTTGAAGGGTTGTTTTTGGAACAGATCAGGAATGACAGCATTTCTGCTGTTCATTTAGGACATTTATCCCAGTTCTATCCTTACTCCAAGAAAAACTTATCAAAGCTTGTATATGTTCATGGACTGTGTCTGTTCACTCCTCTCTTTAAACATCCTGTTTTCTAGACCCATGAATATCTTCACAGTCACTAACAGAGTTTGTTTTGGAGGGTTCCTGTCTTTGTGGACAAGCAGTGATATATAAGGCTGAGCACTGAAGAGAGCAGGATTACTTCATATCTTGCATATCTTTTGTATTTCAAAGCACTAGCTAGCTTCTCTCAACTTGAAATGGGTTCATCTTTTAATAAGTAACCTGTCCCTACCAATATTAGTAAAATGAATTGAGCTGTGCAATACCTAGGATGCATTCTTACAATATACAGTCTGTAGGTGACGGTGTTCAGTCATGTCTGTGTAATGAAGATACACAGGACCACAGCAGTCCAAAGTATGTTTTTATTGTATACCCATCTACCTTTTTCTCAGTTTACAGTCTTCCTGAAGTTATGCCTGAACACTACTAGAAACTGAGATTGCCTAAAAAGCTTTTGGACCTGTTTTTAGACTTTTAACCTGTGCTACAACATGTGTCACTGCATTTCTTTGGTCTGGAAAAACTTAATATTTCTTTTTTTTCAAACTTCTCTTTGCTAATTTAATTTTATTTGACACCTCATGTCTCATTAGAATTAGAGAATATTATTTTCTATTTACCTTTCAAGATGGTTCATGATTTTACAGAATTTTATGTCATTTCTGTTGTCTTCTCTCTCACATTCAAACTAAACAGTTCTGCTTTATAATCCTCTGATACAAAAGTCTTTTCCATTATTTTGTTGTCGCCTCTCTATTTCTAGTCTCAGGCTTTTGCGATGTTGGTTAAAGACACCAGAACTCCATTCAGTATTCAGGCTGGGAGCATGTGGCATGTATATATGATTGCTTGCTAAAGTTTTCTCTTTTAGTTGTAATTCTTCCTAATATTCCATGTTGTCCTTCGGACAGCCATCAAACTGAGTAACATCCACAATGGCTTTGGTTGTGTAAGGGTTTTTTAGTTGTTTGGTGGGGTTTTTTTCTTTTTTTAACTGGAACATTTGAAAATGGATCTACACTGTGGTCCCTAAAGAGTAATAACAAAATTAAAGTATATTATTGCTTGTCAATAGCCAAAGCAAGTCTTGGTTATGTGCCTTACTTTGGTGCTTGAATTTCACTTGCCATTTTGTTGCCCAACTGCTCAGTACTGTGAGAGTTTTCTTTAGCTCTTTGTAGTTTAGTTTTTTGAGAATTTCTCAGAGTTACTGAAGATGCTTTTCATTCATACTCCTTCTGTCATTAAGCACATATTAATCTGTAAGTTGATCTTTCCTCCTATTTCGAGATAGCCATGTTTTGCAGAGCTTTTGATCTGGAACCTTGCTGGTTTTGTGACTGTTGTCCTGCTTCTTGATCAAAGGCATTTTGTAAACCCATGAGATAATCTTTTATTTGTATGCTAACTAATTCCTTCAAAGAGTTTTAACACTTTTGTCTATTACCAGTTCTCTTGCTAAATCTGTGTTGGCTGTTCTCCTGTATATCAGGGATATTCATTTATCTAATGATGCTATTCTTTACTGTAATTTCCAGCACTGAAGCTGATTTAAAAGATAGATTGTACAAAGGAATATTGCACGATGGTTGTGACAATACTTTGGCAATTTCACATAAGCAGTTCTTCAAATCTCTTGGGTGAACACCATCTGGCCTTAATAATTTGTTACTGTTTTTTATCAATCTGTCTTACAGCTACTCTTCTAACACATTAGTTTAAAGTAGTTTCTTATTCTACAAGAAAGAAAGACTTGGTGTATGATCATTCAAAGATCTCCTGGTTCAAACAGGTCTTTTAGCCCTTTTGGAAGCTCTTCTGTAGGCTTCTCATTCACTTGTCGTATTTGGGGGAAAGCAACTATTGCTGCTATGGCATTAGCAAATGATTCTACAAATTATTGACTAATATATCTTATTATTTTACATTTAAGTTGCCAGAATTATGTGGGGTATTATTTGTATGTGACTTCTGTGACCAATAGCTGTGTTCTATTTTCTTATTGAATAGGCAAACAAGGTGATTCCTTTGAGGGTTTTTTTTGGTACTTTTGTTGTTGGGTTTTGTTGGGTTTTTTTGGTTGGTTTGAGGGTTAGTTTGGCTGGGTTTTTTTCTCTCCTTCCAGATACTTGTCTTCAATCCTTCCTTTTGTTATGGAACACGAGTTCAAGGACTAGCCCTACTGTAGCACTCCCGGGCAGATCACCTGGACGTGTAGAGAGGTGCCACCTCTGCACCCTGCAGGCACATCACGGTGTGAGCTGCACTGGCGTCACTGACCCGTCTTCGCTTGCCTGGGATTTGCATGTCACAGGGCAGCCAGCTTCAAGCATCATGTATAGTATAGTAAGTCAGAAAATTGTGAGATCCTGCTGAGGCTTCTATTCATATTTGCTTTCACCAGTAGATTTTGAAGTTTTCTCTGCTTTTTATGTGTTTGTTCATGCCCCCTCTTCTGTTTCTCTTCTAGCAGAGTGCAACCCTCCCCTCATGCTCTAGTCTATGGCTCTGTGGTTTTATTTGGGTTTTTCCTCAGAGTTAGAGGTGAAGGCCCAACTAGTAGATGCATAGCTTCATCTGCTCACTTGGGAAAGTCTCGGTATATAAAGCCTTTTGCTTCTGAATGCTAACAAAATCTAAGGCTTTATTGCCTAAGTTTTTGGGGGTTTGTTTGCGGTTTTTACTGTTTTTTTAAAGCTCTGTGGTTTTAATAGTTTTGTTGCTTTACCAGAGCTTTGAGGAAGAAAGTAAGAATTCAGTTTGTTTAAAGATTTAGATGAGTCAGCAGAAATTAGAAGAATATGTTGCCTTAGTGGTTCACAGCTTTCATGTCATAGAAAAGAAAAAAAAAGAAAGTCTTTTGTAAGGGGATGAATACATGTGTTGTCAGATGCTTTAGGAATATTGGACAATGCTTGGAAAGGTAAGGAGTGAAAGCATGGCAAGTACTCATGAAATTACAACTAGGATATTGTTCTTCACATTGCAAATTACATTAAATATTTAAATATGATTCCTTGCGGCATGATGAACACTTATCTGATTGTTTTCCTTTTTTGCTTACAGTGATAACATTTAATCTCCTGACACTTTCCTTTTATGAAAAACTGGCTCTTCTTTTGAGACACCCAGCAGCTTTTCAGATGTTATTGCTTAAATTATGTTACTCAATTAGAGATGGGAGTCAGGACTGTGAAATCAGAAAGATGTGTGTAAAAACTTAGACCTTTCTATCCAGTTTGTTATTGACTTTTAACACTTCTTAGAAACAAAAAAACCCTACTGAAACCCATTGAAGAATCTTATTTAAAAATATATCTTTATGGACACTCTTTATGGGATATATTCTCAATTGATGCAGGTTGTTACAACCCTATTAAAGCCCAAAGACTTGCTTTGATTTATGCATGCTGAGGCTTTGTATGTGTAAATTTTGAACTGTGGGGAAATGTTTAATTGTTACTACCTGAGCATGGTTTGGGCAGGGAGGGCTCTTTTCCTGTCACTGTCACAGATTGTACTAAGAGCAGCAGGACTGTAGTGAGATCTTTTGGAGTTACTGACAGCAACTGCAGGACGGTTGCAGAGAAGTACTATTGGCCAGTTTGGAGCCAGGACACATGCCTAAGGTGCCTGGGGAATTCAGTTGCCAACTTTTAGGAAGTCTTTGAGCAGGCATGAACTGATTCCTTTTATTCAATGCAGATTTTCAGAGATGAGAACAGTGTCTGGCTATTTTGAAACCTATGCCTCTCAAACCACAGTTCCCAGTGTGGTACCACTGTTTGAACATGGGATCTCCACACCATTCATGGGATGTAGATGTGTGCCCAAGCATGCAAGTTTCATGCCAAAAGTCTGTCTTGTCCTGTCTGAGGAGTGTCCAGATGAGAGTGACTGGTATATAAGACATCTCACAGTTATACTTCTGGTTATCCCACATAATAGGTGTTCCTCAGCCTTTTCTCATATCTCTTCTTTCTTGGGGTGTTTCTACCCTTCTTCTTCCATCCAGCTGGTGGGGATGATGCTCTGGGACCCTGGGAAAAGGAATAGGAGTGGATGGGCTTTGCAGATAGAGGACTCCCCCTGGTTGGCAGAAATGCTGGGGTAACTGAAGGAAATCTTCCTCAGATGCATAGAGCGCTCTCCTCTCATGCTTTAATTGAAAGTAAAAAATTTGATTAAAAATGCTAGAGTTCCTCAGCCAGACTACTACAAGTTCATTTGTTTGCTTTTAGAATGGGTTAAGATTTGTTAAAGCTAAGAAGTGACTGGAACTCTGTACTAGAATGTTCCATGTAAAATGAATACATCCTAAAATAGGTGCCCTAAGTAGACTATTTTAAATTGAAATGGTTCAGGTTGTCAAAGATATAATTGATCAAAACCAATCTTATAATAGATTGTACAATTAATTGCAATTGGTGCTTGCAGCCTCACCTACTGCATATGCAGATATCTTTGAAAGTAACATTATATTGCTACTCCATAACTACATAACTCTTCATTCTAGAGGCTCAAATAACTTTATATTCCTGGATTAATGATTCTTCAAAGCCCTTGTGAGCTGGATAACTGTTCACTGTATTTTGTGGCATACAGAAGTTGACGGTCTTTTCATCTGGCCGAATATTTCACTATAAAGCTATATTTTTGTTAATAATGCTGTCATTGATGAAAGTGCCAAGTTGTTAGTGTTTTGTGGCAGGGTTTGGTGAGGATCATTTGAGCATAGTGGAATTCAAACAGTTTATTGGCTGGAGAAAGATGTGTGTTTAGAGGATTAATCATTTGGATAATATTTTTGTATATAATAAAGGGCTTAATGAAGAGATTCTACAGTCCTCCAAAACATTCATATGCCCAGATTTTGGTTAAAAAATAAATAAGAAAAAATTCCACCCTAGACAACTAGTAATGTATTATGTAGTAATAAAATATGGATATATCCTATTTTATTGTTCAGTTGCTTTTAAACACGTTATTGGAGTAAGTTCAGTAGTACATACTGTCTTGTGAGCCAAATAAAATATATTTTCTGTGTCATTAACTTTTTTCATACTCATAGTTTCTGTAAAGCTACAGGTCTTTTTTCTTTAATTTGTTAGGAGAGTCTTACTGAAAAATGAAAATGTACCTTTAGCTGAGAGGGTTAATGTGCTTTGGTTCTGAACTGAAACATGTCTATAAAAACTGCACCTTTCTACCCAGGAGGTCTGATCTCTATATTTTTAGTTTGTTTCATTCATTAATTTTAATGACTAAAAGGTCATCTTGCACTGATTTTTATCCCAATAGGTTAGTAAACTGTCATGTAGCAAAAAATAGATTTTATTTTGCTTTATACTTTATCATTGAAGTTAATTAGTAACCCCCATCTGCAGGGCCAAGTTATTCAAGTTTGATCAGTCAAATTCCATAGTATGAATTATTTTAAATGCTAAAAAACTGCATTGGAATCACTGTTGATTTATTTTTTCCTCAATAAAAGTTTATCAATAGCCCTACTTGGGCAGAAAAGAAATTAGCTTGTCTTTCAAAAGCCACTGTGTTGAGTTTTCCAACTGCTAGGTCTACACTTCTACGAAGAAATTGTCTATAAATTAAGGCAATTCAGTAAAAATAATGGAGGTATTCCCACAAGCATCTTCAAGAACAAAAACTAAGGAGGGGTGGGTACAATTCTTGGGACTTCAGTGGTCTTTGGACCATGATTATGAATATATTCTTTGCTAGTTGCTGATGTCATAAATAAATTTGCCTTGTAGCTCTTGCTTTCATGGGGTTTTCTAGGGGGTGGGAATATGGGAAGGGTTTACATATTCTTAATTAGTGTTAAGATTAGATAAATAGTTTCTACTATCTGATGCTGTTTTGACCACAAACGAGAAACTACTATAAATTAAAATGTACACTTGTATTTTTCATTTATTTTTAATTTAGGCTTTCAAAGCTTTGATTTTTTTTTTAATTTCTTTCTTCTGCTGACCTATTTTGCAAATATGTTTACCATCCTGTTTGTGCATTAAAATGACTGCCAACTAAATTTACTTTAATTTTGTTTCTTTAAAGTCTTAGGAAAAGAAGCCATGTGTTTGTTCACAGTGCCCACAAAGGACTCTTCAGAGATGGCTCAAGCAGTGTTTATTATGGAGGAATTTATATATGCAGGTGGATTGAATGAATTGCATTTGGACTACACTCTTATAACTGCAGTCATTCTCCTTTTCTGTACAAAGGGGATGAGGGTAGAACATAAAAGTGCCTGTGCATTTGCTTCCTTAACACAGATGCATTACTGTGGGAGCATGAAGTGTATCTAAGGATGTTCTTGTCTCTTGGAGGTTCTGAGTGGTGCCCTGGGATTCATGTTGGCCAACACTTGAAAGTGTCTTAGCTTCCCGCCCCCTGTTCACCAAATACAAACTGGTTTTCCTTCCAATGTGAGAAGTTCTGAGAAGTGAGAATGAAAGGGGTGTGGAGGGAATTCCACATCTTCTTTGATCAGAAACATTACTTCTGTTGCTTAATTTGAAATATTCAAAGGCCCTTCTGAACTGGAGAACTGAGAAACGTTTATTCCTTATTAGTATATGGATTATGGAAAAAGGGCAGACCTTGAATTTGATATTTCTGTTCCGTATCTTGTAAAGGTCATCTGTGGTATTCTTTTGCTGGATAGGGAACCTCTGATATGGAGAAATGAAGTTGTTGCTTGTTACATTCATTTGTTGGCCTTCAGAAGGGAGAGTTTAGTAAGACAATTTGTGAACATGTATGTAGTTAACCAATATGATCAGATCAATTTGTTTCAAGTAATATGTACATATGATAATGTAATTTGTACAACTATACAAAATAGAATAGTTGGTCAATTATACATTTTTTCCATGATAAAACTTGATTCAGATATAAAACTAATGTCTAGATTTAAGTATCCGGAGCAAGAAGTTATTACTTTGATGTGCAAAGATTCTTGGTTACATCATTGCCTAATGGCTGAATATTAGAAAGAAGGCTTCAATTGCAGGGTTAAGCATTGAGGAGCAATTAGGGACAACACTTGCTCTCAATTGTTTCCATTAACTACAAAATAACTGAACCATGTTTTATAGACTTGCGGGGGTGTGATCTATAGCCCAAAATACTCTTTTGTGTTCTCTTTAACTAGCAGAGATCTATTTCAGGTCTTCCAGGCTTTTGATGTTCTACACTAGATGCCAATGTGAATTTTTTAGAAATTGCGTTAATCCTATGCTGGTTTTTCTGCTCTTGGAAGGTGAGAGGTGCTGATGCTCAGAGGCAGAGGTGGCACCAGTACAGCTGCAGTGTGGAGGTTCCTGTATCTGCTGGCAGGTGCATCATCTCTGAGTTAGCATGGGAGCTAGAGAAAGTACTGGATTAATTAAATTCAGCTTCTTTCAACAGCTTGGAGAGAAGTGGGTAGGAAGAAATAATTCATGATTCAGATGGTAGGTTTCTGAAGGGTATTATAATTTGACAGGTAATTGATAAACTTGGTTTGGTTGCTCTGTTTAACAAATGAAAGCAAATACTTTTGTTGTCTAGAATTAAGTGATAGTATGCTCAGTTTCCAGTAAAACAACAGCTGTTATCTAAGGCATCTTTACTACTGTGAAGAAAGTTTGGTAATATAGGAATATAATTTCTATTTTAATACCAAAAATTTGATTGCTTAGTTATTAAAATTACAGTTTCACCAAGTCTTGAAGACAGCAACCTTATGTTTGTGAATGCACATACTGGAACTCCATGCTGAGATTAAATATTCAGATTTGCTTCAACTGATTTACTTAACTTGCTAATTTATGCAGCAGCTGTGCTCCTATAGCAATCAGCAAAGGAACTCAGTAGGAACCTAACTTTGTTTGGACTATATAAGGAAGACGTGGTGGACCAGATTCATTCCTGCTCTTGAGCTACATATAGAGCTACTGTATATCATACCACGCAGCTGTAGGAATTCATCAAGTTTAATATATCTTGACATCTGGGGAATAGTTATGACAAAACTCCCTAAGGATGCCAATGCATTGTTTTGTTACAGAAATCTAATGCAGCCTGTAAGGCATAACCTGACTGGGTACAGCAAATGCTGTGGCCAAGGGTGTCATACAAAATGTATTTGCATGCAAAATATGATGCAATTGGAAATGGAAGCCTCTGGTAGCTGATTTGTAAGTAAGGAAAGGAGCTGAGTTAGAGGAAATCAAGTCTGGTTTCTCTGGAACAAGGAGGTGACAGGAACAGTGGTTCCTGCAATGGAAACTGCAGGATGGAGACAAGGAAGGTCTGATTAGGAGCACCAGGGGGACCTGGATGTTGCTTCTCACGGCCTTTCTTGTCCAGAGCTCTCTCAGGAGCTATGGCTGCAATTTTTAAAATCAGAGAAATGGAAACCATGCTGGTTTTTTTCCTATTTGTTGTGCTCTATATACTACTTTTGCCTCCACACATTTCCTGTAATTTGCCTCTAATATTTTTGCATTTTATTTTTAGTATGGAGAAGAGAAGGTGAAGAAATCCTCAAATGCTTCATGTAGAGTTGTTGAAATATTAGATTTGAAATTGGTGTCCTGTTATTGCAAACACTAAATTGTAAGGTGGAGCTGATTCTCCTTTTCCAATTCTGTGAGTGGCTGCTGGGAAACCAACTCAAAAAAGTAAAATGTGACAGATGAATCATGGCACATTAAATATTCAGCTCTGTGTTCATCCAAATTTATTCACTACATTTAATCTGAATTTGTATAAAGTTTTGACCATCTTAATGGCATTTTTCAGTGAATAAAAATTTATATGGAAGCAGTCTTATCTATATAAGTGACTTTGGAGATTCTAAAAAAATTAGAATGATAGATGGTTCTGTGGAAATAAATGCTCAATGGTTATTATCTGGCAAATGCCCCAGATACTTCTACGTTCTCTACAGGCTGTTTGACAGACTACTTGGTTTTCCCACAGTAATTCTGTATTACTGATTTCTGCATAATTCAGCATTAACCTTCCTAATCTATTTTGATATGTTTTACTGTAATACCAAGGCAGTAAAAGCAAGAATTGAATCATGAGCATTTGGTTCCACCTGTCAGGCATTTTCTCTTTTTTTTATGATTTTTTAAAATTAAATTTTATTTTAGAAGAAGGAATATGTAAAATAGAGAGGGTTTAAAAATGAATTTCTTCTTCAGGGGTAAGATATGGGTTGTATGTTTTCTCAGCAGTTGCACTATCTCAGAGACAGTGTAATCCATAGAGTTTTATAAGCAGGTTTGATACACTTGGTCTAATGCTTGTAGGTGATTTAGATCTGCTTCCAGTTCTTATCTTTTCATTCATGACGCTGATGCTGTGGATGAGCTGTGAAGATCCAAGTTTTCTCTCCTAAGTCTACTTGCTGCTCTGTCTGGAACTGGCCCCACTATGGGACATAGATTTCCACTTAGGCTTTTCACAAGGATGCAGATGAATGCCACTCAGTTAAGGTTTAAGGTGGTTTCTTTTTGTTTCTGTCATTTTGTAGGTGACAGGAACTGACAGGGAAAATGGTGTACATTCTATCCAAATGTGCTCTATGTGATATTTGGTGCATACACTTGAGAGGGAAAGGGTTAATATCTATGTACCATAAAGATCAAAAGTATCAGTTTTCTACCATCCCGTTCACAAACTCAAGTTGTACCTTCTGCAAATCCACAGTAGCTGCAAAAGTAGCAAAACTGCAAAGTAGCTGCACCTGGTTTTTAAAGGTTAGTACAACTGTAGTTAGAACTACAGTAGAAAACCTGGAGCTTCATTTAATCTTGGCTTGTTTGTGGCCAGGACCTGCTGGCTAAGCAGGGAGGCACATCTGGAGTAGTCTGGCATCCCCTTATATTTCCAGTTACAGTGCCAGCAGCACTGGAGGGTTCCTCTCACCCAGTTCTGTCTTGTTCCCCAGCCTTTCCTTTCCACCCTACTCCCTACCTTCCCCCTTAACAAGACTGGTTCTTGGCTGTTAATATTTCTTTAATAAAAAATCAGGTTTCATGTTTAATACAAATATTGTATTGTACTCTAAAATCACGGTGTGATTTTATCCCTTCCTGTGAAATCTCTCTGTTGTAGGCATAAATTTCTGTAAACATTTAATTTTCCAATGCTATCCTTAGTTGGGATGTGCTATAAATAGTACTTCCACACTGAGTCTATAAAATCCTTTGTGTTGGGTTTGCTATTTTCATTCTTTATGGTAGCTTTTTTCTTCATTGCTCTGAACATTGAAATAATTTTTTCAGCAGCGGAATACTGATGTTCCACAGGAAATATCAGTAAAAATGGAACCTTGAATAATTTCATGCAACATAATTTTTCAAAAAAATTTTATAAGCCAGTTAAATAGGTAAATATAAATATGGTGAATAATCTATAAAATAAAAAGAGCCTGGAATCCTTTGAAGGTGACAGATACTGCTTTTATTTAGCAGTGAATATATCAGCAAACCTTCTAACGCATGTTGTTAGGAACAGGAGTAAATCTGGTTATTGCATGTGTGATAAGCACTGGTATTGGACTGACATGAAAAGCCCATTGAAGACAGAACCCTCAGTGCTCCCTGTGCCACATCTCTATCTCATGTCTGAGAGGAAATGTTAAGAGAGTATCAAAGCAACTCTGGAGTTGTGACTGGTTTTTATTTGTATGTACACTTACCTAGTCAAACCACCTTTGGCAGAAGCCATCTTTACACTGTTTTGTTTCATCCTGGCAAAAGCCCTGGATGAGAATACTTTTAAATATATAAGAGAATATGCTTAAAACAAGAACATGTCAGGCTGTGATATCAGGTAAACTATACTTAAGTCTTATGACTATCAAGGCAGACACCTCACCTAATGTAAAATTATGGCTGAGAATTTAAGGGCAAGAATTAAAAAAGAAGTCAGGAAATTCAAAGTGATGGTTACTAAAGCAACTATGATTCTTAACCACTTGTAGTCTAGTATTCTACATGCTTCTCAATACCTACTGCTAAGCTCTGATGTGTTAATACATGCGTGCAGCATAGCTGAGTTACTGAGGGAACCAAAGTTCTGGGGGATTTTAGATGTAAAATATGTGCAGGTCTCCTTGCTCATCAGTCAGACAAAAGCACAGAGTAGGAGGAAAAGAGCAGATTTTCACCTAGCAGAAT
>WEIV01025701.1:0-20521 GCA_013390005.1 Calyptomena viridis
CGAGTATCCTTCTCTTAGATGGACGACCTTACAGGGCACCTGCCTGGGTTTGAAATTAGAGTTGTCCTTCTCCTAGGATGGGTGCCGGGAGGCTAGCGAGCCCATCCTACCTGTGGATGCACTTAGTCTGACCTTTTAGCTAAAACCTGACTGCCTTGAGGTGTCCAGCTCTAGACATGGAATGATAAAAACACAAGCACCTNATGGAATGATAAAAACACAAGCACCTCCCCCCACTCCAGCCCTGGGACGCATCCCCGGTGGGGCCTCCGCAACTTCCCAGGATGCCCTGACAGCCGTGTAAGGAGAGGCACAGAGTCTGTATCACTCACAGGTCAGCCAGTATGGCAATCACAGGTCAGCCAGTATGGCACTCACAGGTCAGCCAGTATGGAGAGCTCAACATAGATGCAGTGCAGGAGGTCGATGAGGGTGCTGAGATGGTACCCGCGGCCCACGGCGGCCATTACACGGCCGGGAGCCGACTGGGCCGGAGCTGACGTAGGCACCGGCTGGGCACACTCCAGCTGTGCTGGCACCTGGGCCCCAAGCACCAAGTGCTCAACAGCTCAGGGACTGCTCCCAGCCGCACCGGCACCATGCCCAACTCTCCCCGCACAGAGGTAGCAGGGGGGAAGGCTGCCAGGGGCAGGGGCTGATGCCATAATGAAAAAAAAATTTAAAAAAAAAGATATATATACTGTCCATGTATAGCAGCATAATAACTGTATCTGCTACAAAATCTTTTTCCAGAGAAAAACTTCCTTAGATAATACAATGTAGATCACAAAAACCAAATTAAAGCAGCTAAAACATGTTCCCTTTGAGTTAGTCCTGACACATGGAACCCCACTTCTGTCTCAGTTGTCACAGGGCTATTTTCTATGAATCTTTGGTATTAAAAACTTCTATATAACAACTGCTATGTATTTGTTTCAGAGATGCACATATTTATAAATTATTTTGTGAATTTAAGTGGATATATGTACATCCTTGTAAAGGGAAGGGGGGAATAGGAAAGACTATATTAACTGCACTTAGTTGATGCCTAGCAGATTGTATTACATTATTTAACAAATAATGACAGGATTATTATGGTTTTTTTTTAATATATATTATAAATATATATGCATGTATATATGCGTGGGTTTCATTCAGTCCCTGCTTGGCTGTGTTTGCAGAGGGGGGAAGAATTGCATGAACACTTTCTTCCGGTGCAGAATCCAATCATAAATCATTTTATTGTGATACAGCATTATTTTTTATACTATAAAATGGTTTACATTTTCCAAATGTTTATTCCCGTTAGATACCTATAACTCTAGCCATAGGTTCCCCTAAGGTCAGTCTCAAACCAATCAGCTGATGGTTAAAGAGTCCACAAGTTGTCCACGTGCCCTCTGCTCCAATCACAGCTGTGGTCATGCAGTATTCACGCATGTTTCCCAAACATGGTGTATTTCCATGGTCCTGTTCTGGTTAAGGCCTGTGTCCAAATATGGATTTCCTTTTCCTGTATCTCTGTTAGTTACAAGCCTACCAGTAACTAGACATGTTTTGACTACAATATCCTATCCCAAACTGACACGTTTCTGTTATAGGCTGCCTTGCTTAAGCATATTGTTGATTGACCTAATCATGTATCCTACACAGGATGAGCCCCGTACTGCCTAGCTGACCTTAGACTATTCGGTATGTATGCCTTCACTGATGGAGGCATCATCTGCAGCTTGCATCAGACCTATCACAAGTCAAAGGGAAAACACTGCCAGTCTTTTTAAGAACTTTTTGGCAACTAATGAAACCTTTTGGCAATTTGTGGAGCTTTGTCTTACTTTGTCTTACTTTGTCTTACTTTTTTTACTGAAACTGTAAACATTGCAGAGTGAACTATGCTACTTACCTGCTCTAGGTGTTACCTGTTGGTGTTTTAGCTATTCTAGTCACTTGTAATGCCGAAAATTTTACTATATTATACTATATTATATATAGTATATATTATATTATAATATATTCTTTTTATTGTTATGAGATCTCTTTCTTTAGAAATTATGAGAGCAAATTTTCAACCATATTTTAAATTTATTTAATGTGGCCAATTAATCTGTAGTGGATGTTAGTGCCAAGGAGTTGGCAGCAGGGATACTGCAGAGCTGGACTCCGTGAGAAGAGGCAAGGACCTACCTATGCTGGACACAGCCAGTTCCAGATGGTTCTAATTGGATTCAAAATAGGTCCACCACAGAAGACAGCTAGGCCTACCAGTCCCACTGTTGGCGACTCTACAGAAGTATGTTTCAGAAAGGGTGAAAAATGCTGCACAGCAACTATGATAGAGAGGAGTAAAATGTGAGAGAAACAGCCCTGTAGACACCAAAGTTAATTAAAATGGAGGGGAAACAAAAAGATGTTTGGTACAATAGGTAGCAGTTTGATCATGGCCATACAACTTGATTGAAGTATTATAATGCTGTGAAGTCTAAAACACATTTTAATTAAAGGTTTGAATGATGATGATGATGGTTTACAGTGGGGGATTCTCCTAAGTGCAGATGAGTGCTTTGCTTTTGTTTGGAGAGTGAGCCTCACTTCTGCACCAGTTTTAGTCTTGTGAACAGTTCAGAGCACGTGCAATAATCTGTACATGGAGGTATACTTACACAAAATTTCAAAGACAAGCAATAAAAAGGTCAGTTATTTTGGAATAATTCTCAGCTGACTCTAGAATGCATTTCCTTTTTCAAGTATCAATAAGTCTTCTCCAAGTTTAAATTTGACAAAAAAAGGTAATTTTGCATCACTACCTCCCTCTGACAGGCTGTTTTACAGAAAAAAAAGTTAAATTCCTTATGTTTCCTTTATTCCTTATACCTGTAATATCATATTTTTATTGCATTAGTATTAGGAGGCAACTCTCACTTCAATGTGATAGCCAGGTGTCCATAGGGAAATGAGACTGGAAGCAAAGTCACAGTAAGACATAATTTGGTAATGTGAGAGCCATGTAAATTAAATGAAGAATAAATAAATGTCATTTCATAACAGGAACAGATATGAATGAGCTACATGGACAGGATGAAACATGGACAGGGAGGTTTAGGTTGGATATTAAAAAAAGGCACTTCACTCAGAGAGCGGCTAGGGACTGGAACTGTCTCCACAGGGAAGTGGCCACAGCACTCAGCCTCATTGAGTTCAGGAAATGTTTGGATGATACTCTCAGCCACATAAGGTGACTCTTGGGGATGGACCTGTGCAGGACTAAGAGTTGGATTCAATGATCCTTGTGGGTTCTTTCCAATTCAGCATATTCTGTGATTCCGTGACAACATAGGGATTCTGTGACAACATAGGTATTCTGTGGAGAATTAAAAAAAAAAAAAAAAACAACCAAAAAAATCCCACCCAAAAAACTAGTAATGAAACAAAATAAAAAGGCAGACTATGTTCTGTGACATCCTGGCCCATCAAATCTATGACCTCATCCTAGGCACAAGTAAGGAAACTCTATTTGCAGAAGTATAAAACTGGACATCTTGTTATCTTTATGGTATAAAGATCATTATAATAAGAACTGTTCATCTCTCTTACTCATCTGATTATTGTTTAAATATCTGATGTGTGAGCAACATCAACAGAAAAGAATATGTGCAGAAACCATATGAATAATTTGCGGCATGATAATAAAAAGAGTAGACTATACTAGTGCAGTTGTTGATTAAAATGTGGTGTAATTTTGACTATGATCAGACTCTAGAATCTGATCTCCTAAAACATACAGACTTTCTGGTGGAAACTGTGTTTCTTTAATGTGATAAGATGTGATGAATAGCAAGAATTTAGAGTAACAAACAGTCCAGAAAACACCTCTGTATGAAGATACGACAAATTATAATCAGTTGTTTCTTAAACTAAAAAATAAAGAAAAATAATTTAAAAATGTAAAAGTGACATATTTAATTTGTAGGAGGATAGCTGACATCAGAGTGACAATTAGAAATATTAAATAAAATTGGAAATAGATTTTGAATTATAAAACTAGTGAGAAATAACTATTGTAGGCAAGTGTCAGAGGAGATATTCTTACTTTCCTTAGAGGCAGGATCTAATCACAGATTCATAGAATTATTTAGGTTGAAAAGATCATTGAATCCAGGCTTTAACCAAACATCAGCATATGAACAAAACCATAGCATTAAGTACCACATCTAGTCATTTCTTGGACACTTCCGGGGATGGTGACTCCACCAACTCCCTGGGCAGCCCTTTTCAATGCCTGACAACCCTTTCTGTGAAGAAATTCTTCCTAATGTCCAACCTGAACCTTTCTTGGCACACCTTATGACTATGCACTCTTGTTCTGTTGCTAGTTGCCTGTGAGAAGAGAATGACCCCCACCCAGATACCTGTTTTCAGGTGGCTGGAGAGAGTAGTAGTTTCTCCTGAGCCTCCTTTTCTTCAGGTTAAACAATGCCCACTCCTTCAGTTGCTCCTCATATGACTTCCTCTCTAGACTCTCCGTCAGCTTTGCTATCTATCTCTGCATACAGAACTCCAGGTGTGACCTCAATAGTGCCAAGTACAGAGGGAAAATCACTACTGTGGTCCTGCTGGCCACACTATTGCTGATGCAGGCCAGGATGCAATTTGCCTTCTTGAACACCTGGGCACACTGCTGGCTCATGTTCATTTGCTGTCAACCAGCATCCCCAGTCCTTTTCTGCTGAGCCGCTTTCCGGCTACTCTTCCCCCAGCCTGTAGCATTGCACAGAATTGTTGTGGCCAAAGTATAGGACCCAGCACTTGACCTTGTTGAACCTCATACCACTGGCCTTTGTCCATCAATCCAGCCTGTCCAGATCCCTCTGCAGAGTCTTCCTACCCACCAGCAGATCATCACTCCCACTCAACTTGGTGTTGTCTGCAAACTTACTGAGGGTGTGCTTGATTGTCTCATCAAAGTCATCAATAATAATATTAAACAGGTGTCAGGGTTTGACTCTGGCTAAAAGCCAAGAGCCCACACATAGATCTAAAATTTCTCAGAGAAGGAAAAAAAACCCCTCGACTTTTGTGATAAGGATTACAAGCAATCATTTATTAACTACTTCGCACAAGCAAAACAGGCTCTAACATAGAATGTTAAGTATTTACTACTACTACAACTACTACTACTACTAAAATCAGAGCTTAAGAGTTTAAGGGTGAGCAGTTTGATAGTTGTTACAGACACCTTTCTCCTCCCACCCCTCCCTTTTAAGATCCTTCACCTTCCCCCAACAGCTTGCCAAGGCAGGTGTGTGTGGGGGGGATTACAGTCAGACGTGGTCTTTGCTGCTGCTCAGAAGAGAGAGAGAGAGAGTCCCACCCTAGTTTCCTTGTGGGGTCTTCTTCACGGAAACAGTCTGTTGCAAATTGCTTCTTAGCGGATTTGTTACTAACAACAGTATTTTCAGGTACTGTTGTCACATAAGTCACTTTACCATAGGTGCAGTGATTCACGTGCCAGCTGCTCAGCTGCTTCAGCGTGGGTTCTTCCAGGCCACCAGTCCTCCCAAGAAATGCTGCTCTGCTACTCAGCATGGGTCTCTTCTTCCCATGGCCCACAGGTCTCTGTCCGGCCCCTCTGCTCCAGCAAATGTCCCACAGGATCACAGCCTCTCTCCTCCAGCACTTCTGCTCCGCATAGAAATCTTCCAATCTTTCCACGGATGTGCTACGAATCCCTGCTCCTATGATTCCCCACAGTTTTCCTGGGGCCCTATTCCAGTGTTTAAGGCATCTTCTCTTTCTCCTCTCTCTGACCTTGGCGTTAATCAAACTTCCCACCCTCCTCTCTCTTAAGCCACCATGATGTTCTGCGCAGCTTTTTTTTTTCCACTCCTTCTTAAATATGTTATCACAGAGGCGTTGTTGCCTGATCTTGGCTAGCTTAGAGCAGAGAAAAACTCCAGCAGCTTCTTAAAGAAGCCTCTCTTCTAGCCCCCCCAGCTAATAAAAAACTCTGGCTACTTAAAACCACAACAACAGGACTGGCCCCAGTACTGAGCCTTGTGGAATCCTGCTAGTGACTGGACACCAACTGTATGGACACCATTTTCTGGGCCTGGACATCCAGACAGTTTTTTACCCAGTAAAGAGAGCATCCATTTAGGCCATGAGTTGCCAGCTCTTCCAGAAGAATGCCATGGGAAAGAGCATCAAAGAGTTTACTGGAGTCCTGGTGACTACATCTACAGCCTCATCCACTAGGCAGGTCACCTGGTATAAAAGGAGATCAGGTTGGTCAGGCAGGACCTGCCTTTCCTAAATCCTTGTTGGCTGGGCCTGATCCCCTGATTGTTCTGTATGCGTTGTGTGATCACACTCAAGATAATCTGTTCCATAATGTTCCCCAGCACCAAAGTCAGGTTGACAGGCTTGTAGTTCCCCAGATCCTATTGCTGACCCTTCCTGTGCATGGATGGTCACATTGGTCAACCTCCAGTTATCTGAGACCTCTCTGATTAGCCAGGACTGATGATACATGATGGAGAGCAGCTTGGTAAGCTCTTCTGCCAGCTCCCTCCACACTCTTCACTGAACCTCATCCAGTCCCAGAGATTTGTGAATGTCTAGGTGCCACAGCAGGTCACTACTTCATTCTGAATTGCAGGAGGTCTCATTCTGTTCCCTATCCCTGTCTACCAGCTCAGAGTGCTGGTGGCCCTGAGGATAACTGGTCTTTCCATTAAAAACTGAGACAAAGAAGGCATTAATTACTTTAGCCTTTTAGTCATCCTTGGTGGCAATGGTTCCCTCTGTGTTCAGTAAAGGCCAGAGATTTGCCGTGTTCCTCTTTTTGTTGTTAATGTGTTTATAAAACCACTTTTTACTGCATTTCACAGCAATACCCAGACTGAGTTCCAGCTGAGCTTTCATCTTTCTAATTTTCTCTCTACATGGCCCAACAACATCCTTTATTTTTCCTGAGTTGTCTGCACCTTCTTCCAAAGAACATAAACTCTCTTTTTTTCCTAAGTTCTTGCTAAAGCTTCCTGTTCAGCCAGGCTGGTCTTCTTTCACAACAGCTCATCTTTGGGGAAACAGGAACAGTCTGCTCTTGTGCATTTAAAATTTCTTCCTAAAAGCATATCCAGTCTTCCTGGCCCCCTTTGTTTCTAAGGGCTGCTTCCCAAGGGACTTTATGAAACAGTGTTCTGAACAGGCTAAAGTCCACCCTCTGAAAGTCCTAGGTGGAGTTTTTATTGACCCCCTTACTCCACCAAGAATCAAAAACTCTCATGTCATGGTCACTGTGCCCAAGGCAGCCTTCGACCACCACATCTCCCACCAGCCCTTCTCTGTTCATAGACAGCAGGTTTATTGGGCCACTGGCTCTGGTAGCCTCACTCACCAGCTCTGTCCAGATGTTATCATACACACACTGAAGGAACCTCCCAGAATCCTCTCCACGGTGTTGAGTTTCCAGCAGAAACCCTGCAAGTTAAAGTCTTCCACAAAACTAAGGGTTAGCAATTATGAGATGTCAGCCAGCTGCTTATTAAATGTTTCACCTGCCTCTTCATCCTGGTCGGGTGGTCCAACAGACTCCAACCAGGATGTCTGCTTTGTTAGCCTTCCTCCTGATCCTTACCCATAGGCACTCAACTTTATCATCGCTGTCCTTGAGTTCTACACAGTCAAAACACACCCTAATGTAGAGAGCCACCCCACTGCCTCTCATTCCCTGTCTTTCCATTCTGAAGAGTTATAGCCATCATTGCAGCACTCCAGTCATGGGAGTCATCCCACCACATTTCCATGATGGCAAATATATCATAGCTTTTTTGCTGCACGACAGCTTTCAGCTCCTCCTGTTTGTTACCCCAACTGCATGCATTAGTGTATGTGCATTTCAGCTGGGCTATCCATTTTACCCCAAACACTGGCATGCAGTCCCTAGGTCTCTGCTGCCCTTCAGTACTAATTCCAGGCTCAAATATTCCTTGCAGCTGGAGACGTGTACAGCTGTGACTCTGAGACAGTTTCATCTGGGCCACCACATTCCTTTTAGTGATGGTGTTTTCTAGCTGAGTACGTGAGAACCACCAGGTGAGCTTGCCTCAGGATCTGGGAGGATGAGTGTGCCCTTCTACATGCCTACACAAACTGCTTTGCAAACTGCCACGCCATGTCCTACTGACATGTCATGTTCTGTTTGCCACACTGTTCACCTGCACTGCTCCCTGGAGCTATTTAAATCTCCAGTGGTTGCTCTGTCAATGCCTTTGTCAGGTCAGTTCCAACCCCATTGACATGGACAATGATGCTACCCACTATATCAGGTTGTTCATGGCCCCATCCAGTTTGGCCTTAAACACTGGCAAAGGACAGGGCATCCACAACCTAACTAAGGTCATATAAAAAGGTATATAAGAAGGTTCCACTTTTTTAATAGGTGAAGTTACTTCCATATCTTCTGAGTTCCATTCAGACCGATTGAAAGGGTCCAAATCAACTTCCATGTTCTTGAAATACCTGAAACAACAAAGGGAAACCAAAAGGGAGAAATTTTGCTAGCATTGTGTCATATTTTTAAAAACCCTGGTTCTGCTACTAAATGCTTTTCCTTGATAAGGTGCTTTTGTCTAATTATAGATGAGTTTTATTTGTTTGTATTTTAAGTGAGGAAAATGTAATTGTCACTATGTTTAAATATAATGAAAATATTTAAGCCAAAAAATTTCTCAAGTTTCTTTTTAAAGTAAAGACTACAGTCCTAAAAGGTCTATCCTTCCTCATGCAGAATGGAAGGAGCCTGGAAATTCTTTGCTGTTTTTTGTAACACATCCAGAAGATGACTTAGTCCAAAATCTGTTTTTAAATTAATCCAGTTTGAAGTGCTGAAGCATGTAGCTGGCCCTAATATATGAAAAATGATATCTCAAATTCTGTTTCAGAGGCAGGTGGGACACAAAGTTTCTGAATACCAATGACTCTCACAGAGAGAAATTCCTATGAGAATTGCTATGACAGTCTTAATGCAGTTTTCTTAGTGGAGTGTTGTGGTTTGACCCTGGATCAAACCAAGGACTCACACAGACAGCCAAAGTCTCTGAGAGAAAAGAAAAAAACTAAAGGCTTTTCACAAACCTTTGTGATAAGGACTATAAGAAACTTCTTATTAACTATTTCACAAGCAAAACAGGCTCTAACTTGGAATATTAAGAATTTATTATTACTAAAATCAGAGCTTAAGAGCTTAAGAGTGAGAAGTTTCATAGATGTTACAGACACCTTCCTCCCCCACCCCTCCCTCTTTCTAAGATCTTTCTCCTTCCCTCAGTGGCCCAGGGAGACAGGAGTGGGAGATTATGGTCAGAGGCTGTTCCTGCTGCTGATCAGAGAGAGGGAAGTCAAACCCCGTGCTTTCCCCATGGGGGTTTTCTTCCCGAAAACAATCTGTTACAAAACTGCTTTGTGGATTTATTGTCGTACTGACAACAGCTTTTTCAGGTATTGTTGTCACATAAGTCACTTTACCATAGGCGCAGTCATTTAGGTGATGGTTGCTTGGCTGCTTCTGTTTAGGTTTTTATGGACCACCAGTTCTCCCAGGAAATGTTGCTCCAGCATGGGTCTCTTCTTCCCATGGTCTTCAGGACTCTGTCAGGCCCCCCACTCCAGACATAGACATCAAACATCCCACAGAGTCACAGCCTCAGTCCAGAATTTATCTGCTCCAGCGTGGAGTCTTCTGGTCTTCCATGGGCCGCAGAGGAATCTCTACTCCCTATGGTCCCCCACGGGCCCCAGGGGCCCCATTCCAGTGTTTAAGGCATCTTCTCCCCTTCATTTCCTACTGACCTTGGCATTAATCCAAGTTCTCACTCTCTTCTCCCCTAAGCAGACATGTTCTTCTGCCCTGCTCTTTTTTTTTTTCTTCCTTCTTAAATATGTTATCACAGAGGCATTACCATGACTCCTAATGGCTTGGCCTTGGCCAGCTTGGAGCTGACTAACAGCAGCTGTACTGAAAATGTAAAAACTTCTAACAGCTTCTTAAAGCAGCCTCTCTCATAGGCCCCCCATCTACCAAGAAGAAACCTGGCTACGTAAAACCACAACAAGGAGTTTCAAGTGGACCACACAGCAGCCTTGAGAAACCCAATACATTTTTACACATCAGCCACAGAAAATGATTGTGAGTTACTACAGGAATTTCTGGTAGGACTTGGGAGTTGTAACAGTAGTACTTGCTGTGAAGTAAAATTTCTAAATGAAGGACCCCTCTTGTGGATATACAGCTAGAAAGCAGAAGTGAGAGCACTACTGAACTCATGTCAGGAGTGAAGGCAGTAACACTGCTAGGCCACAAACCATGGCAGGCAGTGCAGCCAATCTGCAAATAGACAGCATAGAGGAAAGGCTCGTATGGTATGTATCTGTGCTGGTCAGTGTTAGCTTCTAGTTTTGCAATAGTATTGAGAAACATGCTGTTATATAAGGATCTGTTTTTAGTAACTGTTGAAAAGGTATAAATGCTGAACTCTGTGTCAATAAAATCGGCTTATTGCATGCAAGCAATCTGCCCCGTCTCTTCCATCGCTGACCGTCCCGTGACACCTTTATCTTCTAGTAGATTATTATTAATTTTAAACAGTGCTGTTCTGTCAACTCCAGCCAAGCAGAGCCTAGGCTGAGAAATTTGGATGAAGAAGATTTCTCTAAATTGCTTAGAACTTATTCACTACAGGAGTAGTGTCATGTGTGTCAGAGAGTAGGGTCCTTTTTGTGAGTCTATGTGTAACTCAAATGAAAGCTCTCACTGAGGGAAACTGCTAGGTTGAAGAATTATTCTGGGAATTAAATCGCTTGGTACTTAGGTAATAAAGAAATGCAGATGGAATTTTTTATTTTCCCCTGCAATATGAAACTTTCAGTCTTGTTTTTGTGAGCTTAAATAAAAGTAAAATTCTGCTGTAATTTGCTGTTAAACTCTGAGATTATTGTTAAAAAATATAGATGGTAGCACACTAATAATTAACATTTTGAGTTCACTACACACCTCTAATAAGAATCTAGTGAGACATTTTTCTGATCAATTTTTGATAGATCCAGATGTGGATACTATTGGCCCAAGTAGCACACTATCGAGAAGAAAATTAATATTTTCTTTCTCTTTTAAACTTATATACATTTACACTGAGCTAAAGATTTTATATTGGCACATTAAACTTTTCTATTACTGCTGATATCAATATCACTCAGATATGCCTCTGCAGTCAGTGATGAATTTTTGAGCCATTTTTATATTACTAGGTGGCAGGCCATTTGAAGTATTTTGACTTCTCATGTCTATGATTGACATATATTGAAATGGTAACTTGAATATTAAAACAATTTCCCCATGGAGAGTTTAAGTTTAAGGAAGAATTATGTTCCATGTTTTACCACAAGAATTCTCATTTGCATATGTTAAAAATCAAATGCAACAATTCCCATTAAAACTCAAAGTACCATTTATGAATCTGTATGCCTGAGATTCTTATGGCTTAATTATCTCACTCAGAAAGCTTAAACACTGCAAACTAAAGCTAAGAATGTACAAGCACATGGATTAAACTGGGATGCTATTCCAATTAGAATCATAGAATTGTTGTAGTTGGAAGGGCCCGTAAAGATCATCTGCCATGAGCAAGGAATCTTCCACTAGATCAGGCTACTCAGAGCCCCATCCAACCTGGTCTTGGACACCTTTAGAGAAAGGAAGTCAACGATCTCTCTGGGCAACTATTTCCTCTGTTCTTCTCACAGTAAAACATTTCTTCTTAATATCTAATCTAAGCCTACTCTCCTTCATCCTAAGGCCATTCCCCATAGTGCTATCACTACATGACCTTGTGTAAAGCCCCTCTTACAATCCTTTCCTTCTGTTTGTTTACCAAGGAAAGTAGTAGCATTTACTGTTTTAAAGGACTTAGATTATTATAAGATATTCTTAATTACTTTAATAAAATTAATAATAAATAAAAAGACCATGTTGCTTAATAGCCACAATGCATAGGCCTGGAACATAAAATGTATTTATAATTGAATGGATAGATAGATAGATAGACAGACAGACAGACAGACAGACAAAGACACACTGATATACTTTATGATATATTTTATGTAATCAAAGCCTGGAAAGTTCTTCCAGTTTGTATTATACAAAAAAAAAGTTGTATGCAGAACTGCAATAATCCATCAGAATAGCCTACAAATTCTTATAAAACCCTCTAGCTACCTTCACTAAGCAGAAACATAGAATCACAGTACTGAAGGTTGGAAGCGACCTCATGGAGGCATCTCTACCAACCTCCTGTACTGTGAAAGTCCAATGCGATTGTGCTGCACAAGTCTTGTCCAACATCTCTAGGAGATTCCATCACTCCCTGGGAGCCTGTTCTAGTGTTGATATCCTCACTGAGAAAAAAATGAAATTTGAATGCATTCTAGGAAACTGTGTTCATTGGATTTTGCCTTTCTATTGTACTTCTCCAAGAAAAGTCTGGTCTCCACTCTTTCTACATTTTTCCGTTAGATAGCTTTATAAAGCCCTTGTTTCACCTTCTTTTCTCCAAAAAGAACAAGTAATGCTTTCTCAACTTCCACTTTTACATCCAGTGCTCCAGCCCTGGCCAATCTTAGACGTCCTTTGATGAGTTGGTCTAATATGTCAGTGTCTTTCTTACTCTACAGAGGCTAAAACTAGATATGATCAAATGACATTTTCAATGTATGAATATCATTCATATTTATACCTGGATACATTCACATGACTATGTCAATAGTAGAAAATTGTACTTTGATACATACACCAACCAGTATTGTAAACCATAGTTTGATAACCCATAGTTTAATAAAAGGTCCTAATTCTCCACCATGCACAGTATTAAAACATACTGTTCCAATCAGAAAGGGATACTGAATATTTTTAACTTAGCATTCTGTACAATTTTTGATATTTGAGTAGCTAAAGCTCTAACATAAAAATATGAAGTACTAAAATGTTAGAAAAAAGCTCTAAAGTTAACTTTCACTTGTTAGTTCATATAAAAAATATATTTAATTAAGGCTAAACAGAGTCTTCTTTGTTTTATTCCTTGCCAATAAACATTGAAAGCCCTGTCAAAAAGTATCAGTAGATTCATGGAAACCCAACATCATTTCTCTTTTTGTGACAAGGAGGATCTAAGTGTGAACACTTCGAACTCATATTTTGTAGGAACTTCACAAGACCTCACAAACTACACTTTGAAGTATAAAATGCAGTCAGTCAAAGCAAAGCTTTTAGAGATTGTTTATCGTAGTGCCACTGAAGTCTGAAAAATCCTGAGAAACAGGAAGCTTTTTAGTGATGGGCTCTTTCTGAAAAATCATTTGTCCTAAACTGTCTCTGGTTTGACACCTTAGACAGTTGGATATTACAATATTAGAAAGAGCAAAATTTTCCAGGCTTTTGTACCACAGACTATTTCAGCTTTTTATAGCTTATCACTCATACGACTTTCTGCTACCGAAATGAAGTTCTGCAAAAACAATTGCTTTTTAATTATTATTTTCCACATTATGAGCCTATTTTAAATGTTTTTGAATGACTAGAAATAATCTATGGATGACTAGCCTTCATTCCTGCTGCTAAGGCCAGATCTTAAAGCTATTTGCTGTAGGGATACATGATTAGGTGAATTAACAACATGCTTAAGCAAGGCAGCCTGTGACACCTTAAGCTGTGAAGCCTTTGGTTTCACTGAAACCAAAACATGTCTAGTTATTGGCAGGCTTGTAACTAACAGAGATGCAGAAAAGGAAATCAATATTTGGACACAGGCCTTCACCAGAATAGGACAACAGATACACACCATGTTTGGGAAACATGCGTGAACACCAAGTGACCGCAGCTGTGATTGGAGCAGAGGGCGCGTGAACACCTTGTGAACACTTTAACCCTCAGATGATTGGTTTGAAACTGACCTTAGGAAAGCCTGTGGCTGGAGTTATAGATATCTAACAGGAATAAACATTTGGAAAATGTAAACCATTTTATAGCATAGAAAATAATGCTGTATCACAATAAAAAGTCTTGGATGGATTGGATTCTACACCAGAAGAGAGTGTTCGTGCATTTCTTTGCCCACTGCAGACACAGCTGAACAGGGACCGAACCAAACCCCCCATGCACACACACACGCACGCATGCAACCCCCCTGCGTGTATGTACGCTTACATATAAATATATAAAATATACAGAAATATTAAAAAACCCAGTAATTTTCTTCCTATGTTGAAAGTTATTAGCAAATGGAGTTTGAGAAGAAAACCAAAAGAAAAAATAAGACTCTAAGATGGTACCTGAGAAAATATGATCAACTATGTTACAATTGCTTATATTGTTATCCTTGAAGAATTTTACAAGCATTTTCAACAGAACTAGATGGGACCATTGAGTGAATATTGTAATATATTTCCATAAAATGTAATAATTTGTGCAGGGACATTAAGTGGACCGTATGCAAGAGATGGTAAAGAGATAGGCTAATTTAAGGATTTCTCTTTTTTTCAAGAGACTTTTGGTAGCTGGGAGGCTTAAATTTAGATTTCTTTACCTCTCCAGCCTGGCAGAACAGTTAACTTCCTGAATAGATAACCTTTTCTCAGACAACCTTGGAGCCCCAGCAACAGGGGTGCAAATCAAGCTGTTAAAAAGACTCGGAAAGAAAAAGTTTTGCATTCTTTCGTGCCTGGAGTATATGCCTTTAAGCCAGTGTTCTCACCTTTGAAAAATAAATTTATCCTAAGTCCTGCCATTGCCTGGCATTTTGGGGTTACCTGTGTTATCTTCCTTTACATTTGAAATGTAAAAACCAGCAATTTTGGTCAAGAAAATATGCTATAAAAAAAAGACAGTCTGATCAAGAAGACAAGCCTATCAAAAAGAAAATGCCTTGTAACAGCACAGGAGGCAATTGCAATTCAAAGCGAATAAAAGTTTTAAGAGGTTAATAGCATGACCTAAGAACTTGATGAAAGAATAATAGAATAATTTGACTTGGAAGGGATCCTTAAAGATCATATAGTCCAACTGTTCAGCAATGAACAGTGACATCTTAATGAGATCATGTTGCTCAGAGCTCCATTCAACTTTAAATGTTTCCAGGGATGGGGCATCTGCCGCCTGTGGGCTACCTGTGCCAGGATTTCACTGTGTACCATCATCATAAAAATTTTATTTCTAATATCTAGTCTGAATCAATGGTTTTTAGTTTAAATCCCATATCCCTTGTCCTATTGCAGCTTTCTTTTGCTAAAAAGTTTTTCATCCTCTTTCTTTTTGCCCATTAGAAGCATAAAATTAATTGAAGACCTTCAGTTGTACACACTGAAAAATAGTGTTTAAAAACATATAATTAGGCAACGATTCAGCCTTAACAATAATTCCTTGCTTTCTTTTGCTTGATTTATTTTCTTACATAGCTCCACGGTTACATTTTAGAGTATTCTTTTGTAGGTGAAGAAAGTTTCCCACATAGGTCAGCATAACACTTACCAAAAGCAGTTCTCCAGAAGCACAAAAGGGAACAATTTCCCCACACCCACCATGTTATGCTTTGAGTAAAAGCCAGAGTCCTCTTCCAAACAATATTCTTGTATTAGTAACAGAGCAGCTAAAGTTAAGGCACCATGAAAGAAGTATTTGTTTGTCAGCACTGCTTATTAGAATTGGAACTCAGTTTCTGTAAACAAAGTGCTGTAACATAGCTCTTAAAAATATGTTATACCAGTTTCTAACACATTATCCAAAACATCTGCTTCACTGTTTATGGGTTTTTCCACACTATCAATTTTATAGAATCAGAGAATTTGAGTTGGAAGGGACCTTCACAATCATCTCATTCCAATGTTCCTGCCAGGTACAGGCTCACCTTTCACTAGATCAGGTTGCTCAGAATCCATCCAAACTGACATTAAACATTTCCAGGAATGGGGCATCCACAATTTATATTTACCTGTTCAGTGTCTCACTACCCTCACAGTAAGGGATTTCTTTCTGATATTTAAGCTAAACATTCCTTCTTTCAGTTTGAAGCAATTGCCCCTCATCTTATTACTACATACTCTTATAAAGTCCCTCTTTCTCTTAGACTCCCTTCAGGTACCTCTAAGCCTTCTGTTTCCCAGGCTGAACAAACAATATTCTATTAGCCTTTCCTCTTAGGAGCGGTGCTCCTTCCGTCTGTTCATCTTGGTGGCTTCCTTTGGACTCACTCCAACAGATCAATGTTCTTCCAGTGCTGGGGCCCTCGGAGCTGAATGCAGTGCTCCAGATGGGGTCTTATGGAAATGGAGTAGAGGGGCAGCATCACCTCCCTCTACTTGCTGGCCACACTTCAACTTGAATTTCTTCTTACCTCTTTGAATGTTGCTGATCCTTCCTCATCATATATAACTTTTTTATATTTGTGATTGACCAACAAACCCTTAAAATGGAAGAAGGCTTAAAGCAGATGAACAAAGGTGATGTGCCCATGAATGCGCTCATTTAATAGTGCAGATTGTGACTCACCATGACTGTTGCAAAGAAACTGAATTTATCTCAACATGAAAGGGACTGGAGGGTGAAGTATGTTTTAGATAAATAGCAGTCAACAGTTGAGTGGATCAGCTAGTGATCTAAGTGTTTCTCCCTGAGTTCACTAAAATGTGAGTGTCTCCCTTAGTTAGTCAGAGTACCATGGGGGTAGTGAATATGTTTCCTAACTCAATATAGAATACAAGAACTGGATTACTCATAACAGAATTTGAAAGAAAGCAGCAGGCTTGAGCTAGCTTCCCTCCACATACTCCTTCTTGGAAACAGAGGACAGTCCATGTCATGACAGTGAGCATGTTTTAGAGACCAGTAATTACACTGATATTGTGATTGAACTCTGTATTACAATAGCTGGAGGGGGAGTGGGGGGTGTGTAAGGCACCTTTGTACTACGTTTTTGGGATAGCTTTTAAAACAAAACTAAATCAGAAATTCTGTGTAACATCAAATATCTTCAACTAAGTAAATTTTATATTAAAAGTTACAGCTCTATGTGTGAAATGTGGTATTTTTAAAAGAACTTTGCCAGAGAACATTAAACTCTGATTCATACAAAATAATTTGTTACTGAAATCAGATAAAAGTAGTTTTCTTAAAGAAAGAAAATGAAGCATGCTAAAGAACAAGTTTTTCTTGGGTGTCTTCCATGTAGACAATAGAAACTTTGACTACTGCAAATTTAGTTTCCACTGCTCAAAATAGTTCTCCAAAATAGTCACATTGAGCCTCTCAGATATGTTTATATGTTTTGAAAATCACAGACATGAGATAATAAAAATATCTTGTCCTCCCAACCCACTCCCAAGCCTGGGAAATATCTATGTAACATGTCATCAATATAACTTAGACTGACCCCATACCTCATGCAGAGCATGAAGATCTTCAGCAACAGGGATGAGCCCGGGGGATGGGGAGCAATTACAGCAGTGCTGCATTGTAAGTGCAGATTATTACAAGGAGTTTTAGGGTTCATTTTGCGTAGATCTCTTTCCTGCCTGGAAGAGGCATCTTTTATTTTTTCTCACAAAGAGTTTGGATGTTTCTCCTCCAGCCTTGCAGAACAGTTAACTCCCAGGAAAGATAATTTTTTCACAGACAAGCTTGGAGCCCTCGCAAGGAGACACCAACAAAAGCATTAAGAAGGATTGGAAAGGAAAAAGTTTTGCATACTTTTATGCTTGGCATACACACTGCTATGTTTAGTGTTCTAGCCTTTGAAAAACAAATTTTGCTAAGTACTTCCACTGCCTGACATTTTTGGGGTGCCTGCATTATCTGCCTTCGCATGCATGTACTAATAGAGCAAGACTGGTGATTTGCTTCTTGGTATTTTCCCCTTAAAATGTAGAGAAGAATAGGAGGGGTGAAAGGAATATTAGATGAAGAGATTACCCATTGTGCTATTCCCTTTTCAGTGTTGACACAGCAACATGAAAATACTGTCTGGGGGACTTGAGTTTATCCCTTCTCTTGCATCACTGAGAAAAAGTAATATATTCTCATAAGTTTAATAGATAATGTTGTAAATATCAAATAAAATAATATTTTGTGATATAACAATAAAAGTTTAAATTCAAAACTAATATATCATTTGTGTTCCCCAGACAAATAAATTGTGTTTTAAATAATGTTCATTTGCTGTTGGTCTTTTTTTCCTCAAAAAAATTGTTCTGAAAATTGTTAGAAATTTTTCATAGGAAAAAGCTTGCTTTATTCTTTAGGTTTACCCCAAATTTACAAAATATATAAAGACAGATATTCAGAAAAACAAATGAAAATATGTATTCTTCTTTGTCTTAGAAATACTTAGATTTTCAGTCTTCCTCGTATTCAAAATTGCCTGATCAATTCATTATTAAACACCCAAGTGCACCTCCATAAACTCTTATCTCCAGTTTTAAGGCTGAATTTTCATCTGGTTTCCAAGCTCCTCCTTTTTTTCTATCTCACTTTATGGCAAATTGGGCAGATCAGAAGCGTCTGTTGAATCTATCTACATGTTGATGATGGTGTATAAATTTGTGCATGCAAGAACAAATTGAAAGACCCTAACTGGCACTTGAAGTATTTAATTCTTTTTACTAAGATTTTGTCCATATCTGCAGTAGTCTACAAAAAGACAAATTGCATCCAGAAGCTGAAATGCTAAGGTCAAAGGCAACAGACAGCCTTCAGAACACTTGACAGTGTAATGTGTCAAAATTAATATACAGATATGAATTTTTCTGACTAATATTTTTTGTGTGTCCAGTATTTTGTGTCTGAAAGGTAATGTACACATCTCATTGTTTACAGAGTAACTAGTTAGCATCTCCAATTTCACCTAGATTTTGCTATATAGCTACTTTGTTCTCCCATTGTGCTAAAAAAAAATTACTTCTGGTTTTGTTTTCATATTTGTAGTTTTACAAGCACAAGATATTTATCTTGACATTTTCTGGCCACCTGAAATCACCATGGCAACTCACTCATTAATTATTTTTGATGTAGAAGCCAAGAGTATTTAGCAAAACAAAGTAAAAAGGAAGTTTAGTTTTTATAGAACAATACTTAACGATAGAGAGTGATAACAGTTAGGTTATGCTGAATAAATGTAGAGATATGAAGAAACAAACCAAGAATAAAGAAAAAAAGAAATCTGAAGTTTCAAGTGTTGCTTAATACTCTGAATAAAAGTAATATTCAGAATGCTGATTTTCAGGCTATAAAATTTCACTTATCTAACACAGTCTTGATGGCTGAAATCACACTTTAGAAGCTATTTGCAAAGATAGGTCTTGTATTCTGTATTACTTTTTTTCAGAATGTCTATAAATATCCTTATAAAGACCTCTAGCCTGCTCTCCTTATGTAACTAGGGATTGAATTGAACATGATTAACAGTCATCCTAGTCTTTACATAACTTTGCATGTGACTTTTGTGGCATGTATCACAAATCATTTCTTTTTTGATCGTTCTCTATGATGACACGTATAGATGGGCTTGACCTTGGACAGTGGTGGAGCTGTCTTGGAGCTATCCAGCATTGGCTCCACTGGACATATGGGAAGCTTCTAGCAGCTTCTCACAGAAGCCACACTTTTAACCTTCCCCCTGCTTTGTAATCTCAATACAGTACAGAAAAACCCTTCACATGGAAAATGGAACCTTTAAAGATACATACAGTTTCCTTTCTGAAATACAACCTTCTATCTTCCTTCTTTCATCCCATTGAAGAAGAAGAATGAGAGCTCTTTCCACACTGAATCACTTAAGGTTCCATTAGCTTACACTTTTCAGCTGTGGCAGGCAAATTCTAGCATGTATTTTTGTACCCTTCTAAGATGCATTTTGGCTCATTACCAGAGCCATTACTAAATCATACTTTTCTCTAGTTACTGCAATAGAAAAATAGTAAGGGAACATTGTAGTTTTCCTCACTGCTAACGGAAGCTTTTTGCAGAAGGTAAAGTTATTTTGAGCCTAAAGGCTTTTAATGTATGGTCATAGCATTGTGTAACACTGTGCACAGTTTGCATTACTCTGTGTCAGAGTACACAGTCTCGGTTCCAGAGTGATTAATTTTTATAAATAATATAATAAAGGATGCTGTGATTTCAGAGATTATTCAAAAATTAGTTAGTAACTGAACAGCACACTCTTGNATTTAAATGTGCCAGTGTAGTATATTAAAACTCTCTGATTTCTGTCCAAAATAAAAGAGTGTGTATTCATTAATTTTTAATGTCTGACAACAATGTGTTTGGATTTTTTTTGCTAACACAATCCTGTTCTTAGATCCATTCTCTTTTTACCTAATATAAATGCAGAAAAAAAGAGATTTATTTAAAGGAAAAATCATCTTGAAGTCATTGCTCTAATATAAAAAAAAAAAAAAAGCATAGTGAGGAGGCTTTGTCATT
>WEIV01025701.1:26275-37562 GCA_013390005.1 Calyptomena viridis
GGCCTTTAAGGGGGGGGGGGGGGTAGCTTTTTTTTTTTTGGGTTTTTTTTTTTTTTTTTTCACAATGGTTTTCTTTCTTGGCTCTGATGTGACATTTATACTCTCATCTAGAATAAGAATGCAATTTTGTTACCTGTTTCTGGACTAGAACATTGGAATTACAAATAGAAGAGGAAAAACATTTTTCCCTTCTGTACCAAAACAGTACAAACTGGGGAATGAGATGCTGGAAAGCAGTGCTGTGGAAAGGGATCTGGTTGATGGCAAGTTGAATATGAGTCAGCAGTGCCCTGGCAGCCAGGAGGGCCAACCATGTCCTGAGTGGGCATCAGGCAAAGCATCACCAGCTGGGGAAGCGGATTGTCCTGCTCTGCTCTGCACTAGTGCAGCCTCACCTTGAATAACTGTGGGCAGTTTTGGACACCACAATGTAGGAAAGGTATTAAGCTGTTGGAGGGTATCCAAAGGAGGGTAACGAAGATGGTGAAAGGCCTTGAGGGGAAACCGTATGAGGACCAGCTGAGGTCACTTGGTCTGTTCAGCCTGGAGAAGAGGAGACTGGGGGGAGATCTCATTGTCGTTACAACTTCCTTGTGAGAGGAAGAGGAGGAGCAGGCACTGACCTCTTCTCTGTGGTGACCAGTGACAGAACCCAAAGGAATGGCCTGAAGCTTTGTCAGAGGAGTTTTATGTTGGATATTAGAAAAAGGTTCTTCACCCAGAGGGTGGATGAGTACTAGAACAGGCTCTCCAGGGAAGTGGTCCCAGCATCAAGACTTTCAAAACTCAAGAAGCATTTGAATGATATTCAAATGGTGTGACTCTTGGAGATAGTCCTGTGCAGGGCTAAGGATGAGACTTAATGATCCTTGTGGGTCCCTTCCAACTCAGCATATCCTGTAATGCTGTAATATCAACTAGAAGAAAGTGGAAATAGGGCTCAGACAGTGGCATACTTCAAGTCCAACTTGATAAAAGCATATCCAGGCACTTCCTAAACTGGAGTTACCATTTATCCACCAGTGACTGTTCTGTTACATAATGTGTGTACCTCTTGAGAACTTGTCAGATGAGATCATCAAAATCTTTGTTTTGTGGTCTTTTTATAGCTATATTCATCTATCTTCTGAAATCTTGCAAGTCTACTACCATTTCTGTATCATGCAACTAACAAATAAGTCTTAATATTCTACAGGCTCTATATCCTCTGCTGCAATAAATCACTGATGGTCCATTTAAACAGCTTACAACTTGCATTTCAGTGGTATTCAAAGAATCTCAGACAATCCCAGAAAGTTGTTCTCTGTGTTTCTTCTGTGGAAAAAAATCACAGTAATAATAATCAACACAATGGATCTACATGGCAGGCTTGTTATAGATTGCTGTTCCTTTTAGTGTATGAAAACCTTGGAAAACTTTTCTAATCCTGAAATGCCATTTCTCTCGATCATTATCATATTCTGATAATCTTGTATCAAAAAGAATCTTAATTTGAAAAAAAAAAAAAAGAGAAAAAGAAATTATTTTGACCAGTCATTTATACTTTCACTTCTCCACTACTGCTGTCTGGGCAATACATTCAAATAGTTGTCCATTGCTGTGGTCAATTAATTTATCCTCTGACTATGCTTGAAGTAGGTGATCAAAACCAGTGATACTTCAAAGTGATTGCTGGAAAATTCTGTGACAGCAGCAACACTCACAAATGCCTTGGGATTAGCATGACATTGACAGTAATATGAGAAAGATTAGGAAATAAAAGAAACAGTGATAATTTATTTCTATTTTAGAGTCTTCTTCCCTCAGTAATATCTAACTAAAAGGCTGATTTTCACTCAGAATGCAATGCATATTGAGCTGTGTAATGGATTCTGCTTTGGAAAGCATGAAAACTAGCAGGAGCATGTATATATGGAGTGCAGGGAAGCATTTAGGCTTTGCCGTATTGGGTAGTGTATTTTCATTTGTCATAGGTGATAATTAAACCTCTGAGAGCAAGATTTATTCAGATTAATATCTAATCTGAATCAGCAGTCTCTATAACTTGTCATCACCAACAGAAGTTTAATTCTACTCTTTGGAGTTTGCACCATTCTAGCCTTTAAATGCGTCTGTTGCGTTTTTAGCTCCTCATCAATGTGGATAAACAGCTATGTTCTAATTCTGCATGGGAAGTGTAGAGTAAACTTTATTATTATTAACTAAAGATAAAATCATCTGACACCCTTTTTCCAGTTGGAGATTGGGATGAAGAATGTATATTTTTCGATTCATTTTCTATTAACCAGTTTGGTATCTACCAATTGTGTCATCTATTACAATTAATTCGGTTCATCAATGTTTTAATACTTGAAATGAATATTCCACTTGAATTAAATGCATCAGTGTAAAAAATTTGTTACGACAATGTTTTAAAAGGTATTTTAATCAAAGGCTAGATACTACTTACTTTTAACAAGAGCTTACTATTTAAAAAGTCCTGTTGCTAGAATACTCATGGTTAAAAAAAATAAAAGAAAATCACAGTGCAGTGATAATACCAATCTCTTTCTCCAAAAACTTTACATTCTTTCAGAAAGAAAGCTGTATATCTAAGCCCATTTTGCTGGTGGAGTGAAATGAAGATGGGCTAAGGAACTAATACAGTCAAGTTTCCTTTTGGAAAACCAGTGCCCCCAAAAACAACCATCTCCCCACTCTAAAAAAAAAAAATAAAATAGAAAGCAAAAGTAAACACATAGTAAAAGTTTTCTTTGGAAATGAGTGTTAGTAAAATTGGCATTAACTTTGGTCTGGTAGTTCTAGTTTTGAATGTAGTAAACCAATGAGGGCAAGATCAGCACTTGAACATTATTTATTCTGACTGTGCAATGAACTAAAAATCAGCCAAAAAGTACAGTTACACTACACAAAGGTTTTAATAGGTAAAGATCTTTTCCCCCATCCTAATTTTATCTTTTAACTTTTAAGTGGTATTGAAATCACTTTTTTTTCTTTTATAGAAATTCATTTAAATTTATTCTGGAGAGAGAGAGGGAAAAAAAAATACAATGATAACACCCCCAGCCCAGTAGGTTTTGTCCTCTAACATGGCTACATTCAGACATCTTTCTCCATTCGTAGTTCACAAGTCGCATGTGATTAGTTGGTTTTACATCAGGATTATACAAATAGAAGAGAATATCACTGCTTTCTGGAGAGAGCAAGATGGTATAAAACTGCAGATGAAGGAAAACATAGTTTGGATATGCACCTGGTCACTTATTCTGAAAGTTAAATATGTCAATTATTTAATTAAATAGTTCCCTGCTTTAGCTGGGTTCTAAAATTGCCTTCTCATTCTGTATGAAGAGTACCTCAGATCAGATTAAAACCTTAGTTTCTCTTGTGCTGCATAAATGAACTCAGAAACCACTTATGCATTAATAAGATATTTTGTTTTGCATCTTCTGAAGTTTTCTTCTGGAGAAAAGACTCCTCTCTGAATTTAACCTCTTTCTTTCCTTGCTTATACAATCCTACATGATGCTAAGTATGTGTAAAGAGTTACGCATGCATCGAGAGGGATTTATTTTTCTGCAAAAACCACAAGTGAGATCAATGTCTTCATGAGAAAAATAACATACCCTTTTTCCAAGTATGCACAGTCTGAATAAAACTCACTTGAAATGTTTCCTACCTAATCACTATAAACATCTGAGTCCCACACACCTGTTAACTTCTGCCTCATCCAGCTGCATAAAACAACATTATTGCTGTTTTACAGAAGGGGAAATGAGATAAAGATGAAATTATTTCTCTGAAATAACCAGGGATGTAAATTGCACTCAGAATTCCTAAGTGCAAATCCAATGCATTACCAATAAAGTTATCCATCCTCCAGCAGTGCACTAGCGTCTGAAGGTAGGTGATGTATTGCCCATCATGATCAGTTTCCAGTGACATGTTTTGAATTCCTCCAGTCTTGGGAATGGAGAGAGAAAAAAAATCTCAAATGTCAACCTTCTCAATGAGTTGGTTTTGTGCACTTGTATTTCAAACTTTCACAAATCAAAGACTTAATGACCACACAATGTACATCTGGGACAGGAGAAATGAGACTGACTATATATCATGTTCACTCAGAAAAGTCCTCAATTGTTTAATGTTACAGAACATCTAACAATCGTATTGCAAATTAGCAGGGAACAATGCAACATGCCTATGCCTTCAGTTTGTATCTTCAACTTTTTCAGAAACCTACTCTGCTGCCAAGATAATTCAAAATTTTGAAGGCTAAATAATTTCAAAGCCTAGTACTGCTTTTAGATTTTATGTGGTTTGTTTCGTTTTGCTTTGGTTTTAGGAAAATGTAATTGAAAAACTTTCCTGGATGATTTGTGTGCTATTAACTGCATATCAAAATAGTAGGGTAGTTTTCTGGAAAAAATAAAGGAAGCATACTATTGCATTATGTTTTCAGAGAAAAGATACTTCACTTAAAGACAGAACTGTTCACTGTTTGTAGATGGGATGAATGCACTGAGAAAAATACAAAAAAATCCTGCCAGATTTTCTTCCAGGAAGAACCAAGAAAAAAAGTAATTTAAGTTAATGTATTGATTCACATGTTAACGAGCAAAATGAAATTGTTTTCCTTAAAATCTTGCAGCAGACACATAGAGAAAAGTGTCATTTATTTTTGAGATGAGTGAAATATTAACTATATTGTCCTACTCTGGAACTTTAATAATTATAATATCAAAGGCAATTTTATGGTTTTACTGTAAAATATCATCACTTAATTAGAACAGACATAATGTTACATTTTTCCAAAATAGTTGTGTGAAATTGATTTCAAAAGAATTCTTGTGATTCAATAATATTTATATATATATTAAATATACATTAAATAATTTTTATAAGAATCACTTATGTCATAACTGTAGATTAAATTATGCAATTGTGTCTAGCATGTTGGGGTTTTAGGGCTGATGGCAAAGCAGTTCAGAGATGAGTGAATGATGTCTACTTTATGTCCTAAACTGGTGATATCTTCCAATATGCTAGTGCAAAATATTAGAAAAACACTAGAAGGACTCTGAACACTTGAATACTAAATGTTATGTAGATTAAGAACAGAATACAGCTTCAAATTTTTGTTAGAGGGTGTATTTAAGTTCTCAGGACAGCAGTAGAGTCACCTGATGTAACTGTTAAAAACTAAGCCCAAACAGAGATGTGTCTAAATTCATTTGTAAATAAGAGAGTATTAACACTAAAAGAAGCTTGCCTTATTTTTCTTTCACTTTTTTTTTCTTTAAGTAGAAATAGATAGAAATAAAAATAGATAAAAAGAACAACCAAAAAAGGAATGGCCTGACTTAGAAAATTTTTACTATCAGAGGATACCTCCCACATGATTGATAAAGAGTTTGTTCAACTTGTTGCAGATGGTTTCTGAAACCCTGTTTTTTTTCAGATCTCCAGAGAACATCTTATGTAATATATTTGAGAACATACTAGAAAAGGTGACTAGTAAAATCACTCTTTGTCACGCTTTTAAGAAAGCTTAATCAGGCTTTCTTTGACAGAAATTTTAGTAATAGAAATTATAATGCATTACCCACAGCATATTCTTTACCTTACTGATCAACATCTTCCCATAGAGTTCACATTTCCTATCCAAAGAAATTAATAAAGCCTGACCTTCCAAAGCTTCTAAGGACATAGGCACGAGCTACCAGAAAATCTACTTGTTCACTGCCTCCAGTTGTGAAGAGCAGCTCCAAATTTTTCGTTCCAGATGATACCAGTGAGCAAGCCTAGAGTAACCACAATGTTCCCTTTTCCTGAGGAGTGCAATGCTGCATCTTGAAGACACTACAACGGCAGAGGCAGGACCCAGTTATGATTCATACCACTAATTTTAGAGGAGGAATTTAGACTATAATTCTGGGAATGCACAAAGCTGGTTCTGAATGCAAAATGTCACCCTTGCTCCACAAAAAAGCAGCCAGAAAGGCTACTTAAAAGAGAAACAACTTTCAGCCTCATTCTCAAAAAAACTAGAACTTCTCAAAGGAAAAATTTTCTATATGAATATTGTGGATATTTAGTTGGCACATCACTAGTGGCCTTATGGTTTTGTTTTTCTCTTTGGTAAATCAGAGTCACTACTGATCTCCTTAGGAAAGGTTATGTTGAAGGCACAGGCTAAGATAAAAGGAAAAGCAAAATATTGGGTAAACTTTCTGGTATGTTAGAGGACACCTTTTTGAATACTATATTCCAGTCACTTCCAGGCCCATTTGTGCTACTTTACTTTTCCCTTCATTCTCTTTTCACTTCTTTCTATCATACCACTTGTTACTGTGTCTACATAGCAAGAAACATCAAAACTTCAAAAGAGATCTGGCTTGGTTTTTTGACTTTGGTAAGAAAATATTTAATGGAAAATGTCCCACTGAGCAAAAGAGGATTTTATTTAAATTTTTCTTTTTGTGAACATGTGAATTCAGCTGTGTGAAGTGAGACATAACTTTTTATTGTCAGCGTAGGAAGGTTGTACTCTTGGGCACACTTGAGTGGAGAAGTTTGCAGCTGGAGCTGCAGAACATGTGGAGATCGAGAAAATAAAACTTAAGGTGTGCTGCAATTTTCCATCATTTCAAGACATAAATAAACAATATTGATTGCGTGCAAAATCTCACAGAAATTTTTTTGTTCATAACACTTCTTGTCTCCATCAGCTTTCTTGTTAAATAACTTTCATCCAACCTTTCAACCCAGGACAAGCAGGGAATATAGTTAAGGCCATAAAAGTAGCTGACATCAGCTGATAGTTGCTATTTCAAAAAGTAATCCTTCTGGAAATGACCTACGTACGAATTCTGATACCAAATTTATTTTTTTTTTTTGTGACTAAACAGTTAATTAAAACTATGTTAATTACAAAAATTCTAAGAGAGGTGGATTAGTTCTAAAAAAAAAAATAAGGAAGACACACTACAGAGAGGTTTTATGCTTTTAGATAATCTGCTAGTGACAAATCATTAATCTATCCACACTACTGGAAATACAATGATATCATTATAAACCATGCCTTTTCTTGTAAGAAAAAGCCCTTGCAAAGAATTTGTAGCACACTCTGCTTCCTACGTTGTGGTCTAGCAGAGACAAAGACTTACTAACAACGATTTTGCCAACAAACTAAACAAGCTTAAGGTAAATATGGTCTTCTAAAAATTACTTGATTCAAGAAAAGACATGAAATTCCAAGAACCATTGATGGCTGCTGAGACATGGCAGTAAATTCTATGTTAACATTGCCTGGAAATAAAACAGATTGTAGACATATAATAACCACACAAAGGCTTGATGATTAACAGTAGACGATTTGGCTGGCAATAGGCTCATTTTGTGGCCAACGATCTTGCTCTGTGTGAAGAGGTTAAAAAAATAGTCAAAACCAGCAGATTCCAAGTAGAGAATGTATTACAGAGGTGGGTATGTATCTGTTCGAACTTATTCAGTCATATGTACAGAGATTTCAAGCAAAGTATGTACAAGTTACAATTATAAATTATTATTCATTTGGCAGCTGCACAGGGTTTCAGTGACAAGGTTTTTGGTAGTGGGGGAGGGTCTATGGGGGAGGCCTCTTCAAGAAGCTGCTGGAAGCTTCCCCCATTTCCAGCAGAGCCAATGCCAGCTGGTTCCGGGCTGGACTCACTGCTGGCCAAGGCCAGGCCAGTCAGAAGTTATAGTAATGCCTCTGTGATAACATGTTTGAGAAGGGGAAAAAAAAGGTAGAGGGCCGATGAAAATGGCCACTAGAGAAGAACAGAGCAAGAAGTTGTGAAACAACAATGTAGACACCAAGGTCAGTGGAGGAGGAGGGGGAAGAGATGCTCCAGGCCCTGGAGTAGGGTCCCTGCAGCCCATGGTGCAGGACCACAGTGGAGCAAGCTGTCTCCCTGCAGCCCATGGTGGACCACAGGGAAGCAAACATCCACTTGTGACCCATGGAGGAGCCCACGCCGGAGCAGGTGGATGCTGGAAGGAGGTTGTGACCCCATGGGAGGCCCATGTTGTAGCAAGGTCATGGCAGGGACCTGAAGTCCAAAGGGAGAGGAGCCCACACCAGAGCAAGATTCCTCCTGATAGTAATGCCTGAAATCAGGGGGGGAGACAAAAACTGCAAAATAAATTAATAATGATGAAAGAAGAACAATACTTTAATGGGAGTTTCCAGGGTCCAGGAGCGAAGACCAGATCAAGATCACCTGACCCCTCTACATTTATAACATTCGGGAGACTACCCCCCTCATGCTACCCAACCAAAGTTCATCTTGAACTGAAGTTTTCAAAATGCCCAACCAGAAATCTTCTTCTTCTTTAACGCCACCTCCAGGTCCCCCTCCCAGAACCTCTCTAGCAGCTCTGTTGTGTCTTGCTACCCCCATTATCTACACAAAGAATTAAAACATTGCCAGCAAAGGCCTGGCAAAAACCTCTCTAAGTGAGCCCATACAGGCAGGCTAAAATCCTAGAAATATGATGAAAACCCCCAAGGCATCAATAGGACTTGTGGCATGTGAGGGACCCACGCTGGAATAATCTATACCAAAAGGACTGCATCCTGTGGAGAAGTGACCCACGTGGCAGCAGTGCCTGAAAGCTGTTGCCCATGGGGGGGACTCACGTTGGAGCAGTTTTGTGAAGAACTGTTTCTCATGGGAGAGACCCTATGGGAAGCAGGGAACAGACTCCTGTCTCTGAGCTGCGGCAGAAACAACATGTGACTGCAACCCCCACTCCTGTCTCCCTGGGCTGCTGGACGGGGGGAAAGAGGTAGATCTTAGAAAGAGAGAGGGGTGCAGGGAAAAGGTGTCTGTAAGATCTATGGAACTTCTCACTCTTAAGCTCTGATCTTGATAATAATAAATTCTTAATATCCCAAATTGGAGCCTTTTTTGCCTGTGAAATGATAGGGGAGGAGTTTCTTTTGGTCCTTATCTCAAAGTCATGAAACCCTCTGGCTTTTTTTTCTCTCCTTGGTCTGTTTGCAGGGATGGGAGTGAGACAGCTGGCTGTAATGGGTCCTTGATACACAGCCAGGGTCAAACCACTACAACAGCCATTTGACTAAGTTTTGATGCCATGACCCCAGTGAGGAATTCACACAGCCGTTTGGTGGCAGGGAAGGAGCAGTCGAAGGCTGCAGAAAATGTCCGAATCTCTGCACCACAAAATAGTTCTCTTTGTCATCACTTCTTGTCATTCTTGACAGAATGGACATGTGGGCAATCCAGAGACCTTAGTATTACCCAGGCTCTGACAAGGCCTGGCCTTGATTTGGCTAAGAAAGGCTACGGCAAGGATGTGCGCAGGCTGAAGCCTGCATGCCTTAGAAGAGGAAGTGCAGCTGGAAGATCCAGGGTGGAGAGTGCTGTAGCTATAGCCAATGGTCAGCCTTAGAAGAGATATGCAGCCAGAAAGTCCAGAGTGGAAAATGATGTGGCAGTGACCAATGGTGAAGGAGCAAAATAATTTTGGACCAATGATAACGTTTCTAACACTGCTAGCTTGAACTGAGTAGAACAGCATAAAGGCAGCATAAATAAATTTTCAACACTTTGATCATATTGGTCTACGTGTGTTGTCTATTGGATCTCCTGCAACAACTTCTTATATAATAAATACTTAACTGATAATGGTTTGGGATGTCCCTTGAGTAGGTAAGTGATAGTTTCTCAGCCAAACCCTGCTTGATTTTCTAAATAAGCTCTTGAGAGAGAGCTACAGTTTGCGCTTTTACCAGATGAGACCCACACAGATCAGTCAGACAACAAAAGGACCAGAATTTATACTAATCTGGTCAGCACAGGTAAGGTTATGCAGTTCTATGCATGTCTATTACAATAGCTTGAGACATCCAGAGACATGATACGGATGAACACTGCATTTTTCAGACTGAAATTTGTGCAGCACTCATTTCACCTTTCTGTGAATCTAAATTTCATATTTAGATGTGTCACTCTTTTAACTTTATTATGAACTTAGCCCTTAAAATAACCTATGTTTCAAACTCTCATTTTCTCACCTAGTTTACTAGATTCATTCAGTAAGCTACACAAGTCAGGCAGATGAGAGATCAAGTGGGAATGAAAAAAAATATCAGACTGTGTTCTTCCCTCATTAAAAACTTATTATTCCTACTAAATTATTTTAGAATAAAAAAAAAAAGAAGAATTATTCCCTTGGGGATTGTTCAAACAATAAACATTTATAGACAAGGCAGATCAGTAGTAGGTGACTCAGTTAGGAAGGCAATGAATCCTAGAACTTTAATGAGCTTAATGATGTTTTAATGAATCTATTTCTTCTGCCCAGGATAATGCTAATTCTGAAAATTCAGAAAAATATTAATTCTTTTGATTAGAAAGAAAGAAGACATATTCAACATACACACAAAAGTGAGGATTTCTCTACGATGAAGAATCAGACATTAAAAGAGGATTCAACTTTGTGATATACACATATTTCATGAGAGTGAGTCTGCTCTTACACTTCCTGTCTTATGTACAACAAATAATAATTTCCTGGATCCATGACCACATATTCTTCAAGAAAAAAACTACATCATAGCAGATGACAATATAGTGCATTCCTACTTATTTATAATTATGTAGTATGCATCCCATTTTGTAGTTTTTGGAAAGGTGGGTAGGAAAGTGTCATAAAAACTTATTCTAAAAATAAGCAATTAAAATACAAAATCAGGGGACCAAGTCATCTCTTTTTTTCTTTCTCATTTTGCGTTCTTCTTTTCTGCTTGTTTTTATCTTTATAAGTTTTTCATTTTTATATTCATTATTTTCTTTGTTTTTCCTTTTCATTTTTCTCTTGGCTTGCTTTATTTTTTTTGTCTTTATTTTCATTTTATGTTTTGTTTTAATTCTCATTTTTCTCTTGTTCTTGTTTTCAACTTTGCTTTTGTCTTTTCTTTTGCTTTCGATTTTGTCCTTTCTTTTGCTTTTGCCTTTTATTTTGCTTTACTTTTATGAACATATCCTTTATTTTCAAAAGTAAGTCAAAATTTTTGCATAAGAAACTCTAATGTGTCAGGATGTTGTAGTGCACTAAATAGTTAGTTTGTTTTATATTGCACTAGGGTGGTTTGTCATATTTGCACACAAAAATAGTTTTATTATATTTATAAATATAATAAATTATATTTATAAATAATATATTTATATTTTTATATTATACATTATATAAATATATATACATCTATATATAT
>WEIV01025702.1:2497-14289 GCA_013390005.1 Calyptomena viridis
GGATCAGAACTATTCCAGGTGTGTTCTAATCTGTGATTATACCCATATTGATCCAATCCAGGGCTTGTTCTGCCTTCAGTGCTGCAAAGACTGCTCTCTCAAGTCTAGTGCTTCCCATAAGAATCTCCAGGTCCCTTTCAGCAAAGCTACAGCCCAGCTACTCAGATCCTACCCAGCTTGTACTGCTGTGGGGAATTTTTCTCTCTCATGTGCAAGACACTACATTTATACAAATCTTACTGGCTTGGTGTTCTAATTTGTGAAGGCCTGCCTGTATGATGGCTGTTCCTTCTCCTCCCAGTTTGGTATGATCCACAAACTTTATAAGAAAGCATTCATTTCTGTCACCCACATCCTTTATAGAGATGTGGAACAGTATCAAAGCCAGTGCCAATCTCTAGGAACTCCCTTTGCAACTGGTGGCTCATGAGCCAGTAAAAGCATAGTCTTACCCTAAAAGATCAAATTGTAACATTTCTTTAAGATTTTGAAAAGCACATTTTATGTAAGTAGCTTGGTAAATCAGATTGCTTTAGCTGTCACCAGATCAGTAGGTATTATCCCTTTGACTTCTACATTTGAAAATTAGGGGCCAGATCTGTCTTCAGAAACTGTCACATTACAGCTATGAAGGTTTTAATGACTTGTACACGGAGAAATACCAAATCTGCATGAGAAAAAGAGCTGTTAATGGTCATTCAGCCATTAGGAGAGACTGTTCAACCATTTTCTACTGTGAGAAACATATTTTCTATATGAAAAACAAAAAAGAAGTAAAGTTAACTGCTTCCTGTAAAATTTTACTGGTCGGAGCTTTTGAGACAGGTTCTCATGGTGGATATTCTGTTCCAGAATCTAACTGCTACCTTTTTTTTACTGTTTGATACCGATTAATCTGAATCCATGACTTGCATTCCTGTGTTGTGATAGGCTGTAAATAGAAAACAAAAAGAAGTCTGGTCTCAAAAAGGGCTACTTAAAATCTCAGTAAAATAAATACAGGAAAAATAAAACAAAATAGATCAGGAATTGAAAAAAAAGAGGAAATTATGCACATAAACTTTTCCTCGGGCAGACTGTGTATGCCTAGAATGACTCAAAGAGATATTTGCATTAGAGAAGAGTGCTCAGAATACCAAATATGATAGTGGTGGTCTCCCTAGTAATGAAGATAAGAGACAAGAGAGACTAGTTGCAAAACGTAAACAGTACTAGCTCAATGCAGCCACTGTAGCGAATATCTCATCATCTATCTTTATCAGACGCCAATGAAAGGAACAAGTTGTCTCCATGGAATAAACTTAAAGCAGAGCAACAGTACTCTTCAGTCGTGCAAGATATCCTGTCTTCAATTCAGCGACAGTGCCACTGTCTTCCCAATTGCTGATATTTCTTTCTTCTGGACAGATGTTAGGCTCATTCCTGTCTAGATCATTTCATTGGTTTGCAGTCAGTTGCTCTTCCTGATATTTAAAGGTCTCTGTGGCTATTGCAGACCAATTTGATGAGAAAAACATCTTTAAGACAAAGGGAAAAACAACAGCTCTCTCGAGACTATTTTCAAGTGTTTGTTATGCTGCTACACTACTTCGCTAGGCAAACAGTACAAGATGTTTCAGGTGGGTAAGAAAGTCCATATTGGAGTGGAGAAAATAATGACGTAGTATTGAAATGAGAGATATGATAATAGGTGAAAGCTGTTAATGGAACTTCTTATGAAGTGATTTTAGGGCTAACCTTATTTAATATTTTCATTGAAAAAAATCAGGACTGTATAATGAAATTTATAGCTGACATAATGTTTTGAGTTGATATTAAAATATATGAAGATCATGGTGTCACACAGATAGAAGTGGTGCAAAAGAAATGGAATTAAATATAATAGTACAAAGTACAACATAGAGCTCATCAACTGGAAAAGATAGTTGCTGAGGCAGTTAATCAGTGTATGTCATGTCATCGATGAGATGCCAGTGTGATGTGCCCATGAGAGACTAAATGTAAGGCTAGGAGATCTACCAGACAGACTGTATCATGTGGAAATATAACACTAACTGTATTTCTGATCACTGTTAATAAAGATTTAGTCAACCTGAATGGATTTCTTTTTCATCAACTTCTCCAGTCACAACTTGAATGTACAGAAACTTTTAGTATTCCCTACACTGACTTTTGGCAAGGAGTTCCATAAATCCACTACTTGCTGCATGAATACATAACTACTTTTGTCTGTTCCAAACTTTTTACTGGCTAGATATTTTTTGTGTCCCATGCTTTTACTGAAGGAGATGGTGGAATATCTGTCTGTATTAATCTTCTCTGTAATGCCTTGATTTCATAGTTCTTTCTTCTATTCCTCCTTAGTAATAATTAGTAATAATTCTGTTCTTGTGAAAGCCATTCCATACCCTCAGTCTTTATCTTCCTCTGAACCTTTTCTAATTCTACCATATCTTTTTTTGAGATCTTTTTTTTTTGAGAATTGTAGGCAGATCAGAGTAAGCATACTACTTAATCTGGGGTTTTTAACCATTCACATAAGCACACTGCACAGCAGAATGGGCTTGATAACCAGGATACTTTTAGTCCTTCTAGCATCTTTGTTCCTGAATAAAGAAACAGAAAGAAGTCAAATTGACATAAAAGTATTTTCTAGAAAATGTGTGAAGGTGCAGTAGGAAAGGCGTCATAGCAAATTTACTAACATGAATTGGGAAGAAGAAAATATTTGATATTAAATAAGATGCAATTTGGGATTGCATTAGCTACCTCTAATGGTGATAGGCTGTGAGAAATAATTCAGATTGTATCTCATGTAGTCAAGACAACATATTCTTTATCAATAATTTAAGTTAAACTTTAATATAACAGTGACCTCTGATATTATACAGAAAATAAAGTTTCAAAGGATATGTGAAGGACCTGTTTTTGAAAAATATATAAAAAGAACTGAAGTGTTTTTCTAGTGGCCTCAAATGCTCAGTGANAAAACCAAAACACTGAAAAACCAAGTGAAAGTGTTTATACTAGTGTATAGTTCCTCTGCAGAACAATAAGCGTAGGTTTATTTACATTGTGTAGAAATGCTTTTCTTGAAGTATTATTCTCAACTGCTGCAGAGGGGTTAACTAAGCAAAGTTATGGCTGTGCATATCAAATATATTTTCACTGGACATGATCTATCAGCGAGAGCAAAATGCAACAATAGATCACAGTTTAGTAGTCCTAGTTTAAGCAATTTATAGGAAAATACAATGTGGGCTTATCACTAGTGGACCCCTCTACCTCAGCCAGTGGAAAATTATGTCAAAATACTTTGGAGGAAAAAAGTGCCAACTCAAATTTAGATCTCTAGTTAGTAGAGTTAAATTACAGAATAGCAGAAATGAAACAAAGGAAAATGTTTGCATTTTGTTAACTGGAAAGCTGAATGTCTGTACTGCTAGAAACGAATGTAAGGGTCACTGAAGACAGAGAGACAAATAGTACAATACAAAATACTGGGTCTGATTTATGATCCTTGAGGTTCTCACCTTTTTTTTTTTTTTTTTAAATTACACATTCTGTGTTACAAATGGTAGCAAGTTATAAGGGCATTTTTGACAAAAAAGATACACAGAGAACTGTAGAAAGTCCTTACCCAAATGTATGGCTATAGAGTTTCTCAGGGAAGAATGAGTTGTCAAGGACATTTGAAATTAGTTTAGCTCTCTTAGACTCTTTTAGCATTTGAGATTAGCTTTGTTAATTAGCTTAAACAATAGATTTCTTGTAAGTACTTGAAATTCTATTACCTTAGTGACAATTGTTAGTTGCTGTTACTGCCATGTTTGTCCGAGAAAAAAGTTCCAGCATGAGTATTTTAGAATTGGACTGTCATTCAGACTATGCAATATGCTAAACCAGCAATAACTCAGATAAGGAACTGACTGAAGCTAAATCAAATTTCCTCATAGACAGAGGGGAGAGATCTGAGAGAAGACCTTCATTCTTTGCAGTGCTTCAGCCATCAATGCTGAAGGACTGGGAGTCATATGAAAGCCAAATCCATAGCATTTGGCGAAGGGATATGCTAAAAGATATCAACTGATCTTATTACCTAATGATGAGGGAAAGACAATAGAAGGTGCCAACGGTAATATTAGATGGAAATCAAGTCAAATTACTTCTAGAAAGAAGCAAAAGGAGAAAAAGGAGAAATACTTACTTTTCCAACAACTTCTACTGCATAATGTCAATAACTTCTTGGTTTTTTTGTTCCTTCTTAAAAATTATGTGCTAACGGAGAGATCTACTTTGAAATATTACCAGTTTTTATGGGACAATCTGAAAGGGGCAGCAGAAAAAAACAGTTAAGAAAGCCTGTAGATCGCTACCAAAGTGTACTTTCAAAGACGTAAAGTATAACTTCTAAAGAAGAAAACAAACTATAATTTGGGAGATTAGTGTTATTCTTTCATATCTATTTAAGCAATATAAATTAGGTTTTTTCTAAAAATATATTGCCACTAAACTATGGGGGTATTTTGTTTTGTTTGGATTTGTTTTTTCAAGGTAAGAGGGCCCCCATGTGCAGGATCGGTCAAAGAAAGACCAGCAAAGCCCACAGCATTTCGCAAGTTTTATGAGAGAGGAGACTTTCCAATTGCCGTTGAGCATAGAACGGTAGCAAACAAAATCGCCTGGAAGGTAAGTCATGGCACAACTGTGACAGCCAGCTGAGCCTACTGAAGTGACATCTCTCATTGTCAAACAAAGTTAGCTTGCAAGTAAATACACTGAAATAATTTCTTAGCAAATGGAAGATGGTAGGAAAGTCATTAGAGAAAGGCCCCTGAGTCAGCTGTCTGCCTTGGCTAACAATTAAATTATGTGCTGCAAAAAGGAAGATGACAGAGTTGCTTTGCCTTAGAGAATTGCCTCCTGCCCAATTCATCTCTATTTTTATGAGGACCTGGCAATGCAGCCTGTTTCAGACAGTCCATCAAATGATGGAAGTGGCTGGATACAGTGAGCAGCAGCCATTTATCTCCCCCAGATTTCACCTTCCTGCAGGACACTTCCAAATAGAAACTTTAATTACCTAAATGGATAGGTCAAGATTGCTTGCTCCCTGAAAATGCAGAGCAGAATACAAACGAAGGCAGATTCTCATTCCACGGCTGTACTCTCAGTCTACAGCATATGTCAGACAGCATAATCGCTGTCATACGTGCCTCTGTTACAGGCTGACCTCCACTGCTGAAACCATTACAGTTCCGACATTTCTCTGACAAAAGGTTAATTGGCTTCAAAATAAATGTATCGCCTAATGACTCCATTCTAATGCAGCTGTGTTTCTCTCTAAAAGGCTTAGTGATGTTATTTGTAAAACTTGCCAATCTTCTACGTAACTACTGCAGACTTTTAAATTTAATTTAAAAAATGAATGCTGATCTTTAACCTGCTCCTACTATTTAATTATTTTGGTTATCATGAATTACTTTATTTTTTTTTCTTATTTATTGGACTAGAATAAGATTTTGCTGGAAGCAGGGATAGTTACAGAAAATGAACATGATATGCATGAACAAAATATTTCAGATTTATAGAATGTTTTAAATTGTTCATGTCAAGAACATTATGCCAATTTTAAATGCAAAGCTATGTTAAGTCAGCACTAAAAGGAGGGATTTTACAATCTCATAGCTGATTCTACTTGTAATGAAGCCAACAGGATTAGACCTGTAGTGTGGTAAGTGGTACTATATTTGATAGTAATTAGATTTTTAAGGTAGCTTTTTTGCTTATTGAAGTAGGGAAGAGAGATTTGTGTTACTATTTTGTTGCCTATATAGCAGTGTTGAACCAACAAAAGGAACAATTAGTAGTTCTTGCGGCAAAGGGAATCTCTATCCAACAGGACTTCACCCACGAGCAAAATGAGATTCCAGTGCAATTGGGCTTTAGGCAACAGTAGAAATTCCCTTACTGAGCTTAAACTCACAGGCTTATAACATAAGTCTGCACTCTGATCTTTCATCACCAGTTAAGACCCAAAGATGATCTTTAAAGCTACTGCAAAAAAAAATCTGCACAATTTAGTTTTTATCTTGAAGCTTTATAATTTCTAGTTTCTAAAATCAGACTGAAAGGTACAGAAAATTTACTGCATTTTAATTGCATTTTGATGCATGAATTTCCATCATAAGGACTGGCATTCCACTAGATGATGCTAGTGACTTCTTAGTTGACTTAGGACTTGAGAAAATGGAATGAAGCTACATAAGAAGTTCAGATGGGACATTAGGAAAAGAATTTTCACTGGGAGGGTGTTTGGTCAATGGAACAGATTCCCCAGGGAAGTGGTTGCAGTACCAAGCTTGTCAGTTTCTCCACAATGCTCTTAGTCATATGTTTTAGGCAGTCCTGGGAGGAGCAAGGAATTGGATTCAGTGATCCTTTCAGATCTCTTCCAACTTGCTAACTTGTTATCTACTGTTGTGGTGTGCAATTAGCATATATTTCTCACTGTATATTATTGTTCTGTTACATGGTATGTCCTGTTATAATGTGCCCCACCCCCCACCCCAGATGGTTTGTCCCTTCCCTTGTTCTCCCTTCCCATTGGCTGGAGCCCCTATAAGAACCAGGGGCCGGAAGTGGGAAGGGCTCTTCCCTGGTTATTCCCAGATAAGCTTGGACCCTCCAGGTGGCCTGTTGCCTCTGGAGAGAATAAACTTGTATTATATGTAACCATGGAGAGCTGCCAGCACTTTCTTCGTCCTCCGTTTCCCTCAGCCATCCCCTGGGGAGTGCAGGGGATACACTTACCCCTCGGCAAGCCCTGGCAGGGGATGGCTACAATCTACAACCCTTCCTACGGTAGATGAATGTCTAAAATAATTTTTTTATTTCTGTATCTGACAGTTTGAATTGTTAGAAAACGTGTTACCTTAAATAGTCATAACAGTCTCTAGTCAAAGATCCAGTTTTTCTTATCACAATTTGCAATCTTATAGATTTAATGTTCACCTACCACAACAAAACACTGGCATTTAGCCAGTGCAATGTAGGACTGAGATGTCATACAACTGTTGTTTTTGCTGTTTCTGTGAATCCTTTCATTTGAAACAGTTATCAGGGCTTCAGCCTGAATGCAAGAAGGCAGCACACTAGTGGAGTATCCATTTGTACATTAGCACATGGCCAGGTCCAACTTTATTTCCCTTATTCCATGCTACTTGATTTAGTCAAAAGTCAGTCCAGACTGAGTTCCGTAGCAGGCACAAAATGCACTAAATTTAGAAAGAGGCATTCTTATTCCAAATTAATCCTAAGCATATATAGGATGAATGAGGCATGCAGATAAACTATGGTGTTTACCTTGGTGCCTTTTCTTACAAAAAGGGACCAAAGCAAATTAGATCTCACTACAAGACCATTATAGCAAGATATGTGTTCTATGTGAAATTTCAGACAAAGTCTTTAAGTTTAGTCAGACATCTTTTTGAGTTTTTCTGTGATGCTGGCATTCTGGTTGGTAAATTTTAGTGTTGTTGCAAGTTCAAATACACCTGTTTCAGCCTAATGGAAGGAAATATATGAAAAGATAATATATGTTTACAGTGTACCATATACAAGAACAGGATATCAAACCCAGTTTTAAAGAATACCATCTAAAGGAAAAAAAAAGGATTAAAAAACTCTGATAATACCAAACTAAAATTATGTGATACTTGAGGTTATAATCACATTTATTTCTAAAACAAGAAAACGTGATTGTTTTGGTGTTCCTAATGTTTGTTTTCAAAACTGGAAAAAAGTTGTCCTTTTGTCATTTTCAAAAGATGGATCTAGAGAATGACTTGTTAATTATGTCTGTGGAAAGAAACCCACCATCTTTCTAATTCAGTATACCAATTTCTGGTTTTGACTGCAACTAAAGTGAAAAGATCATTACAAAATAAATTCAAGACTTTTCATTCCCATTCAGGGGATGTATTAGCAGTCAGTGAATTCTTTGCTAAATGGCATACACTCAGTGTAATATTTTAATATCCAATTTAAAGCCTTTTTTTTTATCCTTCCTCTGTGATCATAAGTAGAACCCTCTATTATATATTTGCCTTAAAATTGCTGAAATCTATAATGCTTATGATTTTGATAAAGCAGTAGTTTTTGAGATCTAGAAATAAACAACTTATTTGGTTGAGTTATTCAACAAATGTTTGAGGGTCTTTCCAAATATGAAGCATTTGGTTTTGTCCCCTGGCAGAGGATGAATAATAATGGTATAATTTGAAAATATGTAGCAAACATAAAACTTTGGAATATAAGTTGTTGTTAATTTAGAGTTAGATAATATTAGAAAGTAATCTTTTTAGGAAAAGAATGTGTTAAAATATTTATAAGCTCTTTCGCTACTCTTCCACAGATCTTTTTCAGCTTCTGTATGTCACAATTTTATTTCAAAATGTAGTAATACATTTTTTGCTGAATCTTGTACCAAGCAATGAATAATAAAAGCTCATAGTTCAGGTCTGAAAAGGACTTCCATTTTTAAATATATGATACTGAATTAAAAAAGGTCAGAATGCAATTAAACCTTTGACTAAGGAAGTTGATAAAAACCAAGAAAGTATTTCTGAATTATTAAGAATATATTTGAAATGCAGTCTCTTTGTATAATAAAGAAAGTCATCAGAATGTTTGAAAATTTAATTTTTAGAAAGTGGAGTTAATTTTGAAAGTGATTATGCAGGGATAAAAAAAGCTTCTATTCTTCAAAAGAATTGTAGCAGTTTCTGAGAAATGAAAACCAAATTCAGAAATGCAAACTTTTCAAGCAAAATGTCAGCATGAACATGATTTCCATCTTTTGAGGTTTATATTTTTTTTTCAGAATAGCTGTGTTCACTAAGGATGTGACTTTTACCATTTTAATTTCTCTTCATCTCCTCTTCCCTACACAGTTTATTATTTTCAGGAGCTAGTATACACCATAGTAGCAAATTACTGCTTGGTGATAGTAATTAAATGCAGTGGTGAAAGAAAGTGTTTTGCCTTTAACATCATGACTTTTGAATAAGCGTACACTTTTTCCTTATGCAGATTACTGGACATTGCTTTTGGTAGTAGGGACTACAAATAATTTGAACCTGCCACAGAACTACAATTTTTATTAGCATCTCTCATTCTTCACTTGATTTTATCAGGGTGTCGTATACTAGTTTATAGACAATTCTGAACTGCTGTGATTAAGCTGTAACCTATATCCAGCACCAAGAAAAATATTTTTGCTTGATTGGTGGGTTTGTGGTGTTTTTGGTTTTGTTTTCTTGGTTTGGGTGTTGGACTTTTTGGGGGGGAGTTTCTCCACAAAAATAACTGGATTTTAAATTTTGTTTTATTTTCCTGGAAGTACAACCTTTTTTGCTTGCTTGAGGGATAAGTTTTAAGTGAGAGAAAACACACGTGTTTTATATCAACCAATATAGTTTGAGGGAGACGAGTTCTCAGTTGCAGAGCTTTCAAATAATCTCTTCATGTTTTTCATTTTTGTGGCATTATCTTGCCATTAAATCACATGAGTAAACACTGTAAGTTATTTGATATGTAGTATCAAGTAAACTTGGATAACACTTGCCAAAGTTCAAATCCCCCCCCAAAATTAAAACTAATTGGAGGGAGCTCATTTACCCTGGAGAATGACCCCATCATTATGGTATTGTCTTGCAATTTATGTAATTCAAAATGAATTCAAGAAGTTGAGGTGTTTTAATAGCTTAGTGCTGTCATAAGGGAAAGGTCAACTTTCCTTCACCTCTTCTGCTCTCTATTTCTAAAGCATAATTGACACTGGCACTGATGCTTATCAGACTCCTCTGTGAGTAAATTTATCTCACTAACTCAGGAAAAGAAGGTAGGCATGTTTTTTCTTGATTAGGAACATGTTCATAGTCCTGGGAACTTTGATTACAAGACTGTCCATGAGTGCTAATACTGTGTGTTCGTGAAGAAAAGAGAAACAGTGGTGAAATACACTGAAGAATATGAGAGAGTTGAAGGATTTCAAAACTTTTTTTCTTTCTACAGCAGTGAACTGCTAGATTAGTTTAACTGCCCATGGAATTGCAGCCTCAGATATCTGAAAGCAAAGAGACACTACCTATGCAAAATAATACTTCTTTTAAAATTTATTTTCAGATATAGAGATATTTTTTGAGCTTCCATGCTTTGTTAAATTATATTTAATATCTTCTTAATCAAAGCTGTTGAGAGGACACTGTAAGAAAACTTGTAAATCCCCCAGAAGTGTTGTCATGCAGAACGAAAGCTTTTTGAAATATTGCATAGAAAGAGGAGCGGTCATGTATCATGCTTATGCACAGCAGGTACAACACAGAGTGGTGTTAGTTCATATTTTATTTAATGTCTTCATTAGTGTTTTAAGAAATAATTCAGTTTTATTTTGTGGTCAACCTCTGTTTATCTTTCCCAGAGAGATCCTTTTTGAAAATCATTTCAGTGATCTTTTATAAGCCTGACTCCAATACAAATGTGCTGGTAAACCAGAAGATTGCAGTGTGGATTCCAGAGAAGGCAGCTGAAAGCAAGAATTTCTTAAGCCAGAAATTGCACATACTAATTTAGAGAAAGTAGAAGTATGAGCTTAGGTGAAGAAACAAAGCCTTGGAGAAACAAATTCTAAATGCTGCCTGGGGGGAAAAAACAGACAGTATATTAACAGATATAATGGAATAGTTTGGAAAAGAATATTTTTTTTTTGGCGACTGTAAAACTCTGTTTTCCGTGGAGACAGTAATACAGCAAATTGTATGGCATGATAGCAAGAAAGAGGTATTCAAAGTAAAAATGTAACAATATCTCAGTTACATCATTTTAAATAAGAAGTTATTAATTATTTCTATACTACGTCTTCCTGAAGCAAGCTCAAGCAAATACCAAACCATTATATGATTCCATTATAATGTCCCAAGTTATGGAAGTTCTAGAACTTAGGATCATCCTTTTAAAAACTGCTGATTTAAGTCTTTCTCTTACATCTAAGAAATGGTTAGTTTGGATCTAATTACATTCATATTTAGCAATGTGTAAATTTTATATTTATATTCAATAGGTTTTTAGTTAGTTTTTTTTTTTCAAAAGTCACTATTTATATTGACTCTAGCATTTTATGTGACGTAGCGGAGTTTAACCATATTTCGTTTACAGACTAAAATAGGGTACCAAGCTGATGTCCTTCAATTAAGGCAACATTTTTCAAGTTGTTGAATAACTCTGGGTGCTTCCAGTTTCCTTTCCATGATATATAAAGTCACAGACAGTATTGGAACAATAGGTTTCTCAAGTTTGAAATTTTTTACATTGATTTGATCTGACCACTAAGTAACAATAATTCCAAATAAATATATTCTACTAAAATGTTACCTTTTCAAAACCATTATATGAGATTTAATTTTCTGTTGAAGAACATTTCTTTATAATAGTGCATCAACTAATTGCATGCTTAAAACAGTCAATAAAAATTTAGTTAGCAAATGGCCCTGAAATATGCATTTTTTGTTGGCTCACTAGTTTTTAATAACTAATTGACAAATCATTTATGACTTTACTCTTTTCTGTGAACTTCTATTTCACATTTGAAGAGGAGATGCCTTTGCAGGTCTTAGAAGAAACGTGAGATGTTAGAATAACAAAGAATCTTAGCAAAATGCTACTGCAAAACATTGTAGCAAAGCACTATGTTTTTATGAAATCCCATAAAAATCAGTGTAACTGTGTCAGTG
>WEIV01025702.1:14300-35953 GCA_013390005.1 Calyptomena viridis
TTATCAACATTCTTGTTGGTTTTTTTTAGTTCATACATTTAAACTAATCTTTCTGGTGAAACACTGAGTTATGTCACAATATGTGTTAGAGGTTACTGAATGCAATCTCTTCTTTCTTACCATTTGTAGCTCACAAAAAAATAATTTTTTCTAGGTTTTTTACAGTCTTCTAGTCTTTTTCCATTTCTTTCATATTTGTAATTTAAGAATTTAATGAAATGTCTTTTTTCTCCATGCTCAGAAAATGTACCATGTTTTTTAAAAATATGACATGTACATTTGTTTAGCAGCGGAATAATATGTTTCCCTTAAAAAGTAAAGAAAGTTTTTCTGCAAATGGCTCAGATCTTTGTTCTTTTAACAACATCAGTGCTGAATCTGGAGGCTAGTGTTGAGACGGAGTGTAAAACAGCCTTGCAAAGAATGGTGACTGTTTACCTGATTCCTGTAATACAGAGCAGCCATATTCCATTCATTAATTCCTCTTTGGCTAATTTATAGTCACAACTTATCCCAGGATTCTAGAAAACAGTAATATTGTGGCAGTTAATTTACTGTTCCTTTTTCCCTGAATACACGATTAAAGCCATTCTTTTATTTGATGTAAATTGCCATCTCTTGAAAACGTATGGAATGAAAACCCAGCCATGTATCAGAAATAACTTTAATTTAAATTTGCTAAATGACCTCTGAAAGCTAGATGAAAGATTTTCTGCTGAATGGGCTGGTGCTCCCTGCCTGTATAATTTATGTGAGAAATTAGTGTGAATGGTTCACTTTTATGGAGCAGTGCTGCTTGTAGCAAGCCTGCAGAAACAATTTTCCCCCAAGCCTCCATCTGTTCTTCAAACCAGGGCATATGCCATCTCATCGAGCTTGAAAGTCAACTGATTTATAACTCCTGAAAAGTGCATAGATTGAAAAGAAAGGTCGACTGCACCTATGTGACAATGATTTGCTAAGTAGTTGGATAAAGACAATTCACATTACTATGAACCCCAGAGGACACAACTCATGTTGTAAGCTTTGGAAATTGGTAGATTGACAAGTTGGACAGAAACAAATTGCTCCTCCTTCTTCAGGTAAGCAGATAGATATCTTCTTAAAGATGGAAGCTTTTTAGAAAGTAAGTAGGTAATACAGTCAAGACATCTTGTTATACTGTGTTCCAGGCAGAATAGCTACAAAGGCTGCCATCTAGAAGTGCCAGGACTTATTTCACTTTAATCTTTAAGCTACAAGCAGAAACATCTGTCTTTAAAAGTGCATCTTGTTGTTTTGTCAGAAAGTTTTGTTCAGTGCCACAAACATAGCACTGATGAATTTTCTCTGTCTACCTTGAAGGTGATTTCTGAGCCCTATCCCAATTAATAGATGGCTTCTTCTCTGTCCATTAGTTATCTGCCTTCTTCCTTTTACCCAAATATTGCAGAGTTCTCCAGAAAGTGACAAAACAAATGGAATTGACAACATAAAAATCAATGTGTGTTTGATGTTTTCATTTCTAGGAGTCATATACTGTGACCATTCTGGTTTGAGGCTCAGATACTGAATAATTTCTTCAACTACTTGTTCTTATCAATACCGATTTTTTAAACATCATTTCAGATAAAATGTGGCATAGATTCAAGTGTAGTTTTTATTTAAGAAAGAAATGTAGAAATGACAGAATTTTTTAATATGAAAATTTGGGGCAGATTTATCCTTGAAAAACACGAAGGTATAGTATAATAAGCACACTTGAATAGCATGAAGAGTCATCCCCTACAAGTATGACCTTCTTGCTTGTTGAGGTATCTGTAGCATCTGTTAGAAAAAAAATGGCTTTGTAGATTTCCGCAATCATTTGGTGTTATGTAGCCATGGATATCCTGACCTAGCTCACATAGATGAGTATATTTTCTGAACAACATAAAACTCAATGAAGAAAAGCAGACCAGTTCAGATTAACTAGATCATCACTATCAGTTACTTCTGTTGTATAAATTTGTTTATGCCAACATGTGCTGGGTATTCATATATTGTATATGGTATTGACTGACTAAAGATTATGAAAATGTAGAGCTAATAAACTCTGACAATTAAGTACAAATTGAAAATGTCTTATTTTTCTGGAAGGGTGTTGAAGAGATGTGTTAAACAGTTATAATACAGCTTATAAAATCATAAATTGTGTAAAGGAGAATGTGAGATGTTTAAGAAAGCTTCACACTGTCTGTAAAATTAATAGAGAAAATTGAAAACATATATACTAAAAACATATTCAACAAATGTCTCTGCTTTGGAAAGGTGTTATGGTCAATGCCTGTTCTCATCAGTTTTGTGACAAATACTATGTATTTTGTCGCTTTTTTCATTGTTCAATTTTTGTTGTCCTCTATATGTTAGACATGTGCATGGGGAAAATTTATCTCCCTCAGTTCCATTTAATTTCCTATCCTGCTTTCAAAGCATAAATTAATTCATCATCATTTCAGTGTCATTTTCTTATCACTAGCTTTGATTAACATTTCACATCAAATTCATGTTCACATCTACTATGCTACCGAATTCTGATCTGGGCTGAGCTCTCATTCCTCACATAGGTATTCTGCAAATTAGTAGTATCTCTTTGTTTGCAATACCTACTTTTATGGTCCTTTTACTTTCTTCCGTATTGGTTCTTTTATCTGTATCTCCTCTTGCATAACTGGGAAGGGTTTGTCTTCATATGAAGTTATTCATGAGGATAGCTCAGCAGGGTCTGGTTTAAGTAAAGAACATCTTTTACATGTTTTTTTAGTATGTAAATGTGTTCTTGGATAGAAATAATTTGATTAAGATTCATGAAAACTTGGTTTGAGAAAAATATAAATTTGTCATGAAAGAGATCTGTTTCTGTGAAGATTTAAGCATGCACCTAATGCCTTGTGGACAAACCACTGAAGCAAAACTTTTGCTTACACTGTGTAGCAGCGTGTGAAATATACCTACCTCTAAAATGAGAAAAAGATATTTACATTTGCTTGTTTTCAATCGTAATGATGTAAATTCTTTAAGAAGTGCTAGTTTCAAATTAATGTTTTGGCATCTTTAAGACATTAAAGACCTTAAAAATTCATCTTATTTTAAAGTATCTGATAAAATCTTTATTGAGATGATGAAACTGTGCTTTTTATGAAAAAAAAACCCTTGATGGCTGAGTCTAGATTTACATTTCAAATAGCACTGTAAATTTTTGACAGTAGTATTAGCATGTAGTGGGTTATCAGAGCAAAACCAAATTATCTTAAATATCTAATTGAGATAGTTCCCCTTGTTTTTCAGCATTTTCACGTTGGTGCTTAGGAAACAGACAGCTGTAGGGAACTATAGATACTGTAGCTGTTGTACTAAGTGACATAATCTGTGAGTTGCCAGTATGCTGTACTGTGGCTTCCTTCAATACCATGAAAAAAATGTGTCTTACTTTGGTTTCAAAGCAATACCAGCTAAACAGTCTCCCTATAATGAAACAATCTAAATTGCTCTAGAACCTGGTAGAATTCTGTATTTAGAATAGCAGAATTGAAACCCACAAAAACCTAACTGGCACATTAGACTTAAAAAAATTAATTTAAATCTTGTGCATTGGAGTTGATTCGCTGTGTTTTCAAATTAATATTATATTAATATATGCAGCTAAATTCATGCCTTATTTAAAGAATTATTGCAAAAAATTTAGATAACTAATACCTTAGAAAATTACAAGTGATGGTCTTTAAAGATATATGAATATTCAGATGAAAGTTTCCTCAGGCTATATTGAGGTTAAAAAAGGGTGTTGCTTCCAGTTTGATTGAAACTTCACTGTAAATGCAGATCTCTTTAGGAACACAACTTATATTGTAATATAGTGAATCTTGTCTTGTAATGAAGACTAAGTGCACTGAAGTACAGTTGTGCTCTGAATGGGTAACACAATCATTATTGCTTTGTTCTGTTCAAATCCAAAGAAATTCTGCTAGGATCAGAAGCCAGTGGTGGTACACATAAGAATCATAAATACCTATATGAGCCTGTAGAGTAAGTGATGTTCCCACTCTGTGCTTCTTACCTTGTCCTTTCAGACTCTTAAAAAGGCCAGTTCAGGTGAGAGACCTGCACTTGGCCTTGCCATTTAACAACGGCACTGGAACCTTGCTGCTGTTATTATTCCTGGGGTGGTAGACAAGGGACCCCAGATAAAGCTCATGTCTGAGGCAGAAACATTCCTTATAACAAAACTCAGGCTAGAGTGTCAGTTTTGCACTTGAACTGAGGTGAATGTCAGTTTCCTTTGATTTGTCTCTTACCTTGTGCTTCCACTTGTGAAAGACAATATGCATTATTAACTGATCTTAAGATGAACTATTTGCTCAATATGTTCACAGATCAGTTCATTACCTGCTAAAGAAAAACCAAAACAAAGAAAATTGAATATTAACCAGATGAAAACTGCAGTCATTTATACGTCTATTCCAAAATCTAACCTCCTGTTCCTGTGCAGCAGTTTGGATGGAAACATGAGCAACTATAAGTTGATACAAAAGGGCATAGTAGACATAAGTTTGGGAACTGAGATGCCATTGTTATTAAGACTACTTCAGTCCTTTCATAGTTAAACTTGCCTGTTGAAAATTCTTGCTGTCATAGAGTTCTCAGGGGGTGATTAATTTTGAGCTCAAATAATAGTTGCCAATTTTATGATTTAGCTGGAAATTTCTAGTTTAAGCAAGAGATAAGGAAAGTTGCATTTTTTGTTCTTGTAGAATTAAATCTGTGTTTTATGTCTTCTTTCTGCTCTACTAATATTTATTCCTTATATATTTTTATTCTTTTCTGAAGAGATTTGAAAAACAGCTGTCTAAAACTTCAGTAACATCACTGAATTAGCTCTATTCTTTCTTGAAAAACTATAATCAGCATATAGCCAAAGTTATGATACTACAAACCCACTGCAAAATGAATTTTTTTTTAATATAAAGTTTATTTGATAAGGAAAGTCCTTGATGTTTATTGAATTTATGCATGGATTTTTATTAATTTTTTAACAAGAACTTATTCAAAGCATTCCTTCACAAGTTAAATCAGAAATGCATAGCATATTAGTTGCAATATATTTATCATCAACTGTGATAAATTCGATGTATTATTCATGTGAGGTAGTAAAAGAATGCCAGAAAATCATAAAATTCAGTCCATCTACAACAGAAGTCCTTAGGCTACGTATAACAAGTATGGAAAGATGAAGTGAATATAACGTCTTATTCACATATCTGCTGCCAACAGTCTGTCAGAGGTCTCTTGTCTCCAGACACTCCTGATAAGAGAAAACAAGGTTATATTTATGCTTTCTGGTGTACAGAATTGCAGCTAATTAGGACAATAGATCTGTTTGGTCTCAAAGGCAAACAAAAAAAAGAGAAACTTTTATGGTTGTACCACCTCAGAAGGTGATTTAAACTATCTGACTGACTTTGCATGAAGTTGATTTGGAAGGCTTACAGAAATGGAATGGAATGGAATAGAATAGAATTAGAATTAGAATATTTAAGTTGTAAGGGACATGCAATGACTGACCGCTTCATGATGCATTAATTAGACACAGCTAATAACCATTGCTAAGAACAGTTAGTGAGAGCAGGAACTTCAGCCCCATATCTTTTCCCCAGGTAATTGTTTATTTATGCATTAAGGATTCTAGATAATTATTCCAGTTTTTTTAAACATAACCTAGTGTGTTGATATCATATAATATGATGACTATCAGGTTAGAATAATCCATCAAAAAGTGACTTAATTTTTAGATATTCACTAGCTGTAGTCTAGAATTCCAATTACTGGTTAGCATTAGGTTATTTGATGAAAATTTAAAGTAGCAAATACACATTGGGACTGCTAGAATTGTGCTGTTTCTCTTAATCTTTTTATTTTATCAGAGAGGTTTGCTGATAAACCTTAGAATGTAAAAGTGAATTCTCTCTAAGAGTGAAGCATGTTTTCTCTGCTTTAATAATTAATTCTGTACCCATGTATATTTCATTATAAAGTGGCAGCCTTTTACACTGCTGTTACTTCTGGAAGGAAGTCAAAACTATTCCTCTATCCTTACACAGCATAAGGGATAATATGCACAAGGACATTAGAATGTTTTTACTACATTTTTATGTTTAAACAATCTTCATATTGGCTAAGAAATGGCTTTGTTTATATCCATGTTCTTACTTGAAGATCATGAAATTGGTGGCATAACAGGATAAGCCTCTAAGACATCATGTAGATAAAAACTACTACCTTTTGTTTCCACATGGGTTTTTAAAAGTAATTATCCCTCATCTGATACAATGTTATGTGAGCGATATTTGATTCAGGCCTTCCCTGTCCTACCATATGTACAAAATTTCATCAGACCAGTAGAAACTTCTATGTCTCACTCAGAAGCTACCAAGAAACACTGTGCATCTGTTTGGAATTATTTACAATCACTCAGCAATACATAGCACCTGAGTCCTGTTTGGTGAGTATTTGTTGCAGAATAATTTCAAATACTTGAAGTTGTTAAATAGTCAGGTTCTTTGTTTGCAAATTCTCATTTTAGTCAATCTATCTAAATCACAAGATTTTAATAGGCCAAATATTTTGTTCCGACTTACCTGACTTTTTACTCCTATTTATTTCTAACTTTAAATCTGTGTGAGGCTTTTTTCTGATAGAAATATTTAGCCTCTTCTCCAATAAATAATACTTTTTTATGAAGAACCATGACAACACCGTTTTAATGACTTCCTAAAGAAAGTCCTTATATATAAAGTGCAGCTTATAGTATCACATATTTCCCCAGTTCCTACAACTTTATTGATTTCCAAGAATTTAAATAACTGCATTCCTCCTTAGCAAAAGGTGTTATAACTATATCCTATAAAATGCTCATCTTGGCCTTTTGTTTTGTTTTCTTCTAAATTCCAACATTGTTACTAATTAGGGATGTAATAACCATTGTTCTGTAATTTCCAGAAGGTTATTACTTTTCTTGATCTTCAAATCTTTGGGCCAGTTGTTGCTGTTAATCACAATATGGATGCTTTCTAACAGAGTAACCACTCTGCACTCCTCTCAAACTTCCACCGTCTGGTTTAGTTTTAGTTTATTTTTTTTTTTACTGGTGTTGGCATTTAATTTTTATTGCTACAAACAAGAAAATTTTTGGGTCTGTATCTTGCTTTTACATCATATACTCAAGACTATAACAAAAGATAGTTATTTTCTCATCAAAGTTCTTGGCTTTCTAAATTTCTCTCAGATCACAGGTAATTTTGGGTTTCTACAAATATTTTGTCCTGACATTTTACCATGTTTCGTATTGTTTGTCTTTATACATTTATGTGTGTTGTGGTTTTAAGTAACCAGAGTTTTTTATTAGCTGGGGGGGCTAGGAGAGAGGCTTCTTTAAGAAGCTGCTAGAGTTTTTCTCTGCTCTAAGCTAGCCAAGGTCAGGCAACAACGCCTCTGTGATAACATATTTAAGAAGGAGTAGAGAAAGAAAGGCTGAGAGTTTTGAGATAAGGATTATAACGATTATAATTGGAATAAGTTATAAGCAAAACAAGTACTAAATTATGTTGAATTTTGTTGTAATTGTTGTAGAGAATCTAGGGGTGGATTTTGTGTAACTGTGCACTCTTATTTAGTGATGTGATAATGTTTTCTTTTCTTTTGTTTCGGTATGGGAATCTGGGTTATGTTTTTAGTTAAGTGTTAATNGGGGAGAAAGGTGTCTGTAACAACTATCAAACTGCTCACCCTTAAACTCTTAAGCTCTGATTTTAGTAGTAGTTGTAGTTGTAGTAGTAGTAAATTCTTAACATTCCAAGTTAGAGCCTGTTTTGCTTGTGTGAAGTAGTTAATAAACAGTTGCTTGTAATCCTTATCACAAAAGTCGGGGTTTTTTTTTTCCCTTCTCTGAGAAATTTTAGATCTATGTGTGGGCTCTCGGCTTTTAGCCAGAGTCAAACCATGACAATGTGTCAGCTCTTACTTTGGTTTTGTGGAGTTCTGGTGTTTGGGGTTTTTTGTTGGTTTGTTTGTTTGTTTGTTTGCCTTTCCCACAAGTGTCTTACTATAGTTTATGCTTATTGACTCCTGGAGAGTTGGATTTTTGGACTCTTAAGAGAGTCTGAAGTTTGATGGATTTCTTTTTCCTAAATTAAATTGAGTGAGATGTTGAAGAATGGCTGACTGGCTAGTAGCACTTTTACAGAAAGGAACTTGTGGGTGCTATGGACAGCAAAGTCATCATCACTCAGCTGTACACTCTTGCAGAATAAAAGCTAATCACATATTAGATTGCATTAGCAATATGAAGTCAGGTTGCTTAGGGAAAGGATTATTTCCTTTTATTTTGCAGTCATAGAGCTGTATCTGGAATTCCGTATCTGGGTTTGGGCCCACAGAAATAGGAGACAGATATCAACATAGAGGGTCCAGGAGAGAGGCCACCAAAATGACCGGATGGCTGCAGCACTTGACATATGAAGAGACACTGAAGGAACTGGGTTGGGTTAGCCTGGGCAAGAGAAGGCTAATTGAGATCTAATTTCAGTCTTCCGATGCCTGGAGATTGTTATGGAGGAGACAGATCCAGGCGCTTTTTAATGATGCACAACAAAAGGAGAAGAGGTTGCAGTAACAATTCGCAATAAGGGAAATTCCAGCTGGAGAGTAGAAAAATAGTTATCCATGTTTGGAGCAGGGAACTGCATGAGATGATCTCCAGAGGTCCCTTCCAATGTAAGTTATTCTGTGATTCTGTGAAATTAGATGGATTAGCCTATTATTTTGTATTTCTGCATTACCTTTCTTTTGAAAATGTCATAACATTTCTCAATGCATAAAGACTTCCCTGTGCTTCTGAAGCATAGATGTTTTACAGCTAGAGAAAGTGAGGCACAAAAATAATGGTACAACTTTAAACATGTTAACAGACTTAATTTGTTCTATTATATTTTTAACATTCCTTTAACTCAAAACCACATAGCTTCCATGTGCAGTATTTATACATACATATTTATCATTTTCACTACATAATTGTTATCACTTTCTAGCGATATCAGGTTAAGTTACACTCGCATTGTTAAGGTGTCTGAGATTTTTATGCATGTTCACTTTATCATAACTAAATGATAAATGTAAAAACACCTCCAGCTTTAGATCCTACAGTCAACGCACTAGCAGCTCTCTAAATTTGTGTCAGTCTGATTCTTTTTGAAGACTTTGAAATTGATGTAGCTTACTGAGGAAAAATCCCTTCTTCATGCAGGAAAGCTAGAAATGTTTAAAATTACTATGATTAGTCTATTGACATTGTATGAAGTGCTTTGGGCATCCAGATTTCATGTGATTTAAATGAAAGTAGAAGAGTTTTAAATGTACCTGTCATGTAGAATCAGGTTCCAAAAGTGATTCAAGTAGAGAGGCTTTTCTGATTTCTTTTTAACTTAAAAAAAAAGAGGGAAAATACAACTAATACCTCAATACAAATCTCTTGTTGAGCTATTGAATACCAGAACTTAGAGGCTATATGTGGAATAAAAATGAATTTGTCTGATAACCATTAATTTATCTGATAACTGATATTATCAGATGATTTATCTGGTCATCTTTCCAGTTTCTCAATGTATTTCTTAAGATGTGGTGAGGAATCAGGACGTAGTATTCCACGTATAGCCTCACCATTGCTTATTAAAGGATATTTTTCCTCTACCTGCTAGCCACATTCTTTTTAATGCAGCCTAGGATGTGGTTTGCTTTCTTTGTGACAGGAGCACTACTGGCTGCTATAAAACATGGCAATCACCGTAACCCTCAAGGGAGCAGAACTACTACTCTGCAGTTAGTTCCCAACCTGTACAGGTGTAGGAGGTTGTCCTACTCCAGCTACAGGTCTTTGCAGTTCTCCTTGTTGAGTGTCACAATGTTTCTTCATGTTTCCAGAAGTTCCTCTAAATTTAAGCTCTGTTATACAGCTACCCATCATTCTTAATGTCAGGCTTTGCTTTTTGAGGGGATGTAAAATGGAAATTTGAAATCCACATATTATAAAAAGTCAATAGTGACTTTAGGTGTTGCTACCAAAATACTCCATGGTCTGTGGGTATGCACACGGGGGAGGGGGTGGGGGTGTGTGTACACACACACGTAATATCAGAAAGGCAATATGTCATTTTGTGGTTAAAGAAACAAAAGGTTGATTCTATGAGCCTCCCATTTCTTCATTTGTTTATGTTCTGTCTCTGCCGATAAATATTCTTCGTGCTGATATGATGCCACATAAATCTTAAATTTTCATTAGCTTTTTTAACAAACTAGGAAATGCCATACATCAAAATCAACCAAAACTATACTTTGATTCATTATTATGCTCTTTAACTACAGAATCATACATTTTTCCCTTGGGATCTGACTTGACCTAATATGCGGGATGGATAGTTCACTTGGGATAGAAGTACATGAACATTGCCTGTTGCATCAGGACCAGATTAAAGAAATTCCCTCTGTTTGTTCATGTCCTGTGGCAGAGTTCAAAGCTCCCTCAGTTGCACTTAAGTTTCATTCTATTTTTCAGATCACTATAATGGTAGATCTTAAAACTAGTAAAAAATTCATTTGTGGTTGGTTTGGTTTTGTTAGGGTTTTGTGGGTTTTTTTCCTCTTAGTTTTGTTTTTGTTTAAGTCATTGCAGTAATCTGGCAGCAGCCATGCAGACATTTGTACTGCCTCCCTGAAAGGAGTGTGAGCTATAGCAGTAGATGAGGAATCAGAGGAAGAGAATAAGGGAAGACATTTTAAATCCATTTTACACATGTATACAATTTTAAAATATAAAGTATCTAATCACTGGTCCCTAGGAACATTGCATGAAGAATATTTTGGTTTATATCTTTATAATCGGTGGGGGGGGGGTTTATAGTGGTCTCACTGTTACATCGTATCGCCTCATAAATGTTCATGAGTTTATTTTACACAGTTTATGCCATTAAACCTGTCATGCAGCTAAAGAGAAAGGTCACAGAGGGAGACTTGGTATTAGATTTCTAACTGTAACCTAACCCCGATAATTATTTTAATAATTTAGTAATTAATTAGAAGCTGGTAACTTTATATCTGACTTGACTATTCAGATTACTTTATTTTATTTATTTTATCTATTCAGCCTCTGCTGACTTACACAATTTTTATGAAGGCTCTAATTGAAAGACTTTAGAAACTGTTCTTCAAATCTTGAAATTAAATGGTTTAAAATGCTTTACTCTTTCAGTAAAATGAAACAAATGTTTCAGTTAAAAGCCTAGAAAATGTACTTTCCAGACAGAAATTAAACCAAACCCTGTTTAGTTTTCCACTTGGCAATTCTACAAATCAGATCCAGGTCTCTGAAGTGTGGAAAACATGCACATTCCTGGAAAACCAGGAGTGGACATACAAAAATTTTAAAGTGAAATACTGTATGGCATTAGATGGTCACTTTTTCTCAAGAGGCAGAAAGAAGGCATCCAGAGCCCTCCAGAGCATCTTTCAATTATTCTTTCTTTTCCTGAAGTTCTTCCTTTTCAGGAACACATCTTTCAGCTTTTTTAGCCAAAGAAAGGTTTTATAGACACCAGGCTGCTAATAAACTTACACTATGTATCTTCTCTGAGTAGGATCTTTCTACAGAATATATAAATCAACCCCATTGAGAGGAGGAAGGTTGATTCTATAGCTAAAAATTTTATGACATCTTTGTGAAAAAACAAAGATCACATTTTAGATTGTGTAGAAGTGTAACAAGTACTTTTCTTAAGATTATAATGCTCAGCGATGCAACTTCGGAACTGTCTTGTAACTTTTAACTACAATATTTATCTGCCTACCTGTATTTATCCTATCCTTATCTTAAAGATAAAAACATAATATTTTCTGTTCTACTCTATGCAGTGCAGACACAAACTGAAAGTACTTTAAAATGGAAGTTAGAACCAGTTTCTTTTGTAATGCCATGTTTTAGCTATTTGTAACTTCATTCTAGCTTACTGAATTTGTTAGCTATATTTTGAAGAAAAAAGATTTCTGCATAGATGAATACACAGTTATCTTATTTAAAAGAAACAGCTCCTACCTCTTAATAAGAAAAAAAAATCGAAATCCAAAATGGAATGTTTCCATCTCTCTATTAAAAGACCAGTTGTTATATCTGAAAATTTTCATAGAGCTATGAAACCTATGTTTTGAATAAAATAACTTTCAGTATTCAGCTATTGTCTATGCCCTTTAATAATTTGAAGCCTAATCTTACTCCAGTGATATCAACAGGAATGCTTTGGGTTTTTTTATTTCAATAGAATCAAGAACCAGTACATTTGTTTATGACTAATCTGAATTGCATGCATTTTAGTAAGAAAAGGAAATGCGTTGTGTATGTTAGCGCTGTCTTGAATTGTTCTGGAGGTTGCAAACTTAAAAATCAATTATTCTTCTCTAACCACAACTCTGTGTGACACTAATATAAACTTAATCACTATTCCTTGTATACAGAGGTCAGTGAAGTGCATTGCCGTATAGAAATGCTATGGAAAATGAGCTAAAGTCTGATATTAGTGTACAGTAAAAAATAAAATTGGTACAAAAATCTCAGTTTTATGGAACGCAGAGTACAAAGTAAACAGCATGAGACTGTGTTTATGAAACCAGAGTGCTACTCAAAAGTTTAGGTCATAAATATAATCCCATGGAATATGTGGTTTGAGGAAACAGTTTGTCTGAAATAACTGCAACTGAGAAAAGACTCAAATAATTAAACATACATATAACTATTTACATAAACATACTTATATAAACATATGTACTTATATAAAATATATAGTTTTATAAAAATGCATGTTTTATAGCTAGCTCAGAATATCATCTCTGTTCTGTTTTTCAGACAAGGCTGCATGCTGTCAGCTGGCTGGACTAATATGAGAAGTAACAGAATAATAAAGTGAAGTTATCTAAATTTCACTGTAACTTAGTCTATATTAATAAATTTTACAGAAAAGAATTTAATAGCAACTGAAACATTAAATGTCACAAGTTTCCAGTAGCCACAGGGTGATGAAAATAAAGTGGTAGAGTAAAAATGAGTATGTTATACAGGTAAAGAAAAAATATATTGAGACAGCAGAAACTGTTTCTTAGCAAGCTGACATCCGTTGCAGAAGAATCTCAAAATTTGTGAGAAGGTGACTTTTAGTGTAACTTGTAACAAGTATTCCATATTTCTGAGCGAAGTTACATATGGCATAGATAGGAAGAATCCTTTAACTTCTTCACAGCAAGAGCAGTAAGGATACGGTACTCTTTTCCAAAGAGTTCACAAACATGCAACATTTTTTTGTTTAATGGTTACTGTAATCAATGGTTACTGTAATCTCCTCTGAATGAAATATGCAAATCTCACCATGCACACTTCCAATTTAGATTGCATAGGAGAGGTGTAATCATTCATTCTTGATATTTTGATGACTTTTGATGCAGGAAAAGTGTTAAAATAGTTTAGTGAAATACTGTAATGATAAATCTATGTGGAACAGGTTACAATAAAATGATCATTCATCAGTACTTTACATCTTACTCCATATTGCTACAATCCAACAATTTATGTATTATGTAATGAGCTTAAATATTTTTCTCCACTTATGATATTTCAGATTTAATGGAATATGTTCTTATAGAGAATTTAAAGTGTTTTTTCTCTAGTGATTAGACAAAACATCAGTCAAATATGGAGGATAAATTCCTAAAATCTAAATTAAATAGTAATGAGTGACATAAGTCTCATTGAACCCTTTCACCTATTTCCTTTACAAAAAAGATACTGAGGAGACATGCCGTAGAAGTGTCAGAAACTCTCTTGTTTGCTTCAACTGACCAACAAAACTGAACCCAAGGAAAGTAGCAACACTTTCTCTGAACGGCCTGTCTCAATTGTTAAATGTATTGCATATGAAGGTAAGGGGGTTATTCAGCATGACTGTTTACAGTAGCGCAGGAGGTGATCTTTCTTGTTAGGTTTCCAATGACTTGAGAAAGCAAATACCCTAACAGAGTGCAAGAACATGCAGCATGCCAAGGTGTATCCAAAGGCATGAAAGAGGAGAGCAACTGCAACAGCTACCATCACAAAACTTTACATCTGTCCTATTTTCTTCTGTGTTTTCTGTTTGTCCTAAGGTAATTGAGAAGACTGAGAGGAGATAAACTCCTGAGTTACTAGGTGCTTTTATGTGGCAGCCTGCTGAACATTTTTATTTTAAAAGTATTTGCTATTTTAATTGAAACGGTACTGTTTTTTCAGCATCTGGGAAAGATTCTTCAGCATGGACTGTAAGGGTTGACAGGGAAATGGTTGCTATGGAACTATTTTCTGAACTAGCATGGCAGAGCAACATTAGACAGGATTTAGTTTGCATTTCTTCTATGCTGCAGTTTCTTCAGGATGATCTGATCATAGATTTCACCAGTTTCCCAGAAAGCATAGCTCAGCCCTGAAAGTAGTTGTTTCCCCAGAAATAGTACAAGTGTCAATCCTTCCACCCCTACATTTAGCAAACTTTCTAAAAGCAATGAAGATCAATCTACAAATTATATAATATGTGATCTAGTAGTTATCGCATTTATTAGTTACAATAAATCCCAATCTTCCTATTTTTTTTCAGGAAGAGTTTAGGAGAGAGAAATCATGTTTCGCTAATTACAACAATTAACAATCACTCACTGAAAACTGTAAACGTGAAACACTTTGACTTGCCACTACTGCTACATATTGAGAGACATAAACACAATATGTATTTTTTGCCTTTATCTTCCATTGAAATTAAGTTTAATGTCATCAATTTAGTTTTATGCTCATTTGAAGGGACCTTCTACTTAAATTTTTAGTTAATCGATAGTTTATTATTATAATTAACAATAGTGTTAGTTGAATAAAGTATTTATATGAATAAAATACCATAGCGTGGCTGCTCTATTAAGTTGAAGGGTCTGGAAACACGAAATTGTAGCAAAAAGACAAACTAGTGTAACACATTGCATAAGAGTATCATGATTTCAAAATTAAATATTGGCAAAACTGCAGGCTTGTATGCTGTGATATCCCAGGCTCAGGCTCCATATACATGTTATTATTCCCTCAATAAACAAAAAAATCAATTCATAATCATTATACAAGAAAGGCTGTTTTGGGGATTGTACAAGTCAGAATTTCTTTTCAGCCCAGGGGTGTGCGGCAACCTAAGTAATAATTCTTGTTATTGGACATTTAATGCACCTCTGAGACTTCTTCTTACTGAAATACTGCTAAACATGTTAAAAAATTAACTAGATCATTGTGCCAGAGCTACGGTCGTCAAGATTCCTGTTTTCCCACCTAATTCTGTCTCTGCATTGGCAGCGAACAGACTTGGCTGTCCCCCAGCGCCTGTGTGCAGTCTGTGTCCCACGGGGTTGGGCTGGGAAGGAGGAGGAGCAGCCGCGTTGTCACCATTAGGTGGCTCACTGGGAATGCGGCTGTAGCGGCGAGGGCTGTGCCGACCCCCTCCCCGGGGCTGGCCAGTGTGTGAGCCATTTACAGGAATGGGGAGAAAAAGACCCTGTCTTTGAGTTCCAGAGTAGGCGAGACCTGGGTCCTGCTCTGGGGAAAGTGCTCCCCAAGTGCAGTGTGAGGAGAAGTCTATTTGCCTGGCGTTGCTGCCTGCCCCTTTGTTCCCTATGTCCTTGGCAAGGGCTGAAAGAGCTGGGCCTGTAATACTTGGGCCCTGCTGTGCCACTTAAAGAAATAATAAGCCATTGTCTTCATTAAGCAAGCCTTGTTTTAGCAAACAGAATTCAAATACTAAAAAGGGAACATTTTTAAGGGGGGAGAATCAGAGAGGGGGATGCTTTACAAAATTCCCTAGAGAAACTGCTTTGTTTCCAGTATTTTATTGCTACTCACTGAGAAGATTCATATTCAAATAGGTTGGGGTTGTGAATCGGTCGTTTGCACATTCTCATGCACCCAGGAAGGCTATGATTATGGCTAATTACAATGACGAATGGAATCCTAACAAGAGTGCTCAATCAGATTGCTGTTCATGCATGAAGCAACTCAGACCAGCCAATGGAGGTGTGATTTTGGTAATTACAAACAATGGGTCTAAGTTGAAAAAAGCTCCGTAAATCTGCTTGGACAAAATAAGGTCTAATTAATCACTTTAAGTTCTGAATTCTCCAGATGATCTGCATGCTCGGTTCTCTTTAGCACTCTTTTAATAGACTTAGTCTAAGGAGTAAGAATGCTTCCTTTTTGCTCCTACTTTCACTGGAGAAAATGAAACTGTTTCAAAATATTCTGACTTTCCCTTTGTGACGATCGTGTTGCAACCTGTTTTTCAGGCAAGTAGATGGAATGATAGAAAAATAAACACGCAGTTGTTTGCCTTGCTCACAGTGCCATTATCACATTGAGAAAAGCAATGAACCTTCTTTAAGTTGTCATAGTATTATTGACCTCATTTCCAAACTTAATTTTATTGAAGTGAATGGGAATTTTGACATCACCTCCAAAGACTGCAGATCTTAAATCTCCCTTTAAATAAGTTGTACTTGAGTTAATGCAAATAAATAACTAAGAAGTCATACGATTTTTATTACCTTATTTTTTAATAAAGAAGTATTAGCAACATTCGTAAAGTCAAATGAAGGCTACTCTTTTAGCAATAAAACTTTGAGGGCAGGGCAGGGTTTTTTTATGTATTAATTTCAAATTTTATTTTGAACATTTTATTACATGAGCCAGTATTTTCATAGCAAAAAAATTCTTAGATTGATTTGTCCATAAATAATCATTATACTAAAGATAATAACCTGGCTCCAGTACTTTAAGGAACATTCAAGGAACTATTTTTTTCTTGTAGATTCAGTTAATGTGAAAGGGTTACCCGTATATTTGACTTCAGCGAAACCTTGCTTTGACATCCACGTTTTAAGCATGAAGGTATTATGTACTCAGGAAACCTATAGAATAAATTTCTTTTATTGAACTGCCATGTGAAAAAACATGAACCATAAAGTAAATAGCAATTGGTTTGGACCATTGCTGTTTGTATGTATGTCTTGTCTACTTTCATGGTGTCTTTTTGTGCCATTTAGACAAGTCACTCCTTGGTCCAAAGGCTCTTTTTTTATTAGAAAAATATTTTGGTACACAAAATATCTCTTCCTTGACAAAAATGTTGATGAGGTTGATGCACAGAATCAGATTTTTACTGAATATAGCAGGTTTTGGCTAGACATTTTTAAGCACTGGTAGTTTGTGATATCTCAGTATTAGAAATTATAAAACTTACATGTGAAGTGCTAAATAACCTTAACAAATTAGGCTAAGGGTTATGTTGGGACTTGTTTAATGTGATCTTATAGATAGATTTATTAATAACTTTGTCAATAGTAGAAAATTTGATTCTTCTGTCACATTTATATCATGAAATGATGCATTGCTCAAGTTGCTGTAGATTTTTATTATCAGTTGTCTTAAAACATATGATTTTCTTTGTGTGGAGAGGCCTTGGTGGCAACAAATAGGAACTTCTTGGTGTGCCTTTTAACTAATCTGGTAGGGATTTTGTCATATTAGGAATTATATATGATCTGACTATGCACAGACCTCATTAAGGTTCATGAAACCACTGCTTTCAACCAGGCCCAGTAGACTTCTCTGGATAAGGCATGATCCATAGTGCTTCATTAAATGATTGAGCCAATAAAATACCTTGCTGTTGCCAAAATGGTAATTCGTCCCTGCTCTCCCCTACAGTTTCCCATGGGTAAGTCTGACTGGTCAGCTAAGCCTGAGACAGTGTTGCTCACTAAACTGACAGTGGATTTAGTATTCTGGTGGTTTGTTGAGCTGAATTGATCAGCATGGGATCAGGACAAGGCCAGAGCAGGCAGAAGGACGGAAAGATAGGGCAATTCCAAACATGGAGATGGAGAGGAGGAAGTTCGACTTCATTGTGTGTGTAAGGCAGCTAGATTGTTTTAGTCATGTCTTGAAATTACATCCATGTAGGTCTTAATTGTACTTAGTACCTTTACTTCAGTTCCTTCCATTAACAAAATTGTTGAGGGAGTATCCCGCAAAAGCTTTTTACCTCATTTGATTACATCTAATATATCTTAAATACTTGTGCTTTTGTATGGAAAGCCTTTGTATAATCTTTTCATTTGATTTTCCATAGTCCATCAAACTAAAGCCATCTATATATGCCAAACACTTAGATATCTTAAAATTAATTAGCCCAGTTTGTAGCTCAGTCACATGTGCTGGATTTATCTAACAAAAAGTGGATGTAACCACTTTGCCTAGCTGCAGTTTCTGATTTGATGGAATTTAAATGAGACACTTACTTGAATATGGCCATGATTTTAGCATAAAAATCTTACGAAAAGTTCTGCGTGTCATGCACATACAGTAACCTTATCTGTGAATTTACCCTCTGGTGAGACCAGTTACTTTTGTCCCTGCTTCCGTGCATCTGCAAATCACTACTTATTTTGATACAAATGTGGAAGTAGGAGTAAGAGGAGTATTTAAGCCTTTTCTGTCTATGAAAGGAATCTTTATCCTTCACTGACAGGGTATCTTCACCGATAAAGGAAGCAATAATTCCTACATCAAAGAAGTCCAACAGTGCATAGGTCATTGAGGCAGGTAGGAATAGGGGATTTCTGTTGTTACATAGCCATAGCTATCTGTCTGCTCTATTCCAATGGATTAAAATATGTTTTAGCCTTTCTAGATTGTGAAATTTATAAAAAAAATATACAAAAAATATTTTAAATGTAAGATATCGTTAGTCCTAATGGATGTTGTAATTGGAGAGATAAAAAAATTAAGACTAGTGTATTTGCGTTACTAATCTATAAATTAGGATTTTTTTAAAGTATGAAACATTTATAGAATAGATAATGGTACGGTGCAATGTAAAGGTTTAATTGGCATTCATTTTTGATTACGTACATATTGCCTTTAAGTCCTTTATTTTCTTAGTGTAATGTTTTTTCATTAAGCTGTAGTTGGGCAACCTAAATACTTGTTTTTCACATCAATAAATAAATTTAGCAAATAAGTTTGTGTAAGATGTTACTTGAAGTAAGCATACAGAAAATTTGATTCTATTTCTGTTAACACTGTATTAGTGTATTGCAGAATGTTGCAGATTGCACCTTGTTTCCCTACATTTGATTATACCTTCTATGAAATCTAAGAGTAGTTTAGAGAGTTTCTCTAGTAAATAAGTTTACAGTGACTTTTTGTATTCCTCATTGAGTTACTCTAACACAAAAGTGAAACATATTCTGCTATATGAAGTTACTTTAGCTAGGCACTCTGACTTAAGAGATTCTTCTCAGAAACTTTCAGGGTATACAAGACTCAGCTGGTCTCATGGTATCTTCCACAGCTTATTCCCACAAGAATCAGCTGGGTTGTTTCATTTGTGGAGCAGGAGGTGCTTAATTGACAAAATACTATGGAAAACATAGTAAGTATAGAACAGTACCCTATGCTCTTCAGTGACAGAATCACTTATGATTCTATCAGTTTGCTGCCTGCCTGTCTCAGGGACACTTAGGGTAGAAGAAATAAGGGACCCTATTATCTCCGTAGATTAGTGTTATTCATATATTATGTAATGCAGCATATGAAGTTATATAGGTGATAAATAAAATCAGTCATTATATCTTTGATGTTGCCAACCATTTCCTTCAGAATTACTTTTTCATTGTTACAGTAGCATTATTTTTTACTCCTCATTTCAGTCTAATCATAATACTAATGCCTTCTTTTTTAGTTTTGGGTTTTTTTGTGTGTTTGTTCTTTTTTGCTGGGATCTATTAAGCTTTTTTTTTTTCTTTTTCTTGAAATACCTGCGAGTCTTAGTAGGCGTAATAGCGATAAGAAGTTAGAAGGTGTTGCTAATGCAAGGAACATAGATAAGAAAAGTTAGACAAGTTTCTCAGCTGGAATGTAAGAAATTGATTTAAACAACATCAAAAAGTTATAGAGAGTAAAAATTACTCATGGTGATATTAACGTGTTTCTTGAGGATTTTTTTTCTCGGTGATGTCAGTGGGAGTTTGTGCTTAACTCACATAAAACTTAAAAAAAAAAGATTAAAAGTTCTGACAATGTCAATTGACTGGAAGATGGCCATGAGATACTGATATGATGGAAATCTAATGCAATTTTGCAATGTATTAGTGCATTTAGGAGAGACAGGAAATGTAGCTTTGTGCAAAGCATTGAAAAGACCTGATTTTGATATTCTGTAGTTCTATTCACCTGTGCTCAAGAATGATTAATTTAAACAGGTGTAGAGAACTACAGGGATGAGTAGGAGGATGAAATACCAGTTATACAGAGAGATATTTAAGGAGAGTAGTGTATTTAGCTGAGACAAACAAAACCTGAGAAGGAAATATGGCATGGTTATAAATTGTGATTGGAAATTAGTCAGGAGTGAAAATCTGGAGTAATCTTCCAAATTGCATGGCAGCAGTCACTTGACAGGCTTATGGAAGAATTATATGTCAAAATTGTAGTTCCTGGAGATAACAAATTCCTGTAGATAATGAATTATTTTGTGTATTTCTCCATAAGTATGATTTTCTCAAAGGGGTATAAAAATGTTTACTTCTTATTTGCACTTTTTAATTCAGTTCTTCAGAGTTTCTTTTTGTTGCCAATAGGGGTGCAAAACAAAAAGCTTTTCAACTAGAAATAATTTTTCTCTTGTTTTATTTCTTTAGTTGTTTATTTGTTTTGATGCACTCAGAATTTCTTTAATTAACAGCAAGTTATCAGGAAAATTTTTCTCTAGAAGTTTGACCTGTGCTTGTAACATGGGAAGGTACTTACAGCCACGATTGCATTTTGCCATCGTGAAGCAAGGTAAAACAAAACAGATACTTGGAATTAATATGAGTAGTTTTATTCTTTAGATTTATTGAGAATGAGATTTTTACCCTGTGTTCTAGAAGCTGTGGCAAAAAACATTCTACTCCAACTAAATTTGCAGATTTACAGGATCTTTAGGAATATGCTTGAAACAAATTTAAGAAATAATAAAATATTAATATATTGGTTGCAGAGTAAGGTCATATCATGATTCCTGATTTTGCTGATGTAAATTTTTCAGAATTGCACAACAATCAGGATATATTCAGTCCTTACTGGATCTAAACGTCCATTAATTTTTTTGGTGACAATATAAATGATAATTTTTGGAAGATTCCAGGACTGCCATATTTCAGTAACTGTTTATTAGTATAAAAATGTTGCATTTGATAGCAAGCTCAGATGCATTAACTATAGTCCAAATTAAAATAAAATAAAAACCTAATCTTTTCCACAATTTTTTTTTAGAAAATATGTATCACTTAACAAAACAAAGTAAAAATGGGAGAGGTTATGTTTTACTGCAGAGGTGAAAGCTACAAAGATCACTTATTAATATCTATTTTTATTATATAATTATGTGGGGGGGTTTTTTAAGTTTAGTGGTCTATCACTTATAAATATGTGTGGCTGCAAAAAA
>WEIV01025703.1:0-22964 GCA_013390005.1 Calyptomena viridis
AAAATAAAATAAAATAAAAACCAGGTAGGCCTGTTTTTAGAAATGAGCAGGTTTTCTCCATCCTACTCAACACATGCCATCCTGGACAACTTCTGAGTCAAGTCAGCAAATGTTTGCTGTGGACTCTGCCATCACATCCTGATTATTCGTGTCTGTGGTTTCTGTACTTCACTTTATCTAGAACCAGCACCTCATAACGTCAACTTACAGATGACAGATACACTAAAAAACATGTGCTCTCGGGGAGAAAAAAAAATAGGTTTTGTTTGAGGCTTTTGTGAAGAAAAAGACCAGAAATGAGATTCTGAAGAGCTGTGCAGATCCCAGGTGGGTCATGCCCTCCCACCCACAGGGATGTCCCCTGTCATTCCTGCACTGAAGAAATGGACATCTTCATCTGCCCAGGCTGGTGGTTTACCCTGCTGGATATATGGGGGGGGGGTGGAATGAGATGACTTTTAAAGTTCCTTCCAACCAAACCCATTCTATGATAGTGACATATGTTCCTATATTTGCACCTTCAGTGTCCTCAGTAATAATGGCTTGATATTTGCCAATAAAATTAAAACCTAAGTTTGTACATTAGTAATAAAGAATTATTAGGAAAAGAATATTTGGATGTTGGCTTTTAGGACCCTTGCAAGATTACATGGCCAGAGTATGATGCAAACAATATACAATTTCAATAAGCATGAATATATTAAAGAGAGAATTTTAAAAGACACAAGAATTTGACTTTACATAAAATTATCATGAGACTAAGTACTAATTAATTTTTTAAATTTAATATAACTATGCTGATTTCTAATATACTTTCCCTCAAGCTGATAAATATTCATGTTCCTTTAACGCTGTCACACAGAGAGGAATGAACATGACATACAGCTCACCAAGATGCAAAGTCTGAGCACTAAATGTATGCATTAGAGAAAGGGCATTCAACTATGACTGTGTAACTCTCAGCTCCACTTAGTGTGGTTTAAGAAGAGATAGGCAAAGAGCCAAGGATATTTAATAACATTAACAAGGGCAACAAATTTTATTTGTTTTCTGCAACGTAGAAGCCAATTCTGTATTTTAGAAGTTATAAAGACTACTCTGTCTAAGTCGTGGACATAAATGGAATGCTTAAAAATGTGCAGATTACTTACACGAGCTTGTAAAACCTACATTTTCATCAGTCCTTCATGAAATTATAGATATTTTTATGTACCTACTATTTTCTCCCAATTCTTCCCTGTAGGATTTTCAGTGATTGACCTTTAGCATATTCAAGGATACTTTCATAGTACACCAAGTGGATTTCCCCAGCACTTCAAGAACTGCTTTACTCCTTTGTCAGACAAGTGAAAATAAACTCAAAGCATTTCTGCTACTGACCCAATGTTGACACTCAGGTGGGACGATCTGATTCACCTCCTAGAATACAAACCAAAATAATACCAGTAATGAGGGACTAAAAATTGAACTACTTTGGAATCTTGGAGTAGCCTGAGTTGGATAGTTGTTGGATAGACAGATCCCTGAGAACTGTGGGATAAATAATACAGAAAGTCTCGTTTTTGAATACCCTGCATTAAGTTATGAAAGTCATCAACTCCATGGTGCAAAGACTGACTGAAATAAATTTACTCTACACATCACACTAGTCAAAAATTGTTTTGATGGATTAACAGTCCCACAGAAGGCATTAAGCTGTATTAGGAATTATCTGTGTTTTCACCTTCACTCCTAATAATTTAAGCGATCATAAGCTCCATATCACATGCTTCAGGTAATTTGATCATACCAGCTCAGATTAAATCTGTACTTCTGTTTGCTGCAGTAATGCTCAGATCTAATATTTACAGGCATAAAATTGTGGTCTAAATTTAGTTCTAATTGTTATTCACCATTTCAATCAGGTTGCCCAGAGAAGATGTGGATGTCCCATCCCTGGAAGTGTAAAAGGCCAGGCTGGACAGGGCTTGGAGTGACCTGGTCATGTGGAAGGTGAACCTGCCCACGGTAAAGGGATTGGAACTAAATGGTCTTTAAATCCCTTCCAACCCAAACCATTCTGTGTTTCTCTGACTATGGAGAGACAGGTCTGCACAGAACTCCTGTTCTAAACTCTAAGGCTGAGGGCCACATATAAATACATGGAAGAAATGGGTATTTATGACAATTTTTTGTCAGGTGGGTTTAAAGTTGACACACAATATGACTTTCAAAGGCATACACTAAAAATACTAAATTTCACTTGAAGGAGACTTCCTAAAGAATAAGTAATACCTTTTACTATTAAATAAACCCTCTGAGCTATAAAGCTTTTGTTAGACCTTTCAAAACGTAATTTTTCCATGAGTGCACTGCATCAGTAGTTACTCATTGTTGTGGTTCCTTTTATTTAGCTCAAAGTGGTACTGGCCTTCTCTGCCACTATTAAAGGCACCACAATAATTGCTGTAGCTATCTAGGATAAACATGACAATTGTCCTCAATTTTCATTGCCTCTTACTTGCATTCACTTTTAAATTTGGCTTTTGATCACAGCATCGCTAACTACCCTTTCCACTACTGCTGGAAATTTTTAAAATTACTGTTTTTCTTTTATTTTCACTCTAATTTCCTCTATGAAATTTAAATTTTGAGAGCGAGAAGCAGTCCCGATCATGGAATTGTCAGATCGAGAACACAAGTGTTAATACACTTGTATTAACACAAGTATTAATACACTTAATACAGTCAAGGACACATTTCAGTGTCTACATGGCTGTGATGGTTTCACTAACTGGGGCATTTGACTGGTCAGGAAAGAAAACTGGACTTTGGACTGTCACAAGGCGAGTTGTTATTCTTCCTCTGATACTCAGGATCCCAGTAAAGAGATGAGGTGAAAGGAGACAAGCAGAAGGGCTTGTAACTCACCTGGAGACCAGCAGAGTAATCATGTCTTTACCTGCTCTTGACAGTGTTGAGGGAAAATTGGAGATTGCAACTGGCTGGCTGCAGTTGCAGGGTCCATGAAAAAGAATTCAAAAAGAGAGCTGTCTTTGCCCAAAGCAAGGAAGGTTTCTCACATTCTTCTTACGACAAAGACAACGGAGACCACGCAGGGTAAGTAAACTTCATGTGCACTCACAGCTCAAGAGGAAAGGGGAAACTAAGGGGAAGAGGGTTTAGGGCAGGCAGAAGTCAGAGGTAAAAGAGAGCAGTAGCAGCTGCCAAACTTTTTGCTCAAGAAAAGCACAGAGAACTCAGTTTCTCTCTGTTAGGGAGCACGTACTTCCAAGCCTTGCAGTGCACAAAGCTTATCCCAAGTTAAGCGTAATGTACGACCCAGCCTGACATTTAATCCCACATGAGAGACTTGTCTAAGCCAAACCAATGGTCCCACAACATCTGGCTGCAGCCTGGCTTATGTTATCACAACCCACCCAACCAAGAGCAAAGCTCATTTCATTTGGATGATGGGGTCACTGGCATTTGGCAAATGCTACGCTAAGCGTTATTGATCAGACACAAGGAAAGTGGTACAACAAGAGGATGATGAAAAAGGTTTTGGCAACTTGACAAATGCACTGCCTTTTTGAGTTGGGTCCCTCAGCCATGTGTGACATCTACACACACCAATACCTGAAGACAGGGTGACAACAGTCTGGTAAAGAATAATATCGATAATTTTGCCTGATTTTTTTCTTTCTCAAAAAACGTACAAGAGAACCTGAAACTACAATGACTGCACTAAATATCTAGAAATTCCTAGTGTAAAGAGCCTTTCGCACCATTCCTCATCTTTAATCCATTACTTTAACTCATTTAAAACCCATGTTTAAAATACTTTGAAATAGGCAATCAGCACTCTGCATTTCAGTTGTCCATCTGAATGTTTTATTTGAAGAATGTCCTCCTACTTACATTGTTCATCTTTGTACCAGCTGTGAGAAACAACCAGCCTTGACGGTTTATTTTAAGATTTAGATGTTTTGTGTTAAATGAAGCTGGGTTTACAAAGCAAAAAAGTTACGGAAGAATTTTATAAAATATGTGTTAGCAATTATTAGGCAAACAATTTTTGTTTACTGTAGTACTTGATAATAATCAAGAATGTGGGAAAACCTCCTGAAATCAGGAAAAGTCATGCAATTGTCACTGTGCCATAAATCCCCACTCTCGAGTGAGTTTTTCAATTGCCAGCTTTGCCAAGTGGAAGATATATTATTTGTTCTCACAGCAGGATTAGAGAGTATATCAAAACACTTATTATCTGTGGGCTTTCTTATCCACATTCTTTTCCTGTACCTTAAAACATCAGCTTGTACCAAATGGTTGTTGCTTAAAACTAAATAATTGTGTGCCATTTCAGGTTTCTTGCTGCTGGCTGGAAATTCAGAACCAGTTTCTGTAAACAAATGCACTGAAAATATTGAGATAGATCAGAATCGTTAAAAATAAACACGGAAATAATGAGGGACATCTACCATTTCATGAATCCTTATTGATTTGGGAATTACGAGGGAAGAATGACCTAAGATTCATTTAGCACATGTAGTGCTTTAAAGACTGATGTGGTTTACACAAGAACTGTATATACTCCAAGGCACTACTTGATGCTGATGTAGTCCCTGAATCCTAACTATCTTACATTTGCACAAACGGTCAGAAAGATTTTTTTAATTTTATTAAGTGTCTCCATTGAACAACATCAATAGTTTCGTGCAAGCTTTTCCATGATTACAGGGATATTTTTAAGCCAAAATGTCACCACCATGCCAAAAATACAGCACTACATCAGCTCTGTGGTCCTCAAGAGATGCACGTATTTCTATACTACATCTGTCACCCAAGCGTAGCTTTGATCTTCCACAGTTACAGTCACCTGGTAGGTACAACATGGCAGTGCCAGCCTGTCCCACTGTCCCCCTTGGTACTCACATTTTTTGTCCACAGGGGTGACCCTCTGCCCTTCAGTGAGCTCTGGGCTGGGTTCCCAGCACTGATTTCCCGGGTTGGCAGCAGCAGACGGTGCTCATGGCCCTTAACAGCACAGATTCATTAAGGTTGCAAAAGACCTCTGAGACCATCGAGTCCAACCAACAGCTGAAGAGGCACAACTATTTCAGTAAACCTGACTGGAGAAGAGGGGGAAGGTTTTCATTCAAAGTCTCACTTTTGTTTCTCCACTTGACTGTTGACACAATAGCGAGAGTGTTATGAGAGGAACAGCACGTGTGAAGTGCTTTCTAACAATAAAGGAGAACCAGCAGAAACTTTCTGAGGAAAAATGCTTTCCTTCTCAGTAATGAAGATGATGACAGAACTAGCACAGCTTAGCTTGGCAGCTTCTCCACAGTAGCTTCAGGAGTCCTGCTGCCACAGAAACCAGGACACAAATCAATCTTGTGAATGACAGGACAAAAGTCCCATCAGGACATGTATTTAACAGCAGCAGTAAATATCAGTAAAAATCCCCTTTGTAACACAGGGAAGATTAAAACAAGCCTGTGCTATCAATCTGCCTGGAGAGCCCCAACATGAGACAACTGGGTGGTGCTGTGTCACTGCATGAGATGATGATAATGTGCAAAGACAACCTGGACATCGGTACTTTAAAATAAAATAAAAAGGCCAATTGTTTCTCCTTATTAAATAGATGGAGATGAGGAACACTGGAGTAATCCCACAGGGAACTCAAGCTGTCCTTGTGCCCTTTCCTACAGGAAAGACTGATGGACTCCCATGCCCTGGCACTGGGACACAGAACACTCCACTGCAGCTCCCAAATCCCTCCCTAAACTCATCGGAGCTACTAAACAAACATAGATGTACCAGGACAAAAAGAAGTTGTGCCTTTTCTTCACCCTATTTTCCCCCTTTTTTTAAGACTGGAACCTCCAGGACAGGGTTTATGCTATCAGGGTTTATGTCTGTGCATCATCCAGTGCTTTTGGTAGGTACTACTTTAAACTAAATAATAAACTACATAAATGTACCTTTAGAAATCCCATAGTCTGGCTTGTTGATTTGGCCCTGAGGATTCAAAATCCATTACAAAATTTCCTCTTCTTTTGCATCGCAACCCCCCATTTAATAGCAGTCACAACCTATTTTTTAGTGCAAAAATAGACCAGAAAAATTTGTCATGGATTCAACTGAAACCCACATTTTAATATGAATCATACATTTTCTAATCCCCCCCACATTAAATTATTCTCTAGATAACGAATCAGATATTCTTTTATTAGCATATTTCATTTCTAAGCCTTTCAATACATAGAAATAATATTTTTTAGCAAAAGACAGCTCTTAGACAATGAAAAGATATTAAATTGTAGATTTAAAAATTCCCTTTCTACTGAAAGTCCATATACATATCGAGAGGGTAACAGAACAATTGTGCTACCTCAAGATTCATTAACTGCTGATCTCGCTCTCAGACGGGCAAGAGAGAAAATGAGGAAGGGAACCTTTTGAATATTTCATTAACTCTGATATTCAATTATTATAACAATGCCACTCAGGAGGGCTTGCACTGAATTTCTGTTAGAGATGGGGATTTTAAGAAAATGATAACTGACCAATTTGAAGACTCACAAAATTGTTATTCGGTTTCATTAATAACATATATTACTCATACTCCCTTCAGAAACAGGAAAAAACTGTTTATGTTGCATTAAAATTCTTAGAATTTGAAGCAAGGTCACTTCAAAATAAAATTGGAAACTTCCCTATTTTTACATGAATAATGACAGATGTATATATGATTTCTGTATTTTTCCATACTGGAACATACACCAGAAAAGGACTAATATTTCTTTTTTTTCTTTCTTTAACCCCACCAGAGCCCACTTAGACGACACAGTGGCTTTTTCCAAATTGTTCCTATTTTACACATTATCATATTTCTTAAATTTTTTTACATTCTCAGCTATTATCTTGTAGATTTTGGTAGCTTGCAGCAAGTCTTCTAATTATTAACAGGCTCAGTTTTATTTTTCATTAACTAGACACCTACAAAATAAGCAGGTCCTATGACACAGTTGCCACGTCACTAAAAGCCCTTGGCAGAAATCATCTTTAAATGGCTCCTGCATTGTGATACAGCATTTTCCCCCTCTCTGCTTCCCACCCTCTTTAGAACTTCAAAGGACAGAATGGTGGTTTAATGCCTTTCCATTAATCTAATTAGAAGAAGAACTGTTAACGAACGTAAATTAGTAATAATAACTACAACAGCAGACCCAAGGAAAGAAATCCTGTATTTCAGCTGATGGAAAACTACTTGTCAGCTGGAGGCACAGCAACTGAGTTGGAGAAAATATAACTTTTTTTTTCTTCAACTATGTAAGTAAACATCAGTAAGGGGTTCCCAAATTCTAATATCCACTGGAATCCACAACTGTTTGGCACGGGACAGTGGAAGGTGTCCCTGTCCATGGCAGGGGGGGTTGGAACTGGATGACCTTTAAGGTCTCTCCCAATCCAAACCATTCTATGATTCCATTTATCGCTCGTCACATTCACAATTCCACAGTTACACTCAGAGTTCAATACCCATATGAGAAAAGACAGGAGGTGGCTGTTCTCCACATTAATCTTTACTCCTCAGATGCTAATTATTTCACAGTCTCATATCATATCTTTGATAAAAAGATCAGATGTCACAGCCACAAGTGCTGGTTATCCAATTACACACAAAGCACATCTCTCTCTATTTTGAAAAATACGGTTAATGCACACATTTCACTTGCTGAAAGCCAATTTCCCTCAATTTCATTGACTTCTGCAATAGTGGATGAGTAAAACTGTCCCTAAACCACAAGCCCAAGACAATGCTTTTATTTGCAGCTAACAATTATGTGCCATTAATGTCCTGTGGAAAAAACTCACCCAAATCCCACATTGAAACTCATGTAAGACACAATTACGTTCAGCACAAGTGAACCCACATATGAAAAATGTGTCTCTCCTCCACACAGCTCTAGCTTCAGTGCAGGCTGCCATTTGTGCAGTTACTGCTAATGTTTAAAAGGTTTTAGAACAAGCTTTACTCCAAGATCCAGGAATTCTGATAACACTTTCCAAGTCTGTTTGAAAAACCCCATCCCAAACAAAAAAAAAAAAAAATTAAAAAAAAACCCAACCAAGCACATGTGAGTTCAGATGCTCAGACAGCTTTAAGCAAAGCCTTAAACTCTCCACTTGCAGAACTAAAATGATAAAACCTATGCCACCCAGCAGGGCTTTCAGAAATTCCTTGGCTATTATTTGTGAGGAACCAAGTGCCAAAGTTGCCCTTTGATGCTGATTTTCTCGAGGCCAAGGCCAAGCTCAACAAGGCTTGAAAACAAACTGCCCCACTACCAGATAGGACACAATATGATAGATTGCACTTGAAAAACAGCTTCAAACAATTACACTTGCAGGTAACAGGATTTCTCTCTATAGAAAGATTGTGCTTAATTCCTGTTGAATATAACAGACACATACAGAGAACAGTAAACAAATAGATATAACTTCATCTGTCACAGAAAAGGACTTCATATAACATGGAGAAAGACTATTTTTTATTATTTTTGCCTCAACACAGTTATTGGAAAAGATATTTAGTGCAAAACTTAGATACGCATTCCAATTTTTTCTCTCGATAGATAAAACAAACCAACACAAGCCTGTAAATTCCCTTTACTCTATTTTCAATATAACCATTTTACTTCAGCTAAAAACATGTTTATTAAAGGTTCAATGATTGAAGATAAACCAATCTTTAACTACTGTTGACAAACGATTGCTTGGGGACTCCTGCTCCTCTAATAAAGTGAATCTGTGCTCCCCACATTTCTCCTTGCTATCACACCATAAACTATTTTTATAGCATTCTCTATGCAATGCATCACCAGGCACTTTACATTATAAGACTAATCAGCAGATAAAACACCACTGGAGCTTATAACACTGACATAAAATTCAACATCGAGTAAAACCTAAATCAAAAAGATAAGTTTGCTGCATCGATTTGCAAACTAAGAGAAACATGCACTGCTTGCACTTGAGGATGGCAGAGAAGTCCAGGGATGTGGAGCAGGGCAATTCAAAGCTTACATTCAGTACAGCTTGCACACAACAAGCCTTAGAAGTTACTTTGAGAGATTTCAAAGAGCCCAATTCAATACAAAATTAAAATGTCACATGCCAAGCCCATGTAATGCACATTCAGTGTCCTAAGAACACAGGTTTTAAATGTACATTAGAGCCTTGACCAAAAGCAATTACAATTCTTTCAAAACTTGTATTATCTCTGTTTTGGAAAATAATAAGCAGTTGTTTCTCTCGCTGCAGAAGTGGTCAAATTATGCTATTGAACCACTGAGAAGGCGGAGAGATAAAAATTGTTTAGAAGGTAAATTTAACTCAGCCAAAACCTGATGAGAAACAAAATTATCCAACCTTTAGGATGCCTTGAAAATAATAATCTGGTCTAATGGTTTATTTCAGAAATATTTATCAGGTACCCAGTAATCCCGCCCTTATTTATCAGGATTTGTATGTATAATTACAGGGGTCAAACCAGTCGTAGACAGCAGTGAAGTACAGAGAAAAAACTACCTGTGACAACTTAGAGTTGAAAAAGATTGCAATACTTATCTCAGTGTTAGCAAAAACCCTCATCTATAGCAATAGCACTCTTGCAGCAGTGATTATCAACCAGCTTATATGGGCAGAATTAAGAACTCATATAAATCAATCTCCAGTGAGATTTCAGGGAAGAAGGACCTTCAAGAGCTCATCAGCAATGAAACAAGTCAAGACTGGTAAAGTCCAAGATGCAAAACAACTCTATTCCATAGCTGAGCCAAGGAGAAAAAAAAAAAAAGACTTTTAACAAAAATACGCCGGACTGTGCAAGATTTTAAAATAAACAGTAGCAAAAGACACACGTCATGTTGAAAAACAACAGCGTAGCAAGTCCTCCCATGTGGGATGAGGATACATCACAGGCATCATCACAGCACTTTATGTAGAGCAAACACCATTAGGTGGGCTGTATGTGTTAACAAAACCAGCCTGCAGAGTTTCCATACAAATTGTCACATGGGAATATTTTTAACTTGTAAAGGCAAACTAAACCACTTCAGGATAAAGGATCAGAGGGGGAGAAAGGGTTTGAAATGGTGTAGTCAAAGGATGGCCAAGCCTATTGGCAATGACAGAGCCTGTAATAATAAAACAACTTCTGAGGTCTAAATTCAGTTCTAATTTATTAAGCCTCTGAGAAGGCAGAGAGGTAACAATAGTTTTGAAGGCAAATTAACTTAGCCAAAACCTGATGAGAAACATAATTTATTTTAATAATAAAAATCGAATTATCCAATAACCTAATATTTATTATTAAATAAAATTATTCAATTATTAAAGTATCATAGCTGAATTACAACTCAACAAGTCAACATCTACTCAGTCATACGCTGCAAAATTAAAATTTTTACTACAAATTTTAGTCTTTGTAATTTTATAATTGTAATATGATTTTATTCTTCTAAATCCAACTAACAAGGTAGGAGGTATCAGTTAGTCCCAGTGCAGTAAGAGTTTGTAATTACAGTAGTCACTGTAGTGCTTGGCTTATGATAAAATCCTGAACTATACTTGCAACACAAAAAACCCCCCCAAATTTATTAGTCCATCTAAAATATATATATAACTTAAACGTAAAAAGCAGAAATTTTTGCACTCATGAAAAGGAGGTGGATACACATTGCAGTTCATAAACCCCAATCCCACCTGAAGCACTTGTGCCCTGGCAGAGGCAGGGTTTGCACTGTCCCACCCGGGCTTCCAGGACATGGTGGCACTGGTGACAACACAAAGGGGCACAGAGAACAGGCTGCCTTGACTGTGCTTCCCACTCCTCTGGAAAGAGCCCACGAGCAGGATCCTGCAAGGAGTAAGGCAGGATGACACCCCAAATGAACATTTGAGCATTTGACTGGAAAATGGAGAATCCGACCCTATTCTGGGCAGACCCTCCATATTTCCACTTTGAAATGAGAAACGAGTCTTAAAAAAACCCAAGTTTTGACATGTGGTTTAAGATCCTTGCAAAATAATCCCCAATCTTTTAATATTTCCTAGATCTAACACACACCATTCCTGAAGATGACACGAACGAAGCGACCTCAGATGTGGCCAAATGATCTTGCAAGATACAGCCACGATATTCCCACTGCTGCTTATAACCTTGAAAGGTCAAAAACAAATGAAGCAAAAAATGATGCTTCAAGGTATGGCTCTGCACCAGGAGGCAGCAGACACAGCAACTGCAGCATCGTCTGCAACAGATGCAGTGTGCTGGATGCTGGGACAAGTTTCCTCCTAAAGAGGCAAAATAGGGCTGTGAATAATTATAGGGGAACAAGTCACTATTAGAGGGAGCGTGGCCTGGAAGTTGAACACCAGCAACAAAGAGCTAGATTGCAGGGCTTTGTGCTGAAGAGCGACTGAAAACCCCTGCGTGCTCGGTGGAACGTGGTTTTGAAAAGCTCTGCCTGAATCGGCCAGAAATTTGCATGATGATCAAAGGTAAAATAAGTTGAGCTGAAGAATGGCAGAAACCCGCTTCCATTTTTATGGGCAGGGGGGGAAATGGAGGCACACTGCAGGCAAAATTATGGAAAGTGGTTTGGGTGTTGCAAATCGAGGTTGAGACGTTTGCCACTAGATGAAAAATTCAGCTGTACTTCAGGTTTTACTGATGTGTAGGTGTTTGGTCACTGTCACATTGAGACTTAGGATGTCAAACAACACCCTAAGGGTCTGAAACACTGAAGATCAGCCACTCCTGCCCCACTCCATAGTCAGGATTTGCCTTGCTGTGGCAGTAGGACGTTTCTATTAATAAGCTGAGACATCACATTCAAGAATTCACTGTACCTTCCGACCAACCAAACAGACCAGAATTTTAATACCTAAGGGAAAACATCAACCCTTAAGTACTTCCTTGCTAATATAAAATTAAAATAAGAATCTGTTGCTGACAAAGACCTGGTTGTCTTTTACATATCCCAGATTCCGAGTTCACTAATTAAGTGCTGAACTTTGATGAAAGTTTGTGTTCAATTGTGTCAGGTTTAGTAGGAGTAGGTGGTCACTCAGCTCACCTGTGCTCAGTGAACTGAACACCAGCAGAATATAGAACAGACATGCACAACCACATGGCAAGAACATACTGGAAGGCATTAATGGCATTATGAGAAGCAGCACAGAGGATGTAAAGAGATTAACAGATTGTCCTTGAACAGCTTTCCATTAGAAGGCCTTCAATGAGTTTGCAAGTGCAAATAGTAAATCATTACGTATCTGAGAAGTGGAAGTAACTAAACACACTTGCTTCCTTCTTATCATCTAGTCAGAGAAGTACATTTTCACTTGTCAAAAAAAGTCTATAATCAGGAGAATCACTATCCAGAAGTACACTGGGAAATGGGAGGTGGCAGCCAATAGCTATATGCATAAATCAAATTGCAAGTTGGGATTACTCACTGGTTCACATCCTCCTGGGCCTGAAACACTGGCTCCACCAGTCATCAAAATGGCAATGCAACAATACAAGTTGATGAATTCACAAAGGAAAATCATCTCACGACTGTAAGTAACCATTTACTAATAAAAAAACTTAAAGAAATGTAAACTCGGGACAGTGTTAAGTCTAAAATTTCTAGGGAACATAGATGTGGGAGAGGAAGCATCTCCAATAATTCTGTTTCTCACAGAAGAAAAGTTTCCTGGCAAAGGCTGTTTCTAACTTCAGCTGCTACCTTGTTCCCAGTATTTGGCACACTCTGAGCAGATGATGAGCAGCAAACACACAGCCCTAGGTCAGCACTGAAGAATTCAGCAGTTACAAAAGACCCACATTCTCTGCAAAATCCAGTTATTCCTGCTTGCAAACCTGCAACTTTTTTGACGGAGTGAAAAATGTCTTTCCCGTGTAGATGGATGAGCTCTGACCTATGACTATCAAAAATAACATTCCTCTACTCTGACAAAGACAGCAGAGTGGAAAAAGGGAAATTAGATTCCGATTTCAGTCACAGGAGTGAAACTAGAACAACTCCACCAATGCACACTCCCCTCACAGGCAGTGCTTGATCCTTTGAGCACAGAAATAAAACCTGACAACAGAGCAGCATCCTTCTGAAAATCACACTCTCAGTCTCTTTAAATGAGCCAATGCTGACTGAAGCCAAAGAGGATCACCAGTGTTTTGGCTGTGGTAACATCAGATTTTCTGATGGAAATGTAATGCACTTAATGGAAAGTGTGTAACATTCATGGACAGGAACATGCTGTCTCTGTTAATAATGGCTTTAAATTGAAAGAGAGTAGGTTTACATGAGATATCAGGAAGGAATTCCCTGCTATGAGGGTGGTGAGGCACTGGAACAGGTTTCCCAGGGAAGCTGTGGATGCCCCATATCCCTGGAAGTGTCCAAGGCCAGGCTGGATGAGGTTTGGAGCCACCTGGTCCAATGGAAGGTGTCCCTGCCCATGGCAGGGGGGTTGGAACTGGATCTTTATGGTCTTTATGGTCCCTTCCAATTGAAGCAGTTCTATGATTCTATGCTTTGCAAGGCATTTGGGTCCTCAAAATTACTTAGAAATATGAGAAAGAATGCTAGAAACCTATAAAAGGACACATGGAAAACCAAGTGTACTCTCAGTGAAAGAACGAAACCAATATTTAAAGCAATTGACAGTGAGCAGTCAGCAAAAAAAGAAGCACTGAAGAGAAATCCAACTTAAAACCTTCAGTGCAATGTGAGCTGCCTCTCAGCTGGATTGGAAGACTATAAAGCAGAGGAATCAACTTCCAATGCAAGTATTTCTCCAGGTTCTTTCTCAGAAAAGATAATTATACTCTTGCAAATACTGAAGGGACATATTAAAAAAAAAAAAAAAATCTGAACTGTGGTGTTTCAAGAGACATTTTGTCCAGAAAAATCTACAGGCCAGGCCACCTTCATTTGAGAGCAGGAAAATATTTACAGGCAAGGGAAAAAGTATCTCATATTATCAAAACCCTGATTCAACTAACATTTCATTTTATGCTCATGGAGTTTAATGACATGCCAGGCCGAAGAAAGTTTGAATTAAGTTAATATATGAACTTAATGAAGAAAACAAGCCGGGTTCAACGATGAGATGGAAATCTGGAAGGTTGGCTAACTGTTGTATCATGAACAACTAAATTCTTCCATGCCCTTTAGCTGCATTTGCCAGCAATAAAAATAATCTCATTCCAGATTTTAAGCATGACATCCTGGAGAGCTCGATCTGTCCCTCACAAGAAGTTAAATTCTACTAACTGCATCATGTATGCAACATTAGGCAAAACACAGAAGGAAAAAAAATTAGTTCACAACTCCTTTAGCTTCAGATGCTTCCAAGCAGAAATGATGCAAATAATTTTAAAAAAAGTCTCACGTCAATTCAGAGGATCATATTTTAAAGTCATGTTTTTCACTTCTTCCATGACTTGAGGCACAGCATTGACATGTTCCTGTAAAACCCACTTCAAAATCCATGCTCTGCACCCAAAACCTGCCAGAGGTTAGGGAAAGCAATCTTCAGAAAATAGATAATAATTTTTAAAATAGACACTCTCTGTAGAATTCTTTATAAAAGAAAACAGACTGAAAAATGAATTTCTGAGATTCCCTTAAAAAAGTAGGAAAATTAGGGTCTTTCATTACTTCAGCCTGTGCTACTCCACAGGCTTTCTGCACTGTTAGTCTTCACTGCCTTGGGGAATGGTAACTCTGATTATACAGTGCAAAATAAGGAGCATTAGCCCTGAGGTCAGATGGAGCACCTAAAAATTCCTGACTCCTTTCAGGGTTATGAAAACATACAGTGACTTCCCCCCTCCTCCCTCAATAAAATGAGTAAGTTGTGCCTGAGGCCACTGAAGTTCCAAGCAGCTTAGCTAAGGAGCCTTAGTATGATTGCAATTCCCCATCCAGCTTCTCCTGGATGGCCATTTTGAGTTCCTCTGTACATATCAAATATGCCTGAAAAATGTACGTGTGTTGGTTTTCCTTCCAATAAACCTGCCTTTAAGGTAATGCTTCAACAGTGCAGGTCCTAATTTGTCAGCCCACATCATATTTTTCAGGAAAAACTGACCTTTTACATTTTTTTTTAAATCTCTCCAAAACAGGGGAAAAAAAAGAAGAAACCACCAAGAAAACCCAACCAAAAAACCTCTCTATGTTTCCTTTCCCAGCTAGCAATGTAGATCTATAACTGTCCTTTTAAAAACTGAAATATGGAGAAGCAAATAAAGACTAAATGAGATATTCGACTGCACAGGTTGATAAAAGATTCAGATTACAAAGAACCAGTACGAGTTGCCCAAAATACTACTAATTTAGTATAAATGCTTAGGATTTATAGCTGTGCGTGTATCGATTTATATAAGTGGTTTTGGCAAGCACTCATTGCTATAACAAAAAAAACAGTGTTACTGCCTCCTCCCACAACTTAATATCACACTGCTGGGAGCATCTGCACAGTGGAAGCCCAAATCCTGATTTGTTTTTCTGCCAGAAAAGACAGTTTTAGCAGAAGAGATGTTTATGATTTATCTCATCCATAGCTGTTCCAAACCTAGGGATGCACAGTGCAACCAGGACAATGGATATTTGCAAGTGCCACCATAGGTCTGGCATATCCATGGGTATATTCAGTGTTCAGTTCTTTGGATATTGTACATTATCACCCTCTGCACCAAAATAAATACATGAGGACAGTGCACAGCATCCACCTAATGCTGCATGTAACACATGTATGATGTTACAGATCTGCTATTTCTACTTTAAATTAAGCATTGGTTTCAATGATACTTCTCTTTGCCCTAGGGGGGAAACTTGTAACATTTTAGGAGGTTATCAGAATGAGTCAAAATGAATTATTTGACAGATTAGTACAAACACTTTTTTCAATATACTAAACATGCCCTTTAAGTAAAGAAGAAAACACGCTTTATTCCACTAATTCTTACAGCTTCACAAGATAATGCTCAAATCAATGCATTTAAATTTTGGCTAATACTGATAAAACGAGGAAAGGACAGCTGGTTTTGGCAAACCTGAGAAAGCAAGCAAGGCCTGCAGATCATAAAAGCTTCCAACAGAATGCCATCACACACACACAAAGTGAGGTTTGACAAGGCAGGACTGGAAAACAATCAGCAGCTTGTCTCAGCCTTTCTAGGCTGGATGAATTCAAACAGAAAACAGCACAATAAGATTCTACTCATGCACATATTTTTCACTTCAAGGTCCTACCAAACCCACTCTAACAAACTGTGAATTGTAGGTTATGGCTCTCTCCGTGCAACAAGGCTCCCAGGTAAAAGCCCAGCTTGCCTTTTACTACATTCAATTCAAAGTTCTGTAATGAAACTATAATAGAATCAGGCCAAAAGCTCAGTCCATTTAATCATCTTTAAGTCACACTTGCTGGAACCAAATCCAGATAAATCACAGAATATCCCCTAGCTCAGTGGTTTGGCCACACTGTGCTCCTGAAGCACAGGGAAAAGATGAGTAAAATAACATTCAGACTAGCAGCATGTGCAGCATGCTCCCTGTAGGCTTTGGATTTGGGCAGGCACCCTGATATTTTACCAACATGTGCCAGGCTCATCCCATGACTCTCCTTCCTCTCCTGATCCACGTGAAGGCAAGCTTTGTCATCTGGTTCACATAGATACAATAGTGCCACACTCTGAGGACAATTTAATATGAACATTATATAAAGATTAATGCTGTGAATAAAAGCATTTGATTTGAAATGTCCAAAATAAGCAGCACAGTCGCACAAGTTTATGAAAGACAAAGGTGAAGAAATGAAAGCAATGCTTTAATAATGCTCCTGTATACATCTCTCTGCTCATTGCAGAGTTTATGCCTGAGGTTGTATCTGCTAGACAGTGCCTACATCCGAGTTTTGTCAGAAAATTTCCCTGTAAGGGATAGTTTCCCCATGGAGAGCTTCCAATAAAAGAAACCCCTTGGAAGCACCTGTCAGACCTCACCCCCATGTGGCTCCATCTTCCCTGTAAATTTTTATAGCAAATCTCTCCTTTGAAGCTTCCCAGGTGTCCACACAGATCTGATCTTTCATTCCAAAATGCACTCTAATCTCTCTTAAACCAGAAAGTGGTCTCGCTATTTTTTCTAATAAAATAATCATTCCTTTCCTCCCTTAGAGATGCAAATGTCTCTGTAAGACACAATGCCAGCACTGAGTGATTACTGAGCAACTCTCTCTTTTCACAAAGGAAGGAAACCTCTCCCTGCTTTCCTGACTTACTGCAGTGCTCCTATATTAAACACTACAACTACATCAGATACACAAACTTATGGCCTGTTAGATGTTTGTAACTCCTGATTTGACTCTGGACAAACATGATGCTAATAAATTTCTATGGGGTTACATAGGGCTTTAGGTGACTCTTAAATACTACATCATTTCTTTATTCTCATATTTAGAATCATGCTGGTGTTATGCCCACATGGTCAGAAATGCATCCTCCCACATCCTACCTTGTGTCCCCCATCACCTTTCTCAGATTTTGAGATCAACACTAAAACATATCCCAACTGTATCGAAGGCATCACCTTTATCCTTCTGAATAAAACACACTTCTGAAATAAACACTCTTGCAAACTCATCTTTCAGATACTTCTCCAAGTGTTTCCAAAGACTGAATAGAAGCAGTTTGTAGATACACAGTGGGAATGGATATTTAGCTACCTGTATGGGCAATGCTGATCTGAAGGGCAGTAAGGGTATAAAGCATGATACTTGCTCCATTCTACTTCCCTTGGACCATAGCAGTCCTTTCCCTGCAGCTTAGGAAACAGGCCTCAATGCTCATTCAGTAGTGAGGAAAACACTTCTGTAGCTGTGTGACAGTGCTTTTATGGGTTTATACATTTATAAGGGTTTGATATATAGTTTTGTTAACTTTCATATATACTCTCTGTAAATAGACTGCTCTAGTCTCTCCCCCCNCCCTAACTAGTGGCTCCAGAGTCACCGGAGTGCCCGAGCTCTAAAGAGGAGAGACTTTGGTGCTCTGGTGCCCAGACATCTGCCCCGTGGCCCTCAAAGGTGGCTGTGAGTGAGCCTGGGCTAAAGCAGGGTCTGAGGAGAAGCCACCAGAGAAGGCACCATAGCATAGCTGAACAGGCAGAAGAACTGGAGCCATTCCGAACTCCGATCAGGAAAAGTGACAAGAGGTACTAAATGCACAGATCCCTTTCCATTGTCCTCGTGTGTAAGCACAAGCTTTGCCATGCTGTTCATGAATTCCTGCACGTCATGTGGACTCTCCCCAAGGTGAGCGAATGAATGAGTGACTCATTCTTGCAGCAAATCATTTCGATAGCCTGCAAGTTTTAATGCAGCCACACAGGGCTTGTGTGTGCCCTGTCCTTTGGTAAGACCAAAGTATTCACTTGGCAGCCCACTCTACAAAATGCAGCAAGATTATCTGCCCCTTGTCTGTGAGAATGCACCTATGCAAACCTTTGGTAACTTGCTCTTGACGTGGTCCTCCCTACATTGTATCCCCATGTAAGAAATGTAGTTTCCTGTTTGCTCAGTTTACTCCCTTCAATACACACAAAGCCTGTTAAAGCAAGATGGAAGGAGAGAAACAGGTTGAAATATACAAGTCTATGATCATATATTATATTTTTTCCACATGCTTCATCTTTTTACTAGGGACACAGAAGACTAATGTTCACAAGACAAGCACAGATTTAACATTCTGTACCTCCGAACAAGATGAAGAACTATAGAGGTAAAGTACTCTTTCCCCACACCCCCATCTTGCTACCCACATGCTATTAAAAATATTCTTAAGCAATGCCAACTTTTCCCTAGTATCCAAATATGGTGTTTCTCCAGGCTTTAGGGACATTTATGGATTAACAGCAGAGGGGTGAACAAGCAATATTGCAATGCAACATACAGGTAGGAAACTGGGGACAGCAAGAACAATGAGCTAAAGGAACGTCCCCTATTTTTGAGCGTCCTGTTTGAGGTAACCTGGATTCACACTAGTGCTGACTTGTCACTTAGCTGTTGAAAGCCAGACCTTAATATTTCTCCTTGGACACGTCAAGAAGTTCTGTTAAAGTCATGCAGGATGACTCATTCACAGGCCCAGACAGGCACTAGTTCTCAAGGCAGCTTTCTTGGCCACCATAAGATCCTTCCTCTCTTTTACAAGCATCCATAATTTTTTTTTTTCATCTTCTCAATTCTGCCACATATGGTGTGACACAACATCCTTATGAAGCTCCTTGAAACAACAGCATCTTTTTCTACTTAGCTGTGATTTGTCCAAAGCACACGCCATCTGTGCATCCTGGAGAGGAAAAATAAACCCTACAGCTAGTGAATGCCTGGCAAAATTTTAAGCAATGGAAAGCAGGTCATAAAATGGGACATAATGGGCTATGTTGACTATGGATCTTGAAACCAGCCCACCCTAAATTATCCACGCTAGGACACTGTATGTTAATTTTGCTGTTGCATATTGATGTGATGCACAAATCTAAGCCACAGATAATAGATGACAAGCCACCACCATCATTTGCTCTGTTGGAGATTTGGGAAGGCATATGAACAAAGTCCAATGCCTTTCACAACACCCAAAACATTCACTATGGATCTAGAGGATCTGACCTTTCTTCCTTAATGGATACAGAGGGGCTTCCATGTCAAAGCATAATTTCGGTCACTGAGATTAGAGAAGGGGCAAAAAAAGAATTCCTCTAACACTAAAAGTCTTCGGATGCAAAAGGACCCCGGTTAACATCAATGCCCTCTCAAGGCTTTTATTTTCTGTGCCTTTTAAAAAATTAGACTAGCTAAAAATAAATTACAAAAGCCTGGTAAAGAAACACAATTCATCCACTTTTATGACAAGGAGCTTAACGCTCTGCCAACACATCTCTCCACAGAGACCTCCAGGGGTGACCATTCCTGCCCTGACCACTCCATCCTTCACGTCCCCTGCGAGGCTGCCGACAGGCACGTTAATTGCTGCCAACAACCAGAACTCTTTCTGTGCTGTGAAATGGGTACCTGGCACAGGACTATCCAGCTCATTTCACACAGGCAAACAGTTGTCAAACGATCCTGATTTTTGGCCACTACAGAAGAAGCCTCTATGGAAAACTCCAGAAAACAAAACAGGCATATGACAGTGACACAGAGAAACATTAAGAAGTGACTTCTTGTCACCCTGCTCTGCCTCTTTTCTCCTCTCTTCTATTAAATATGTAGCATCACCAAAAACTCAATCACTTCAACCATTTTGCTCTGCCTGGGGCTCACAAGGACACAGCTGGTTGTTGCCACCTCAGCTGAAAGTAGAAATCTTGGAAGGAGCAGCCTCGAGACCCTTCCAGTCTCTACAAGTTTTCCTTATGCCAGACCTAAAAGTAAAATGGGAAAGGATAGGAGAACATAAAAAATTAAGTATAAGACCTGTGAGGACTTTAAGAATGACTATGCTACTCTCTGTGGGTTTTTTCCCCCTTGATTATATGGAAATATTTTATTGGGGATGAGTCCATAAGAACCAAGGAACAGAACGGAGCATATGTCTCAAAGGTGAAGAGCGTTGTATTTTTCCACCAGATTGCAGAAATTCAGTCCTTTTCCAATTTTTCTTATTTTAAATGGGAATGGTTTAAATACAATGACTTTTCAAATTTTTACTTTATCAGAAAACCCTGCACACGAGCAAAGTTCACCCTCATTAATGCTGCTTAAGTGTACATATATCCTTGACATTTTGCCATGTCTGTGCAATAACATTTTTTATTAAAGTCTCGATTCCATTTTTCAAATACCTGAGCCAGTTCTGTTCAGATTCACAGAAAAACCCTTTTCACATTATCATGCAAGATGATTCACTTAACAATGCTGTCTTCTGTTAAAATTATTCAATTCTGCCCAAACAAAACAAGCAAATAAAATCCCTCTAGAACACCACCCAAGCTATTAGCTGACATAATAGAAATGTTTTAACGAGGACATCTCCATTTTTCTTCTGAAGGAGTTGATTATAGAATCCTACATACAGTTACTAGAGCATTTAGCAGATTTACAAGTTGTCCTCAAGCATCTTTTATCATTGTTTCAGGTTGCACCTATAGGCAATCTCCCCTGGGAATTCTGAAAGGAAATTTCCATTTGTTAAACCTTCTACTCAGAAACCTTTATTAAGGAGGTTATAGGTTAACTGATAGGTTAAATGGAGCTGCTGACAACTAGAAAACATTGAATCACTTATAAAAAGAACTGTAAAAATTCCATGTGTAAATAAAGGTTTTATTACAACAGACTGCAGAGCAACCTACTCTTTGTTCTTGTGATCTGGAGTGATCTCTAGCTCTGCTAACCAAGGACTGTGGTACCATCCACCAGCCTTTTACCAGCTACATCAACAGTTCAACATCCCCAACAGCTCCTGAAGTGGTTTAGAGCTTTATTCTGTGGGATACCACAGAGGGATGTGCACCAGCAGCTTCTGCAGGAGCAGAAGGACATCTAAAATAAAAATACAGTTCAGCATGCAGGTGGTGAAATGGTACTGGGGAAAAGAAGGCAGATTCCCTACTATCTGCTCTTCTGGGATAAGACACATCCTTTTCATCATTTCTAATTTTTTTACATATTCAACAGCCTGAAACAATAGATGACCTGCAGGCAGTTTCTGTCAATGCCTATCACAGTTAGGTTGTGTGTAACAACTTAGAAGGAGAGCAAATCAAATGTGCTAACACTTCTAAATGCATTATTTCAAACTGTTACTGCTTTGGGGCTGTATTGTAATATACTTAGTGAATATCTTTATTTCTACAATTTGAAGTGATAGCAAAGGACAGAGCAACTGGTGGAGCATATACTCCTTCAGTGTCACTCACTGAGCTGGGAGCATCTGGAATACATGTATGCACTAGGAGGTTTGGAGGATCTAGTTGAAGCATAACTTTTGGCTGATTTAAATGAATTTATTCAGATCTCCTCCATAATACCAAGAAATAATGTAGAAAGAAAAGCAAAATAAAGAAAAAAAGAAAAAGCTGTTCTTACTTTGAGCAGTGAAATACTCCATAAACTTATCTTTCCACAGCCAGCCCAGGATACAGACATGGCACTGCACCCTCTTCCTAAACTCTGATAAAGTATATTATCTGTATAATCACTTCATAGTTCTTTTGTTCTAGGAAGAAAAATTCTATTTGGTTGGGTTTGACTTTTTCTGGGTGAGAGAGGTGTGTGCTTGGGTTTTTATGGTAAGGGGTGGGGGAGGGATGAAAAATACAATTTATCAGTTCAATATTATATTGAGGCATTAATAATACTGTCGAGATGTAGCAGCTGTGTTTTGTAAAGCTGATTGATATACATTTCTGAATATTTCCAAAGCATGTGAGCCTCACCTATCATATGCATTAAAAAAACCCCAAAACCAAAAAACCACAAAAAAAAGAATGAGGAATACAATCATTCAGAAATGTCAGTGTATACTTGCCACCTTATAACACTGTACCAATACCCTGTCAAAACAACCCAGAGAGTCTGCAATATCCATTTTAGTAACTGTACAGATCCTAGAAATGCACTTTATTTATAAATATTATCTAAAGAAAACTAGATAGAACGGTTCTATTTCTGTTAAAAAACCAAGGTCTGGTTCTGAAATCTCACATTTGGCTTTGTGGATTTATGATGTTTAATTATTTTGCTGCAGCAGCAGCACCTCTGCTTGGTGTTAACCCCTTCTTTGTGTCTCTATACCAAGGTAAGTACATGAAAACTTGAGTTCTACACATATCTCTCTGAACCCAAGCAGATGCCATTACTTCCTAGAGAAACCAAAACCC
>WEIV01025703.1:23083-272262 GCA_013390005.1 Calyptomena viridis
CCCCCCCACTCGGTGAGATCAGTCACGGACAATCAAGCCACAAACCCCCTTCCCTAAAGGGGATTAAGCTCTGTCTTAAAACTAATTAAGCTGTTTGTCCCCTGCTGGACAGGTGGCTCACAGTTTCCCCACAACTCTGATAGTTGAAAACCTTTCCAGCTTCCCTCATTTGAGGCCAGTCCATCTCCATTCTCTCCCATGCCAGGGTTACTCTCCAGCTTCAGCAGTTGCTCTTGCTGTTTCCTGCCTGATGGATGTAGAGAGCAGCAATACCCCCCCTCTCAGCCTACTTTTGCCAGGTCTAACAAGCCAAATTTTTGTTTCCCCCTCTCCCTGTTGTTTTCCAGTTCCAGGCTGTGTTCATCCTTTAAATCTGGTTGCCCAGAGAAGTGATGGGCACCCCATCACTGGAAGTGTCCAAGGCCAGGCTGGATGGGGCTTGGAACAACATGGTCTAGTGGAAGGTGTCCCTGCCCATGGAAGGAGGTTTGGAACTAGGTGAGCTTTAAGGCCCATTCCAACAGAAACCATTCTGTGATTCTGTGGCTCTTAATCACAAGCAATTACAACATTATACTGATTTCAAGGCCAGGCTTCTCCACTGTTTTTCCCATCATGACTGTGTCCCTATTTTTAGTGGAATATTTCATACTATCCTTTCTAAGGTGCATTTGCCTTGGCCCTGGCTTCATCACATTGCTCATTCTCGGCCATTATGTGATTTAATAACCCTGAGTCTTTTTCCTCTGTCATTTCCAATTGATGAACCTACCTCATACAGCAGAAAATTTTATTAACCACAATGTCTATTACCTTACAAGTGCCCTGCAAATTTAATCATGTTTCTGTTAGTCAGTCTTCAATGTTATCTGTTATTGTTATGGACAGCAAAAGCCCCACAACTTTCATCAACAAATTCCACCCCGTGTCATCTAATTCTCACACAGAATCCATCACTGGAAATAACACAGAAAGTCAAAAACACTGCCAAAGTTTGAGAACTGCTGCATTTCATCCCAGATCCCCACTAACCTCTGTGCCTTTAATTATTCTTTATTTCCTTTTTTGCTCAAAAGACCTGAATATTATTTAGAACACATCAGCAGGTTTGCAGTGGGCCAGATCACTTTATCTTCCTCTGTTGACTGGGCATCCCTGATTTGAAGGGTTTATCACCAACCCTCACTCTTAGAGAAACCATTTCATAGTACCAGGTCTTTCTGAATTCTGGAAAGGAGACTGAGTTGATTCCCATGACTTCAGGGCATTTATGTAAGGCCTTTAGAGCTTGGCTTCCACCTTCATTATGATAATATTCATTTCCATATAAAATTCCTGTGAGGCACCCTGTCTCTGCCATACCTTCTCAGTGAATGTCTTTATTTGAACAGTATCTGTGCTAGCTTTAATTTTGCAGAGAAGTGTATTTCCATGATGTATTCAATATTAATTAGTGCAAGGATGCTACTCATGTGCATGCTGAGGCTGTGTACTTGGAAAAGCATGGAGACATCAGTGGAGTTTCTCACAGAAATGACCTGGTGTGAGTAGAGATGGTATAAGGTTTTTAAGATTTACTCTGAGAAACAGATCGACTGAAAGGATCTGTAGGATTAACCCGGAAGGGGAAAAAAAAAATCAATCTCTGGCATGGAAAAAAAAGGCAGAAGTGTAATTGCCTCCACACCTCTGAGACAAACACGAGAAATGGGGATCCTTCTGCCAGGTTGTTTGAATGAAAGGTCAGGACAAGAGACACTTACCTAAATCAAATCCTGCACCTCTCAGAGGTAGGAAATAGCACAGGGCACCTGTCAGACTGCATCACATAGGGGAAAAAAGCTGCACTGCCAAGGCCTTCCCATGGTCACTCATTTTTCTCCCAGGAGAGAGGAGAAAGAGCGTGACAGCAGCCAGGGACAGGCAGCTTCTCGCTGGGTCACAAACACAAAACTAATCTACACTTAAGCCGGGAATGTGAAACAAATCTATACCAGGAGAAGCTGCTGACTTGGGCAGCTGAAAGTGACAGTTTAAGATTCAGCTTCTGAATGTGTGAACTAAGCCAGGATGAGCAGCGCTTTTATAGCACAAGGTGCCATCAGCCATTGCTGGGAGAGGAAGGCTGGGATGAGGAGCAGGAAACACCAACCCATTGTGGCAAGAAAAACTTGTTTAAGCTGTAGGAGGGCTCGGAGCTCCTGCTATCCGAGGAGGAGTGCAAAGCCTGGTGATGGCAGTGAGGACAGGGAGTGGGAAGAAAAAGAGTGAAGGAACAAAGGCAGAAAGTAGGGAAGCTGCTCCTACTAAAGAAGGCGATACAGCCACCGTGGTGGGAGATGGAGCCTATCTGGAATGAGCCAAACTCTCAAAGAGGCTTTATTATCCTGGCCTGGATCATTAAGTAGCCCTCCTCAGAGATAATAATTGGAAATCTAAGGTGATCAGAAACGTGCAAAAAGACTACTGTACCTATACTCCAACCTACTGTCCCAGCACACAGCAAACAGTGATGCCATGGTCCACCACAGATCTCTTCAGATTGGTTTAGGTTGGATATTAGGAAAAAGTTGGTCACTGAAAGGGTGGTCAGGCCTTGGAAAAGGCTGTCCAAGGAAGTGGTGGAATCATCCTCTCCAGAAGGAATGTGTGAATGCAGTGCTTAGGGACAAAGGTTTAGTGATGGGATTGGCAGTGCTGGGTTAATGGTTGGACTCAATGATTTTAGAGGTCTTTTCAAACTTTTGAGAGTCTATGATTCTTTCCAAAGCATTGCTGGTCAGAAGAGAAAATTGCCTCAGAATTGAACCAAGCTGCACTCTCCTTTCTCCCACTTCAAATCCATTCTCAAGCTTCACCTCTAGTTTGAAGCCAGAAAAAAAACCCCAAACAGGAAAAACAACCCAGCTAACCAATTATGCCTAAGTAGTACCTGGGGATAGCTGGTAAAAAAAATAAGGTTTTAGCAAACAATCATGCTATAAATAGCCAGTGCAACAGTGCAATTTTAGTTTGTACTGTTTGCTGTTCTCCCTTTCTGTTCCTTTTTCACACTCACACTTCAAATTAGGCTGTTACTGCTTTAGAATAAGACTTCTAGCTGTATAGCATAATGATCTAAATGGTGAACATTCTAAAATAATACACAATAATACGTGCTTGGGGCATTAAACAGGTACTTGTTTAACATAAAGATGTCAGGAAAAGATTCTGCATATCTCTTACTACACCATGTCTTGATATTTCTTTTAATCCCCTCAACATTGCCCTGGGTGTATAATGTTACAAAGAAAAAAGCACCTCAAAGCCCCTGTATGTGCCAGTTTACTGATAACTGCTGCTAAATAATTTACTGCAAACAACAAAGGCTAAAGAGTCATCTGAAGATGCCACAGGAGCATTCTGGGCACCTTTACCATCTTAATTTCAGTGCCAAAAGATCTTGTTTGATTTTTATCCAAAAGCCGAAGGCAAAACCTTGTCACTGACAAAGAGGTGCAAAAAAATGCTGATTTCAGAAAACAAAGCAATCACAGTGATGACAGCACTTAGCTTTGGTCTACTGGTGGCAGACATGTCACTTTTATGCAACTTCATGTAGAATACACTAATAAAACATGATAAAAGCCTGCTCTATTTATGGTGCCATGCAGCTGATGATAACCCAGAGTGGAAAGTTCATTTTTAAAAGTCAGCATTTTAATTCTGCTAGCAATTTTGAATCTCCATTTTAAAAAGTGCATCTTCAGAAAAATATGTTTGATTAGTAAAACTGTGTGCTCTGTGTTGTCATTTGGGTCGAGGTTCTAAAATACATTGTTACGTCCAGACAAATTGAAACTTGCTGAACATCATCAATTCATTTTTATTCATCATAATTTATTTTTGAAAGCACTAGTTTGTGAAAAAGCAGCATACACTGAAATAACACCACTGAAGGGAGAGTTGCTTTTTGGATACTGTTTAGTGTATCCTGCCTGACACAATATATAAGCACCAAAATATTCCAAACTTCTTCAAGCAAAATGACCAGAGGTTGTAACTCACACAATTTTCTGCAGTGAACCGAACAGACCTGACAATCTGACAAGAAAAGCTCTTCTTATGTAGTTTGGAGCTCTAGCTGGATCCCAGAAATAAAGAAATTCAAGACATGTAAGATAATGACATACTTTGATGGCAAGAGTGACTGCACGCTTTCCTGTTCCCCTCATGTTCCTTTTTATTTCGGGGATTAAATTTAAAGGCTATTCTTATTCCATGTGAATCACACCTCTCACATTTGCCTATCCACAGGAGGGGGGAAAAAATATCTAGTAGTTTGGGGACCACTATCTGGCAGAATTCTCTAACTGGCAGAATACTGGCAACCAAACGTGGATCACACACACTACATCTTATATAAAAGAGCCCACATGGCTCCTCACAGTAAAATAACAGCTCTGCTATACTCAGCATAGTGTTCCTAGTTGTCTTTTCAGCAAAGCCACGACTGCAGGAACGAGATGAGAGTGAGGTGCTTTAATTGATTTATAGGGACTGAACCTTTTTTTAGGGGAACTGCAATAGAGAAAATGTTCTTCTAATGAATCGAGGCAAATGCTCTAATCAAACAAATAGCATGCCAATGCCTTTAGATCACCTCAAATACCAACTCTGACCTGAAAACAGTAAAGGAACAAACTGCTGATTCCTTAAAGGCGAGCAGGTATTTGTGATCATTATAAATGCAGTACTCGATATTCTTAATTCGCTTTTGTACTCAATATTCTTAATTCACTTTTATGTTGGTTGTTCTCTCCCCAGATCTAAATTTCCCACAAAAGTTGTGCTTTTTCTGTTTCATTCATGTCCACACTCCAGCCTTCAGAAGGCAGGAACATATACTACACAGCATATGCTGATACTTGCAAATACCAGCATTGAAAGCAGTGTGTTACAGTGCTCGAAGAGGCTGCAATGAATCACTCCAGCATGCTGATTAGCATTTTTACTACCTTAAAATTTCAACTTTCATTTTTTTTCACTGCATCTTAACGCACTGCTCTTTCCCTCTTTGGCTGCCTGCTACTCACTGTAACTAAAGAATTCTTTTCCTGCCTTATCTCTGACTGTAAAGTAGTTTATGATGTTCTGGATGGTGAACAGCATACCTAAAAATAAATTGTATGCTAAATATGCTCAGAAGGTAATATGATAGCAAATCAAGAAACAGGAAGATTTAAATCTCACTTGCTGCCCAAAAGACAAACAACTTAGCAGAGATGAGGGATATCAGCTTTGCTTCAATATCCCACTTCTCCTGCAGAATAAATATTTATATTGCACACAGGGATATTATGGATTATAACAATAAATAGCGTTCCATGCCACTCCAGAATACCAAAAAAGATAAAAGACTGGACAGGCAGTTGAATTCTGATTCTATTTTGTTTGATTTCATCTCTTACTGCCATCCAACATCTAAAGGAATATAATACATTACATTGTGCAATGTGCTCCATCACGTGTTCTGGGGATTCAGACACGTACTACAAGTTTTGCACAGGTTTCAGTACTTGGCTGGTGGAGGACACAACTGAGAAGCAAGGCCACTGAAAATATTGACTTTCCAATAGTTATTCCCAGAGCTTGATGAGTGCTCATTGAAGCAAAGTGTTCTTCCCACACTGCCCCACGCTCTCCCAAAATCAAACTGAAGGAAAACTCTCCCTCTCTAAAGTGTACAATATATCCTGCAGAAGGTTAGAAAGTGTTTGTGTATCTGCACACACGTTATTTAGCCAACTAATTAAAGTAAGAAAAAAAGAACATTAACTTGAAACCAGGTCTTCTGAAGTTAAAAATAGCTATTACACTGTGCTACACACTTCACTACTCAAGATCACTGAGGAGGAAACATATAACCATAAATAACATCCTACATTTAATAGGAAAACTGTAAGACAGCAGTATATCAAAACCTGCTATTTACTTGACACAACTTGCACAGTAAGCTCATTTTTGTTGCAAGTAAATCACCTCAATATAAACAAGGACCTCCAAAAACCAAGCAAGAATTCATAGTCTAACTCAGGAGAACCATAAATCTGAATGTTTCTGTGTGAAGAAAATGACACCAATCCACTGCTTGCATCAAATTTTCAGCATCCCAGGAATTCATCTTGTTCTCATGCATCATGTCATTACAGAGCTGTTCAGAGAGATGCCAAAATTGAAGACTCCCCAAACGGTCCAAGCTGGACAGGTGGGTAAAGCTTTTCTCATGTTCCAAGAATGGCTGTTTTCATGACATGCCTAAAAGAAAATATGGATTTCTATGACCCTTTTTAGTTTTCCTCCTCTGAGTCTGTAAGCTTGGGTAAAGCAAACAGGGTTCAGCAGAAGGTCTCAGAGTGACAACAGCGAGCGCTGCGTTGGTGACACCCGAGAAAGAAGGAAGGGCAGTGGATCCCAGGTAAACCACCTTCACTCAGATACTTATTCTCCATCTGAACACTCTGCAGAGCTGGAAATATCACACTTGTACACCCAAATTAATTTGCAGAATTGCTTTAGGTGAAGAACCCGAGATAAGCGTAGGCCATAAACCCGAAATGTCATCAGTTCTCATCAGCATCCCACTGGACCCTGTGATGCTCACAGTAATTTATTTTTAGCTAACTAAGAGGAAACCTTCCTGGCTATGATACCATCTTCATGCCACCATCCAGTAGGCTACTTCACTGCAATGACTTTTAGATTAAATTGTATTGATAAGGCATGGAGTTGTTAATAGGATCACAAAATGGATTTATATTCTGAATAGCTGAAACCACAGAAGCAGAAAACTCCAAGTCTGCATTATATAATTTTACTTATCTTTCTACAGTTGGAAATGTTATTCAGAGCAACCCAACCCAAATTCTTACAGCCAAAGTAGGAAATCAGTGAGGATGGAAAACACGCTCTGCAAATACTCATTTCACGATACATTTCTGAACATCTATTTTGTGTTCATTACCCACAAAAATCCAAGGCACGTGAGTTTACTCACTGTACTCCCCACCAACAGCAAATTTCGATCTTAGAGAAAACATTCAGAAGAATATTATCTACATTATGTTCATGTGCTCACTTTTTGATTCATGCTGTTCATTCAATCCTGTAACATCAATATCTCCACGTGACTTATAAGCTAATTAGCACTCCACAAATGCTGAATGGCAAATATTCCCAATGAACCATTCCCAAGTTCTCTGAAGATTAAGAAACAAACACAGGAGAAGTTTTTTATGACTTTTCATATTTGAGAAAATGCTTATCAGGGGCAAAAAGGATTCTCTGCTATTTTTCAGCTGAGCAATAATTCTGGCAATGAGAGGAAGAAATTTCTGTTTATCTGTTTAGGTTTGTGACTGTACCTCACTGTGTCCTATTGGGCATCCAAGAAAGGCACATCAGAGGAATAAGACTTGGAGCTGAAGGTTTTGCAATGTCACAAGAATTAGGAAACTACAGAAGAGCATCTACTTCCCAAGCAGAAAAACTCCATATGTAACCACAATTCCCAGGCTAGCTGGCTGAGGGCACTAGCATTTGTTTTTTCCTTAAATTGTATCTGCTCTTGCTCTCTCCTCTTACCATCAGTGCTCCTAAGCAAAACTTCAAAGAATGAAACTTGAAGGGTAAGAGATTTTTGTGAGGACTGTTCTTTCAATACTGACCCAGCTGATACATAACTAAATGTCCAATTCGGGGCTGAAGCATCAGCAGTGTGAGTGAGGCATTTGATCATTTCATAACAAAATTAAACAAACAAATCCCCACATATTGACTAAACCAGAACAAAATTCTCTTTACTCATGCAAGTGCAAAAACTCCTATATAGCTCCTGTGGAGGTTGAAAGATCTATTACTGTGAAGGGTTGCTTGTGAAAATAAACCAACATTCATAGTCAGATGCTCTTGCCACTACTCGTTATTCCCCGAATAAAATCCCCTACGAATTAAATAAGGGGTAGCAGGAGACCCTCAATCACACTCTGTGTGAAGTGTGTATTTCCTGATGCTTCCATAAGCTCCCATCTAGCTTCCCTGTGTCAAAACTCTGTGATTGCTCTGGCACATACACAACTAAATACTTAATATTCAGTTTACATCAAAGAATCTTCATTAGTGGCACCGATCAGCAACAAATAAATTTCATGCTGCCAACACAATCCAAATACATATCCATCTCTGAGCTTTGCAGGCAGGATCAGGCCATGACAAAAGACTCAAGGACATTCTTAAATCCAATAAGGGACACCTAGGACTTTGGTAAAAGTTAATTACCTTCTGATGCCAGTCCAACAAAAATAAATAATGACTACTAGACTGTCAGAAAAGAACAGGAAGAACACTTTGTATTTACCTCACTGTCTCCTCTTTTTTTCCTCCCCTTTTTATTTTCTCCTTCTCCAAGAACCTAGCAATGAAACAGAGAACCAGAATGGGGCCAGCCTGACATCTGGGTTTAGTCATTGTGACCCATTTCCACATTCTTACAAGATGTTTTTACAGGACTTGGGTTTCTTTTCTCTGTCTCTGGGTTCCTTTTACACTGGGTCTTCAGCTTCCTTTTTTAGCCACCAGAAGAGGAAAACCCTTTCCTTTTCAACAAAAGCCAAGATTCCTATTTGATTCTTACGTGATGGCAGGATCTGAGGCTCTGAGGTGAACAAACAATGCAAAACTCATGATATAATCATGTTAGCAAAAGAAAGAAATTATCAGAAGCAACAATTAAAGTATTTTCCCTGAGATATCAAGGTCACTTGGCATATATCTTCTCTGTGTGCATACTGGGTAACAATCATTCCTGTGCAGAGGGGCAGCACAAAACCTGTGAACCACTTCAGTCTCATTTAAGACTTTAAATTAGGACTTAAGTGATGCATAGGCCTTCAAGTGGCCACTAGCACAGAGCTGAATTTTATCCACAATGGATATTGATCTCATCACAACTGGTGCTGCTCTCACATTAGGTGTAAATTCATGCATAATTCATTTTAGGTAAACAAAGTGGTTCTACAGCTACCAGGCATTAACTCTCTTGCTGAATAAGCCACAAAAATTCCGTAAGAAAAAATGAAGCCAACTTTTCCGACCCATCTGCACATACTGAAAACTAGCTTCACCTTGTGATTCATTAAAAATCGCTGTCTACTAGCACATGCCAAGGCAATAAACCCAGAATTAGATATTTCCCATTGATATGCCTATAGCAACTAAGGAAGCATTCCATAACAGAAAGCCTTTGCTTCCACAACTAACACTGATGTTGTAGGGATATCAAACAGAGGAGCTTGAGAGCACATATTATGGATCACTTCAGGATTTACTGAGGCTCTGGAGAAAAAAAAGGTACTGCTTTTATCAGGCAGCAACACCATGTAAAAGCAAAGCAGGAATTTGGATGGTGTTCCTGTGGTCCCGAATAGATCTTTGCATTTACTTTGCACAAGAACGTGTGACCTGAGCTGCTGCACTGTGCAACCTGACAGACAAAAAGAGAGGATCCCCCTTGAAAGCTGGACCCTCAAAAACTCACGGGGACTACGATTTACTCAAAATTTAAAGGTTGCCTTTGGAAACTGCCAACCAAGTGCACAGCAGGCGAGAAGGCTAATGGAAGATAGTGACACGTTAACTGTGTGATATATACAGAGGCAAGTTCAAAGCTGCAAATACAGCGCCTGAGGAGAGCGGCGAAGAGCCAGATGCTGCTTCTGGCAGAACGTGTAGGAATCATTGCACTGACATCCATCAGAAGAGGATGGCACGTCAGGAGATAGGGATGTGAGCTGTGCTTCCTCACATCAAACACCTGAAACCTGCTTCCAGAAAGATTAATTAAGGAAAGGCTCCATACTCAGGCAAAGAAAAAGACGAGCAGAGAAAACACTGATATGAAATTCAACAAAAAGGCAGGGACTGCTCATGTCAATGCCAGGTTGGATGGGGCTCGGATGGGCCTTATCCAACCTTGGCTAGGCTGGATGAGACCCTAAGCACCATCTGGTCTAGTGGGTGGCAGCCCTGCCCACGGCAGAGGGGTTGGAACTAGATGATCTTTAAGGTCCCTTCCAGCCCAACCGTTCTATGGTTCGTGGTGGCCAACATCACCTGAAGATGAAGACTGGCTTCATAAAAAAACAGGGATACTGAACCGATCCCGTTGCTTGCCACAGAATTTGGATTCAGCAAAGGAACAGCCAAGAAGGGCACGGAGGAGAGCTCATGCATTATGGAGACACAGAGAGAAGTGACTCACTATATTACGCAGAAACACTTCTGTAAATAGGGACACCCTAATAAGGCTTTTCAGTAAAAATAGCTGATAATCTCCTTCTGGGGGCCAGGATGGTGTTTCCATTGATACTTCCATTTTCCTGTCTGTGAGGAGGTGGGCTAAAAATGCTTCTGATTCCCTTTAGCTACAGGGGGTGGGCAGAAAAGCTATCGTGGCAATAGTGTATTGTGGTTCAGCTCTGCAGGGGACTGAGGATTGCAGGGTATTAACCTAAAATATTCATGGAATATACATTTTGCATTTATTCTAAGAAGAATTGAGGACATTTTAGAAGTTTTTCTCTGGCTAAAATTTCTGCGTTCTTCCATCCAAGAATGTGACTCATTTTGCAGTCTGGGGAAAGGCAAGGAAGGAACAGGAAGGAACATTTGTAGCTCCTCTTTCTCTGTGACACGATCTGTAGTTGACTCTTCTTAGTGGCGAGAAACATTTGGATGGAAGTCTGCCTGGGAGGAAGGAAGTGAACATTATCTACTCAGAGCTTTCTGTACAATCCCTTAAAAGCAGCATCTAGGTAGAGGAATTAAAAAGAAACCAATCACATCCAGGGTTTGGTTCGAGACTCTAGAATCTAATTTAATACTGTGGATTTTTTTTTTTTAATGTCATAACTTCAATTTAGTTCAAACTCTGGAATGTTTAAAAGGTAACAAAAAAAAGGGAACTTGATATCAAAGTAAATGATCTACTCTGAAAATGCCTGGATAAACACAAAACAGAGTAAGAGAGAGAACCTTAGATAAAGACAGGAATGCAAATCCTAACAAAAAGCAAATTTAGTATCAAGAAACTTTTACTAAAGAGAATGGGATAGGATACCTTCTAATAAACAATAATTGGAAACGGAAGGGAGGAGGAAACCTAGAAGACAAAGCCTAATGCAAAAATCTGTAGTCTATACCAAGTATTTAGGTTCACAATAACATACAGCTTTGATATGAATCCTCAGAAAGAAAAAGACAGATTGTTCACAGTAAAACACTGGAGATGGTCACACTTTGACAAAGGAAGCCTTACTGCAGTTATTAAACTTACTAAGAAAAGATATAGATTATTCAGCTCCCAAGGTAGCTTCCATAATTTCACTTCTACTGGTACTGTTTAAGACAGAACATTTCTTCAACAGAGCATTCATTAAAAACCACATAATTTTGTATTTTACTTCGTATGTTAACGTTGTTGAACTGGTGTTAAACACTAGAGACTCAGTTACTCAGCACGAATCTTTACGACAGTGACATCGCAAATCAATCAAACCCTTCTTTCTATGCCAAATCCATAGAAACTATCAGTTTGGAAGCACACATAACATCCAAAGGCATAATCCAAATATTTGAAAAACACACATCTCCAAGTTATGAGCACATTTACAAAGACTTGCAAAGCTTTTTTTTCACTTTGGTGCAGCCAACGGGGCACAGATTGCTAAATCATGATATTCCATCATTTCCTCTGATGCTAACTCCCAAAAGAGAGCCAACCCACATTTAATACAGAATATGATGAAAACTATAATAACTTTATAAAATGTTTATCCATCTATGCAGACACATTTTCTCCCCCCCAGTGAAATCCATTCAGCAGATGGTTTCATCTAAGCTTAAAGGACCACTGCAGAGTGATGGATTCCAGCACAAAATTAGAGAAGGAAGAGTTAAACAGATGTAAAAGCCTGTCCGCTTTTGCCTGCCTGGAGGGCTTGATCCTACTGAGAAAGGGAGGCAAGTGCTCCACAGATTCATAAAGCCAAGAGATTTATTTGCCCAAGCTGCAGTGCATGTGCCCAGAAATCCTGAAGGGGCAATTCTCCGAGCAACCCAACTTATTAAAAAATACCTTTTTATTTTCTTTCTTCTTAAAACTCAGGAAGAAGAGGAGCTTGGATGACAGTCTAGGAGAGAGTTCTGCTTACAGCAGAGAACTAAACAGTTTGTCAGGATTACATTAGATGATCAACAGGAGTCTCACGTAACCAATTTGCAGCTTAATATTTACCTTGTACCACTGATTTACGGGCACACAGGTATTAAGTGGACTGTGAGCATCCCATGCAATTCTTTCATCTTTCAATGTGCTTCTTGTACGTTTGCCAAAAGTCATCATTTTCCAGCATCCTGGATAGCTGCAGCACCAAATGATAAATGCTTTCTCAATGAAGAGAACATAATTTGATTGGATTTCTCCTTAAGCTCAAGCCTCCCTAATAATAAATATATTGATTAAAATTCCGCCTGCTTGGAAACAAAGGACAAATTAAATAACTGCTTCACTGTGTGTGGGAACCTCCACCTCTATACACAGCTTCATTGAATTTGGTGAGACTTGGTTAAAAAAAAACCAGACAACATCCATAGATTAATGCCTCTGCAATTCAGGAAACCATAAATCATCAGACCTGGAAGAGACAGAGCATGATGGCAATACACTGTAGTTGGTTAACAGGTGTATCAGCTGTCAAATATTGAACACGTATTCTGCTGAACAGACACTGTTTAACAATAAGGAAGTTTTTAGATATAGCTCAGTGAGCTGTCCTGCTCTGTAAGTCACATAATTCCTTTTGGTTGAGCCAAATCTCCAGTTGCATTTCACTGTTATGCACAAGAAGACACAATATGCTGCTTCAGAGGGTCTTTACTCTTAAAATAGAATCCATTTGAATGAGTTGCTTCATATAAACAGTGTTGATTGTTCCAGTGGTGGAAATGGCCTGTGAGTAACCTGGACACAAACCTGACATAACAGATCTACATCAAGATTCCCCTGAGACCACCCATGTTTCTGTCTCATCCATTAGTCCAGACCTATCCGCTAATGGAAACAGTCAAAACCAAATAATACCAGCTTCATGCCACCCCACAGCACTCATCCACCAACTGTGGACATCAACCACTGCACTGGCCAAATATCTGGCACCCCAAAAGGGCAATGTGCACCCAGCAGCCCAAAACCTGCTCTGTCAGTTACAACCCGTTTAGGAAAAGCACTTACTAAACCCCAACATAACTTCAAAGATTTGGAAAAACCTGCCTTTAGAGCACCACAAAATGATGACTTCCAACTTCTCTTTAGTGGAAGGCCTGAATTTCTGACTCCAATGGTTTTGTAATACCAGGTCTTAAATGTCACTGATCTCACAGCAAAGCACTGATGTGCTTTGGCATCAGTTCAGCTCTGCATGGGAATGTACCAGGCCTCACACTGGTTTAGTTTTCATTACCTGAAATGTCATTTTGAAGGGTTCCCCATTTAATATATAAATGCCAGGTGCCAAAAAGATGATCAGTGACCTTCTAAAATCAGAGCGCTATCATTTTGCTTTAAGGTACGTTGATTTCCTCCTGGGCACGGTGCCCACAAACCAACGACATCGTAGCACCATCACAGGATGATATTGGTGGAAGCAACCTCAGACTAGAAGTGACAGTGGCCATACGGTGACAATTACTCTGAGGCACAGTCTTGGCAGCTCAGGAGCATTTGTATTTCCATGAGAGGCATCCGAGTCCAACAGAAAACTGTCAGAAGTACTTCACTGTCTTCAGCTACATTTCCAAAGGTTACTTAGTCATTCAAGATACTGATTCTCACAGAAAGCTTTTGAGATTTCTTACTGAAAGCTAATCAGAGTTTGGCTCCTAAATGCATGAGTTATGCTTGACATAAGACTTGAAAATTTAAGTAACATAAGCACACGCTAAATATTTACCTGAATGCACCACATAGATTCTGAACTTAGGGGCTTAATGGCAGAGTTTCAAAACATCTGGTAATCAACCCAAATTTTAGTCAGTTTTATTGGGTCACTGAATCACTGTTTTTTATTGAAGTTACTCCTTGCATCCTGGAAGATGATGACAGTACTATAAAAGCATCTCAAACAGATAAGAGAATGAACATAGGGTAAAACCAGTACTAGTGTACTCAGAGTAATGCTGATAATACCTGAACCTGTACCCAAGAGACTTCTCTCTGACTGAAATTCTTCTAGAGTTCATGTTAATCTCACCATGTGAATGATAAAAGTCTGGAAAAAAAAATCTGGCAATGGAAGAAAACAGTGTATTAAAGTAAATCATCTCATGACATGATAACACTTGCTCCTAAACAGAGGTGAAAGAAGGCACTGCAGGAACACTTTTATTTCATTATCCTCCATCTGCTCACATGCCCATCTTATACAGCTCAATTCAGGATAACTTCTAAAGTGGCCACAGTCTTCAGGAATAAGGGAGGTTTTCCTGCACAAGGCAATGCAGTAAAATCCTCCCCTCTGAGACACAGAGCATCACTCCTTCCCACTCTACCTGTGCAAAAAGTGTCTCCTGCTGCAGGAAAAGGGAGATGCGTGTACATTTGGCTAATTGTAATAAAAAGACCACTGAGTCATTGTTTTGGGGAAGGACGAGTGGGGAAAAAAATAGCACTGAAACAGCTACTGATTTCAACTAAACTCTGTCTAGTAAAACCACCCTGTATCTTAGGAGCAACATGCCTAGACATATATATTCGAAGAAGAATAGACAACTTCCAAGTTACCAAAACATATGCACGACACACTCAGATCCATGGAGACTTTCAGAATGGCAAAATAAACTATTTTTAAACAAGAACTGAAACCACAACATCCTCCACCCCATACAGTCCAGTTTTAAGTTTTATCTGTGTTTCTCAGATTAAGGTACAAGCTGTATCCGCCTAAAATGAGGCAGAAAAAAGGGACAGACAACTATCCCAAAACTTCAGCAGTTTCCTCTAGGTCTCAAGGGATGTTTTTGCAACCCTTTGGGAAATTATAAAAATAGTGTGACATACTTTTAGCTAAAAGAGAATAATTTACTCGTGACTCCACTCTATTGTCCATTTATGACCTTTTGTTACATTGATGGGATGTAAGTACCAAAAGGAAGAAAATACTTGTAGACAACATCCTCACCATTAGCCTAGCAGGAGAAAAGGTCTTGGATGCCTTGTCTGGGAGCATGGAAAAATTCCTACAACATAGCAGAAATACCTACAGTACAAATTGGCAGATTTGTCAGTGTTAAATCCAGATTTGTGGGTCTCTCCCTCAAAACCATGCTCTTAATTTTCACCACCACCACCACAAGCAGAGAACTTTTGCTAAGCTCTATAAATTCACATTTTTAAATTTACTCAGCTGTTCATTAGCTTAAAACAGAACCTATGTCGCTTTTGAACTCTGACTTTTTGATTAGGAAAACTCATTAATGAAGATAAAATGAATCAGATGAAATCCATAAACCCTATTCAAGACTGGCCCTGGACACCTAAATATGTCTCTTTTTAGAAATAAAAGAAAAAGATCTTACAAGATTATTAAAAGTACTTAGATTTTTCATTATAATTGTATAATATGATATGTGAAATGTTAAATTATCTGCCCTGAGTAGGGCCATGTCTTCATGTATGATAAAGCTTCCAAGCTTCACTGACACTGGGAAGCAACACTGATATTGCAATCATGTTTCACTGGTGAAAAAACTGTCTTCATTTTTGTTTTGTCTCCCCACATTTTTCAAAGCTAGTATTTAATATATTTTATTGATAATATATTTCATACATTCATATAATTTTATTCTTTTTTTTTTTTATTCCACAGTTAGAGTTTAAAGGCAACTTCTTCCACTGTTTGGTAAAACTACTTTTCTATTACAAGAAGTAGATTGGGTACATTTGGATTTAAATAACTTCCCTGTCAACATCTCTCAGAGATCTTCAGTGTTATTCAAAGACATACCCAACGTCATGTTTTTTCATGGTCAGGCTCGTTTTTTAGGTATGATTTTAAATTGGCATCTGCTAAATATATTTTCTGTGTCACTTCTAAAAGAATCAGCATGTGAATTAAATTATAAATCTCCCTGGACAAGTAATTATCAGTTTGTTGTAGCACCCTTCCATAATAATGGCAAGAGTACAAGAGGACTTCATTTAGGATTTCATCAGAAGGCAGATTGCATTTAGGTCACTTACAGCTAACACATTTGTTAAAGCTTTTATTATGCAAGTGTTGCTGCTGCAAAATGTTGAAGGTATCTTGTCCTACATCAAAAAATAATTAGAATTATACAGAATCAATAAGCTAAATCATAACTTTGTGCTACACAATTCAAAGTTCATTCCCCAAAATAACTTTTAATTCAAGAATCAAAACATTTTGCACTGCTTAAAGCAGAAAACAAAGTTTGAGACAAAGAAGTAGCCACTACTCACTCTCTGGATATATTTACCCATAAGTAATTAAGGAGTGCTGCGTGAAATAAAATATTGACTCCAAAATCAAGTGAACACTCTTGATGTGTACTTCCCCTTACTTGCTGACCCTTTACTCCTACTTAACCATATTAATAATGCACCACTTTCAAAAAGCCCAAATGGTGAATACATTCCTCATAATCTCCTCGTCCTGGAAGCTGAAGATAATAAAATTAATGTTTGTGATGAATGTCAGAAAGCTGCTGCTTTGTTTCTTTACTTCCGTGGAGGGAAACGAGAGGGGGAGGGAGGTAAAGAAAAACACAGAAGAAACGCCATTGAGCCCTTTCATATGTACTCATTTTCTTCTTTTTCAAGTGTCTGTACAGCAGAGCAGCCTCTGGAGCATCAGAAATAATTGACTCTCTTCACAAAACAAGAAAGGGGTGCCCGGTCTGGCAGCGCTGTCACTGCACAGCACAGACAACCCCCGTGGAAGAGATTCCCAGTTCACCTCCACGTGGATGAGGAAGAACACAACCAGAAGGTGATGCATCTTTATCAACAACTGCCAGTCACTGCTGGTTTGCCATATGCAAATGCACCAGCCTTCCTTTGCTGAATTTGGTCCCCGCTGCAAAACGCTTCTGGAATCAGAACCGCCGGCCAACATGCGGAGCCGTCGCGTGGAGCTCTTTGGCAGAGCAACCTTAAACTGGCTGCTTATTGTCATTTTTACTGCAAATAACAAACAATACCTATTCTCATTCTGGAGGTGCAAATTGCTATTAACATCCTGAATTGCAGAGAACAGCTTCTGAGCTCATTTTCTAGTGCGGCCTTCTCTTAAACATTAACGTTTTTGCCATATGGCGAACATAGCGAATTGTAATTTTTTATTTTTTTTTCCCCCTTTTAAGATGCAAAATTCGTGGGTGTTTTGGCAACAAGCAGACCTAAAAATCTCAAAACCATCACCCAGAGGCTTAGCACAACAAAAAAATTATGTATTTGTGAGTTCATCCAAATCCACCAAATCTGCAGGCCTCTGACTCCCTCCCCAAAAGCTCTTTGAAAATGTAACCATCAGTGTTCCTTTATGAACAAGCCTATGACCCCTTTATTGACCTATTCTCACCGGAAAGTAAAGCTGCAATACAGATAATCTATATCTACTGTATTCTAAGTAACCTCTGAATATCACCAATCTCAGAAAACATGGATAAAGAAGTTCACCGGGAAAAATGCCATAGAAATAATCATATTTTAGTATTACTTACAGTATTTTTTGTTTGCAACTGTCATTTCTCTAATCAGTCAAACATACATCTAGAATTGGTACTTGCAAACTAATCAGCTGGCAAAAATATTATCAGCAAAGGAGGCAAGACATAAACAAAAGACTTGGGTCAAGAATGAATTTCCACTTGGATCTTGAACTGCATTTTATGTATGTTCAGGCACCTCCTGAACTTCTGAAGGTTGAACGAAATGTCCTGCAGACATTGTTTTAAGCCCAACTTGATATCATTTGAGGCAAAATGACAAGAAATAGAACCAGCCAAGGCACGAAGCTAGACAACCCATTTTTTTTTACATGCCACTTTCTGCATTGCTTTTGTTTTTAATTGAAACGTGACTTGCCAGTAAATGAACAGCCAAGCATTTATTGTCACCAGATCTCTGAAGTGACAAGTCTTTAATAGGGCTGCCTTCTGCAATAAGCCTTCCTTTGTAACAAGAGATGAAAATTGTCCCTCAAAACGTATTAGTTAGATTGGATTGATGCACAATAGAAAAGCAAGTCACAAAGGATCAAATAATTATCTTAATAAGGTCCACTACAGAGATGAACTGAAGCAGTTGGTACATTAGTAGGCTATTTATGTACCCTGTGATTGCATTAGGTTTTGCTGCCTATAGGCACCTCAGGAGTGCACCAACAGCTCTGTAATCCAAATCACTGGTGGTTTGTTACCAAGACTGCAGCAACTAATATTTCACTTTCTTCCCAATATTTAATACAGGGGTAATTATTTGTCTCTAGCAATTACCACTGAAAGTATGACAGAAGGAAGCAGGTGATCTATCGATACATATATATGTTTTGCATAATATTTTTGTACGTATGGCAAAATAATCTTTGTTGCTTTGTTTTTCAACCCTTCTCAGATGAGTCATTTCCAGGCATAACTATATCCCATGCTCTTTCCTGTTGTTCAAATAAAACCCCAAAAATCCAAAAGTAATTCCTGGTAAACACAGACCACGTTTGGACTCATGGCATTACTGAAACATGGGAATGTCATGTTGTCCACTTTCCAAACTGCTGATGACATCCACCGTTAGCCTGGGTGGCTAAGAATATGAAATAAGGAGAAAACTATCAAAATCCCACAGCAGAAGGCATTTCCCAAGTGAATGATTCTTCTAGAATGGATAACAGCTGAATACAAACAGCAAAGACAACCAGTGCTTCCCATTCAAAATCAACCTCAGCAAGAGAAGAACAGAAATAGTTGTTTCCTCTCTTGGATGATCTGTAGCACTAGAAGAGTATTAGAGCACCTCTGCTATGAGGAAAGGCTGAGAGAATTGGGATTGTTCAGCCTGCAGAAGAGAAGCTTTGGGGTGACCTAATTGTGACCTTCCAATACCTGAAGGGAGCCTACAAGAAACACAGAGAGAAATTATTTACAAGACCCTGGAATGACAGGACAAGGGGGAACAGCTTCAAACCGACAGAGAGCAGCTAAGATTGGATATTAGGAAAAACTGCTTTACTGTGAAGGTGATGAGACACTGGCACAGGTTGCCCAGAGAAGCTGTGGATGCCCCTTCCCTAGAAGTGTTCAAGGCCAGGTTGGATGGAGCTCTAAGCAATTTGTTCTAGTGGAAAGTGTCCCTGCCCACAGCACGGGGGTGGAACTAGAACATCTTTAATGTCCCTTCCAACCAAAACCATTCTATGACTAACAGAGACACATACTGAGGTCCACAGGATGACAAAAGATATGCAAGAGGAACTGTTGGATTCACAGAAGCTTTTGATGGTGTTTTCTGTTTAGTGGTTTTTTGAGGGGTTGATGTTTTGTGGGTTTGCGTGTTGTGGGGATTTTGGGGTCTTCGTTGGTACTGGTTTTTTTAATGAAGAAAAGCACTGCCATGCAAAATTGCAAGGTAGAAACAATCCTGCACATCGGTGCAGAAGATGAATATGGAGCAGAAATGGAGCTACCATGAGGGTATAAATAGGTTACACTGAAACCATTGACTATATCCTTCAGTGGTCATTCAAGAGTGCCTGTTGCAACTTCAGGTTTTCCAGTGTAATCCCATTCTCCATCCAAAATGAACTGCCTTTTTACACTCTACAAATGAAACTCTACGTATGGAAGTCTCTTGTATCTAGCAAGGCATTTAAGGGACATTTAGTAATATTTTATACATATTTATCATAGCATCTTATATTCCCTTGACACTGCAGGAAAAAAAAATTTATATGTTTTGTTTAAAATAGACCTATTTTCTTTGTCATGGTTTTCTGATTATTTTCACCTTTTTCTTCCTTTAAATGCTATTCAATGTGTTTGGTTTTAAACAGCCTTTGAGAAATGATTGATGATACAAACATTTAGATAGTGGTTCATCTATTTTTGTTCACACTGACATGGCAGATATGCCATTCTAGGCTGGATTCTGAAAGGACAAGCAGCAGTGTTACACAATATCCACCACCCCCTAGCCTTTTTGTTAATCATCCCTAATCAGCTGTTGCTTCACAAATCAAATTTTTTAGTCCTTTTAGGCATGCAGTGTGATGCTAATGTGTGGCAACAGAATGTTGATTATAGACCACTGGGTAGCACTAGCTGCCCCATTAGTGGCATCCAGCTGTCCAGATTCATGCATGAGCAAGAAAGATTTAATAAGTTAAGATGAAGAGCAGAGAAATGCCTGTGATGCAAATATAGACAATAAAGAGATAATTAGTGTGAGGCAAACCATCTTTTTAAAGCAGTAGTTGAGGTAAATGACTGTAACTTTATTAATCACTAGATTAGACATTGGTATTTTCTACGGTATTTTTAATGCTTCTGTTAACCATGTTCCTAGCAATGATGAACATAAAAGCAGAGTGCAAGAAACTGGGCATTCCAAGGCCTAGACAGCTAAAAATATCCATGAACAGCTTGAGCACAATTTGAAGGATTAACTGTATTAAAATCATTTAATTAATACAGAGAGTGCTACTCTTTTGGGATCCCTGTGTTTTCATCAGAGTAACACTGGCCTCAAATGCTGATAGCATTGGAAAGTTGGTATTTTTAGTGTCATCTTTTAAAATAAGAATCTGGAAGCTTACATGTGGAGAGTTTCTGTATTTTCCAAATTTAAAACTTTCCCATGCCTGCTATTTTTCACCTTCTGATCACAGATTACAAAGACCAAAACCCCCCATCACAAGTTTTCCTCCAAACTGCAAGTCCATCCCCCAAATGTCACAGGAATTCTTTAATTTTATACCAAATTGCTGCAAGTTCTAACAAGCTTCAAATAGAAGTGCTGAAGGTTGAGATTAGCCCATCATTACTTTCAAAGTGAACACAGTATCATTTTTCTTACTTTATGCATCTAAATGTCGTTAGGGTACAGGACTTGGCTGTGTGTTACTCTGGTATAATAAACAGTTAGTGGTTCCATAAATACCAGGGTCCAGCTTCTGAGCTGATGCAAAGTGACTTAAATAGAGCTAAGCAGCCTGACACCAGCTGAGGAAACAGCTCTGTAGATCTAATTATACACACAGCAAAAAAGTCACTAAGAGCTCCATCTCGGTTCAGCCTATTTGACGTAATTAACTGTACAATAAAACATTCTGTGATCAAATAGCTCAGTTCCTTTGAAGTGCTCACTTTCCATTTCCTTCAATAAGCACATCTAAGAAGAAATTCCCCCATACATCCAAGAACCTCTGAAACTATCCACACCAGGGGCTGCCGTTTTCTATTTTGTGCCTAATCCTGAATACTCTGGAATGAAAAGCAAAAACTCCAGCTGGGTGCTGTGACTGCAGAATAAGAGTCTTTAAATACATAATGTCCATCAGTACAACTAGAGTCATGTCAGCCGTGATCAGGACCAAAACCACATTCTCCTCTTCATTCTGCAGGGGCCAGACTAGTGCAAGGGCTGGGAAGCTCTCAGACATGGACAAAATGGTCTGGGTTGGAAGGGGTGACCTGAAGGTGAATGACTGGCTTCACTCTGCCTCTCTTCTCTAGTCCTCACTCTGAAAACAAAGATGCATTTATTTGAAGCTCTGTTAACTTTGGGAGGGGGGGGAAGGCAGCAATTACCATGCCTCTGTCACATACAGGGTTCATCCCTTAAACTTCTTGTCAATTCATTACTCCAATTTTTGACAAAGAAGCCTGGATTAAATCCATAAGTAAATGGATTTATGTCGTTTAGTCGCTCGGGTTTTAAAACGGAACTTCACTGCATTGCCCTGCTCCTACAAGAGCTGATGTGCTATTCCCACAGACAAAATTTATTAAGCCCATTATATCACTATTTTCTAAATCAAAATTCTCTATATATTTTACTAATTTGCCTCCTAGAATCAGGGTATACAGAGCCTGAGAACTGTTAAGTTAAACAACTTCTCCTTGGTTATCTCTGCTTTATTTCTCCCTAGAAGCCTTTAAGGCATTCACAGCAGTTCCTGACAGAATGTGCTGGAATACAATAATATGTCAATTAACTACAGCCAACCAGCTGCTAATACTATTTCTCCAAAATGTCTTCATTATTAATGGAAAGCACTGTGGTGTGGCAACATGCTCAAAGACTAACTGAAAAAGAAATTATGGCCCGGTTCTATGAATAATTATATTGCATTTCCTAACGTTTTCCTATCACATTAATTAGTACACTTGTGGTTTTAAGTTCACAGAACCAATTTGACCTCTTTTAGTAAAAGCCCACAGAGGCCACCTAGCCAGCAAAACCTTGTACTTGTCATATATTTTCATCTGATAAAGCTTTATAAAATATACACCATCTATGGCTTCACATTCGTAGACGATTTCATTTAATCACTGAATTTTAGTTCCAAGCCACTTTCTAGAGCATTTTAGAAGAAAATAATCTGGAAGAAAATTAACAGCTCCAAAGGGCCGTGTATGGAATTACTCACATGGGTGCTAATTAATCTAGCTGAAAACTGGGACGTGACAGCTCTGGAGACTCTTACAAAATGCAGAGCCTTTATTGCCTGTACACCACGAGGTCAAAGGCAGTGCAGGTGACACGTGAGGGGACAGCAGCTGGGGCCGGGGCTGCTTGGTGGCCCTGAGTGTCTCGGTGCTGTTCCAAAGTGACACGTGTCACCATCCCAAAAAGCGCCCCAGGCGCTGGCACAAATTGACACCCGTGCTGGCAGCCTGGGCAGCAGTGCCACGGGCTGAGGGGGGGCTGTGATTGCTCTGTTCTTTTGCTCCCAGACGTTGTCATTTCGGATAATGTTGACATCTCAACACATGCACAGCCCAACACCCTTCAACCCTTTCCTCCTTGCATCCTGCCGGGCAGTGTCATTACCTTGGACACCGAGGAAATCACCAAAATACCTCAGATAGAGACTGTTTCCAGAGATAGACTCCAATTACATTTAAATCTCATTACTTTTCTAAACAAATTTAAGTTTGAGCAGCAATGCAGTGCATAATAAGCAACAATACATCATTAAAACATGGAACTGCTGCGCTATAGTTCAGAGATAGTAAATGGTTTGATAACATTTCATGTTCAATTTTGTTTTAAATAACAGCTGTCTGTGCTTCTTGCTGTCCCTGCAGGAGGAAAAATCAAAGCTAATGCATGCACAAAAAAAAATACTACTCCCCTCCTCCTTTCCGAAAGGAATTCTTCAACTATTCAGTCAATTCAAATCTAAAAATAACTGGGAAAAAAAAAATACTTGGAAAGAAAAAAAAGAATGCCTTCCTAATTGCATATTAATTGCTATACCCAATTGTAACCTTCTTTTTGCACTAGCAAGTAACATCATTTGTACCATTATAAGGCTCTGGAGAATCCTGCCAACAGAGAATGTGCAAGTCAAATAATTGATTCAACCTGCCACTTCCCCACAGGGTCAATAAGGAGCAGCTGGACTTGAAATCCCTACCTAAAAACAACAGCTGCAGCACACGAGACAGACCCAGAGCAGAGGTACAGCCTTTGTTTTCCACCTCCTGATCCAAAGCACTCAGCTAAATGCCCAGGCAATAGAGCAGAATATAAAGAGACAAGGTCACCACTCACACAGGGGGCAGAGCAGGGAGAGCTGAAAGGAAAACACTGCAAAGGGAAAGAAGGTACAAAGGAGGGGAGAGCAAGGCCTTCTGGAACCTGCCAGATCCCTGGATTGGCAGTTCATTTTACTCCATGAGGCTGCTCTGGGTATGTAGGACACCCAAAATCAACTTTTTCCATCAGCATGCTTCAGAAAACCCACTAGCTAACAGTGCACTTGCAAGGTCTATTGCAGCTCTCCCTTTCAAATAGGGTATCTGGGAACTAAAAATCCAGACCAAACAGCTTCTCGACACTTCACTCCCAAGGTTCTGGCAATACCCTGGGTGAGACACAGTGTCAGTCTACCTTACACTCCTGCTTACCTCCCAGTCCTGACCAGAGGGAAAAAACCATACATGCTCTTCATGGTTATCCCACAGCTCAACATCTGCCCCCTTTTTGGCAAGATAACATCAGGATCTCTTTTTCCCACATACACAACATAGAAGGTGACCATAAATTGCCAATAAAGACAGGCTAGTGACCATTGTGGTGAAAATCCCAGTTCCTTGAGCAATCTGACACTGAAGCAGCATTTATACTTGGTATTATATGCCTGTAAAGAATTCTTTATTCTCTTAATAGTCTCTGCAAAATTTTACAGTTATTTATTTCCCTCTCAGCTTCTGCTATTTGGAGGCACCACACAAAGCTAGATTTATTTTTGTAGGACCATGGCTATAAATTGCATGTGATGGGATTGTCCCTCAAAGACATCTCTCTGTCTCAAAGTGAGCCTTGCAGAATATCTGAATCACCACGAGTGCTAGTAAATATGCCACTGCAATTCCTGCAAATACTTGTGCTTCCAACACGGGAGCTAATTCAGGCTTTTCCTCTGCCTCCTGTAACCAACACCAACGCTGCCATCGTGGATGGACTCTGTGATCCTTGTGGGTCACTTCCAGCTCAGGAGGTTTTGTGATTCTGTGATTAGGGTTCCTAATGCCTGCCCTTCCTCGTTAGCAACAGTGATGCAAAAATTCTTTCACTGCAAAAACGCCATCTCTGCTAATATTTAGGAGGACTAGTGTTAGTCTATAGAATCTTACCCTGAGGATTTACACTCAGAGCTTTGAATTACAAGTGTCTTTGATCATCTGGGATACTGCACTTTCTTATATACACAACTCCACCTTGCTAATAGGGGCTTCAGTACCAACAGGATGCCAGGCACTTCCCAAATTCCCATGGAGATTTAGACCCCAAGCTGAGGAGCATACACACATAAGCAACCTGTAGTTACAATCAGATTTTATTCTCATATGATACGCCCAGTAAAAGTCACCCTGGAAAAAGAAATGCCCAGGGTATTCTACAAATCTAAGTGTGCATATTAATGAGATATTTCACTTATGCTATATATAGCTGTGGCAACGTTCAGAGAATCCCACAAAAATCAAGGGCAGTGGCACCCTAACTGTCTGCAGAGAAATAGATTTGCTTTGTAAATATTAATGAACTTAATATGATGTCTGTAGGGAGAGATTTTAACAGGGAACACACTCAGCAGGACTAAAGCCATGCTATTTCTGTTGTCCCTTCTGAAACACTTCCCATTGGGAGGTTATCACCATACAGATCACACATTATTAGCAGGCAGCCCCGAAGGGAGATGTTGTTTAAATGCCCGCAGGGAAGAGGTTATCATCCAACAGGCATCAGGATCGAATTCAGGGGACTCAGAGTGCTGTGGGATAAGTTTGTTTCACATTAGGGCAAGGTGTCAGCATTCACTTCAGAGCAGGACAGAGCAGTGCAAGTTCAAAGCCTGTTTCCACACACAAAGACATCTGACAAACTTTAGCAAAACAAAGTGAAAGCAAGAAGAATTCATGAAATTCATCGAGTAGGCTGTATTTTATCTATAAAACAATAGTTATTCATCACCATCTCAACTAAAGGATAAGACTATCAATATGCAAATAGAAGACTTAGGTTTTCTAACCTTTTGGCTCACAAAACCCGAGGGAGACTTTAAATAAAAGGTGAAATTTCCAGCAGAAGAGGCTGAAAACTACATATAAAACCCTTTCCACCAACCTGAGAATACATAGCTGGACTGTGGTTTAAATACATAGCTCCTTCTAAGTGTGTGGAAAAGCTGGATGCAAGAAGCCAGAAAAGAATGCAGAACCTGAGAATTCCCTTCCTCGCACAACAGCAAATCCAGGACATTTGGAGATGGGCTCGTGAAAGGCCCTGGTTTCTTGCAAGGGGGAGAAATCAGAAAGACAACCTGTTCCCCTGGATTGATTGTGCATTGATCATGGGGATGAACATGTAGCAGCTGGTTGTGAGGATTTCATTTCAACCTGAAGTGTAGGGCAGTGTCCTACCGTGTGGTATCTTAAGTCTAATAGTAAAGACAAGACAAATACACTGGCTCCAGAGAAATTCAATATTCCTGGTTCAGAAAAGCACCTCAAGTTCAGGTAACATGAAAATGTACTCCTGAGTCAGGATGAAGACAGACTGACAAGCAGAGTGACACGGGCAACACCAACAGGATTGTTTACAAGGCATAACTATGGCAAAGTTGTGCTCTGTGCCACAGTGACTTCCATTTCAACTGTAAAATTATACTGTAAGTCTGCTTTAACCCTCAGCCAGTATTTGTCATGCAATCACTGATTGTTTTCCAGTTATTTACTACTGGAAGATAAAATAAGGCTTCATTAAANATCATGCAACCACTGATTGTTTTTCAGTTATTTTACTACTCCCAAAGCATACTAATCCTTTATTTTTTTACGTAAGATAAAATAAGGCTTCATTAAATTAATTCTATTTAGATTTAGCAACTGTAAACAGCCTATATTAGTAAAAGTTAATCTTCACTATGGTATCTCATGAGAGATCAGGTTATAGGTAAGGTGAGAATCTCAGCAAGTCTTTGTGTGGTGTTTACTCAGTAAATCTTCCCAGAAAGCATTGTTTATTCCTATGGAAGTAAAGAATTTCATCGTTCACCTAATTTATTTCCCCTTGTTTCATTAATCCCAAATAAATGAAAGAGTCATATAATCTGTCCTGAAGTCTAAGTAGGAAGATGACATGCACCCTAAACTGTGCTCACATTTCAATTTAGGCAAGTTATTCTGTATTAATTATCAGGCATTTTATCTTGGAAGCCTGCCAGTCATTCCCATGTTTCCACAGGTCCTCATTGCTGATGCTCCCCACATCCAAACAACTCTTCTCATCTGTTCTGTCATTTCATACATAATAGACAGACCCATTTTTCACCTTCCCAGGAATACAGTAGGACACAGAACCTATGAAGTATGTGACCAATATCATCTAACCCATTAAATGTCAGAATCATATATCTCAAACTATATGTCAAGATGCTGTAAATGTAGCAGTAATAAACTCATTTTGTTCCTCACAGAGAATGCACTCTGGCTATAAGGATCCATGTGGGTTTCCTTCTGTATTGATTTGATTGTGACCTACTGTCGATGGCTAATGTGGTCAGAGATGATGGTAGGAGTTGGCCAGATAAAATCCTAGACGGGAAGACAGAATAAACTTAAAAATAAAAATTCCCTTCACAGTTACCTAAGCTCATACGTGTTTGGTTCTTTGTAGGGTGATCCAATGCTTGCTCCAGCATTAAACTTGCCTAATGCATTTTTTATACTTGAGCATTATTTCACCCTCACATGTCACACTGGACATTCTGCTTTGGGGAAAATTGTAGGCGACAGAACTGAATTTAAATCAAACCGAAGCGGCGGCAGCTTTCCAGAGGCAAAACAGCGACGTGAGTTTATTGGAAACAGAAGACCCAGAGAAGCACTGTACACTCTGCAGGATGCCAGGGAAGTGCCAGCAAAAGCAAGCACGTGCCCTTGGCTCGTGTGGAAGGGCTGCTGCCCACGCCAGCAGAGCGGCTTCTCTCTCCCTGGGGACTGTGGCTGGGCTGGCAGCTGGTACCCGCCCGTCCCACCCGCTTTATTTCTGCTGGTGTCCATCCAGCCACAGCCACCCCAGCAGGCAGCTGCTGCTGTGAGCCTCCCAAAACGGTCTCCACAACAGGAGCCTCCTTGCAAACCCTCACCTTCGCCAGCCTCTCCTTCCTCTCACCCCAATTCCTGCTAAGATCCGGCTGTAACCCAGTGCTACAGCTCAGTCAGGCACCAAAGGACAGCAAAACACCAATCACAACACATGGACTGACGTGGAGAGCTCAGAAGCAAAAGCAAAGGTTCTCACAGCAATTTCTCCCTTACTTGTGAAGTGTTTTATCTGCGAATCTCACTCGTGCTACTCATTGCAGCTCATTTATTTATCTGTTTATTCCTACGTACACACAGGGTGAGGAACGCAAGAGGATTTAAAATCTCTAAAAGAGTAGCAACAATAACTGACTCTTTCCAAAATGAAGGCTGGACCCCTTCTGCATTGGGCTGATTTGGCAAGCCAGTCAAAATTATCAGATTTCTGGCTGAAAGCCAGTACTGAAATAAAGGGATGTCATTCTGATCTTTTTTTGTCATGCAAGAAGTAACAGAAAAACAAAAAAAACCCCACACATCATTTCTATTTATTTTTAACTTTTTTTTTTCCCACACAGCTCACTATGGTAGTAAGGCCCCTCCAAACATAGAGAAATCAGGAGGAAAAAAATAAATCAAAGAACCAAGACAAAATCTCAGCTCTGAAGCAGAGACAATTTTCTTAATTTAGTGAAACGCCTTTAGAATTTTCAAGTTATCCTGTTATCATAACTGCTATTAAGTTGTAAGGATAAAAGGAATAAATGCTTTGACAAATTTCAATTATTAGATAGTTAACTGCTGTAAACACAAAAGAACACATGCAGAGCTCTGTCGTGTATTAGTGACACTCATTAGCTGTAATGGAGTTACAGGAGGTGTTATTGATGCAGTACACTAAGGTTAGATAAACTTTTACACTGTTTCACTGAATACATCTCCATTATTCAGAGGATTGGATTTCCTTGATCCTCTACAAATTCTAGAGGGAAGAGATGTCAGGAAGACATCCTTCCTCCCACTTTTATTTGGGTTACAAGTATCTCAGAAACCATCCCACAGGGCATGGGTCACCTGGGACATTCCCAACCATCACGAGCTCTAACACTTCTGTCCAAAAGGATGCTTCCTGCCTTCCTCTCAAGAGCTGTAGCAAAAATACCAAAACCTTTACAAGTCTAGTAAATAAAGTATCATGTGTAATGAAGCTGGGCTTTGTCTGCTTTGCCCTATCAGCCTTCCACCTAAGCAGCAGCCTGAAGAACGTATAAGAAAGAGTTGCTGCCTTGGTAGCTGGCTTATCATTCCAGAAAATGACTTGTCTGTTGGGATGATAGTTAGATTTGGGCTTTGGGGGCAGCACTGAATCTCTCAGAGCCCGGTGAGAGAGGAGCTACACAGAGCGAGTAAATCATTTTAATTTTGTACCAGTTGAAAAGCATTTTTCCCTCGACTTCAGCGAGATGACAGTGGCATGATGGCTGATTTTCATTTCAATCAGAGCAGCATATGATTACCACCTAATTAGAATGTAGAAATAGAAAGGAGATCATTTTTTAACCTACCCAAGAGAACGGGGCTGGGGGAGGGGAGGAGATTATGTTAATCAACTGATACTGACATATCAGAGCGACCAAAATAGCCGCCTGAATTTTTATCGGCACCCTGACTGTCCTTGAGGATCTGTCAGTGCCTTCCATCGAAACCTGTATTTGCAGAGCTTTATCTCTGAGTAATAAATATACTTTAAAATAAATACGTGTCGCCGCAGGCCCAAACTTGTCGTAAAAGATATCACCTCGGGCATCAATACATATATTTTGGTCAGAATCTCACATGGTTTTGTTGACAACTGTAAAACTGTAAGCATGAAAAGTAACCAAGCAATACTAAAAGTAATGCTGTCTGAGAGGGAGTTGTTTGCATTAGTACATATGGGTTTGGGGTTTTTTTTTTAAATTTGCTTCCATTAATTAAACATTGTTGGCGAGCTACTCCACTCCTTGCTGGAATAAATGCAGAAAGTTAGTTGCTCTGCCCTAGGGGAATCTAACTGAGGTTACATTACATGAAACTGCATCAGACAACATTTTCCAAGACACATTGGCTCCATCTGCATCCTTCTGGAGAGATAAAGACAAGACCTTGTCTCAAGATGCCACTTTGTTTAATTGTCTCCGAAGAATGAAGAGCCAAAATTAGATTGCTGAGACTACCAAAGGGGAGGGGGAAAGAGAAATTAAAAACAAAATTAATGAAACGATCTTTCAGATAAGCCTGCCTTGTGCAATAGGGAGCAGTGGCAGCTCCCCTTGCTCTGCCCTCCCAGGCAGTGGCTGTCCATCACAACATCCCTCTCCAAACCTGGCACTTCAAACAAAGTTCCACTAATTTCAACTAGACCAGGATTTTGCTCCTCCTGTTTTGCTGGAAATGCACACAATTTTTTTTTTTTTGTCTGTGGGACGATACATAACTACCTGCTAAAACACAGGGACTTAAATCTTATGTACTTCAGGTAAAATGAAGAAAAGTCTCTCTTCAGCAGTGAGTCTAATGAAAAGGAATCAGGGATGTGTTGATTTATTTCCCATTTATGTGCTTTTAATTTGCATCAGTTATTTCAATGGCACATATATTGCCATGGCACCTTCCTGGTTGTTGTTCTACCGGGGCGGGTAATAAATGTTGTGAGATATTGTGCAAGAGAAAGAACAATACTTTGAACTAAATGTGCTGTTAAATTAAAGTCTTTTCTTGAGCAGTGAAAAAGTCCTGAGGCTTTTCATGTCAGGGACATAAGGTAAGGCATACACTGAGTTCTTTTTATTTTTCACCCTTCTGAGAAGCATAGTAAAGTAAAAGCAGGTAATTTCTATCACTGCAAACAACTGAAGATACCAGCTACAAAAAACCCCCAAGACAACCCTCTCCCCGCTGCTCCCAAAAATGCAGGGGGGTCCAGTATATAAAGGTGTCACAATTTTTCTGTGATATCACTTAGGGAAATCAGGTGGCAACACCTCCAAACCTTGCCAAATTATCCCAGAAAGAAACATTCTGACCTGTTCAAAGAGCTTAACGTGCATTTTTAAATGAATCCCTGCGTATGATTTCCTAAAGGATGGGCTCCAATTCTATTTTGTGCTCTGAAGAATTCTATTAAACCTCCAGAGGACTTTGTGAAATGTGAAAACACAGTTTGCTAAGGAGATAGCCTAGGTGGTCTGCAGTAAATTAACCACTACTGCTGACTGTGGCCATTCCAGGAGCCATTGCTCCAAGGGATTTCTACACTTACAGCATAACACCATTTACCAGCTTCTAAACTAGATTTGCCCTCTGGCTGCGAGTCAGCAGACCTCGGTGTAAAGCATGGCCAGAGATTAGTTTGACTAAGAGCTGCATTTGAAGACCAGAACAGTGCTGCTGTCACATACAACTCAGTCCAAACTACCCCTGGTGGTTTGCCCCAGCAGATTTCAAGTAGCTGAGTTTTAGGCTGCTGGACTATGATGGCTGCACACTCAGCAAATGACAATAGATCTCTTTCCCCCTCCGTTGCTTTGTAACAATTAACCTCAGAAAGCAGCTAACTCCATTTGCATGGTAATGAGACATTCATCTGAGTGACATCAGAGTTAAGCACGCTAATAAGTTTTTATACAAACACCTGAGGGGTCAAGCACAACCACGGGCTTGGGTAAGAAAACCTTTTATTAAATGCAAATGACTTGTCTTGTAAATACTACGACAGAGAAATTTGCAGGACTCTTAACACAGCTTGCAAGACAGGAATCATTTAGGTTCTATTTTCAGGGCCCTGGGCTGGCTAAGGAATGTACCAACTGATTTATTTATATTTTGAATCAATATCAGTGTGGATAAAATCTTCATTATAGCATCAAAGGAAAGAAGTACTACAGGAAGGCAGAGAGGAGAAAACAACAATATTGCCTTATCTTGCACAAATTTGTCACAGATTCCTGGGATGCAGGAAGGCAGAGGAGACACAACAAAAAACTCCGAGATTTGCCAGCTTTCCATCTTATTCACCTACCAGGTATATTGCTATGAAGGCAGAGTACCTAGTGAACATGTTATCATTCTGGTCTCTACCTCGCACCAAAAACTTCTTGGCTTCAGTCAATCAATTCACATTCTACAATCACAGAGTTTGAGACTTCAGTGAGTGGTTACATCCCCAGGGATAACCAGCTGCTGGACACCTTTGGGACTAAAGGAGCAGAGCCTTCTCAAAGGCGAGGCACACTGCACAAGAAGGAACGAGGGGAAGAAGCTGCCTTTGATTCATTTAACTCTGGCAGAGCCAAGTGCCTCTGTCGTTCGGAAGGGCTGTTAGCAGGACACACAGACTCCTCCCGACAGTGTCAGGGGAGCAGCTCTGGGCAGGGATAACAGGAGTGAGACGTGGGCAGCACTCTGAAAGGCTGCCCTGGTGGCAAATCGTTAGAGGTTCTGCCCCCAGACTGGAACGTGTGAATTTAAATATCCCGTGGGTGCAGTGGGAATTGCTCTGTCTTTATGACAGAAGTTTATAGAAAGGACTGGCTGCCTGCAGTAAGAGCAGACTTAGGTTACACACAGAGACTTTCTGTTGAGACACAGCAAGTCCTTTTCATTCCATTGCTTCTTGATGAGCTACTTTGGGGAAAAGTCTGGGTGATGTATAATATTATTGCTCAAAGCCCAAAATCTCATCCAAGGGAGTAAGCAAACACAGCTCTGGGACTATTCAAGGAAAGGATGGATGGAGCCCTGAGCAACCTCCTCCAGTGGGTAGCATCCCTGCCCATGGCAGGGGGTTGGAATTAGGTGAGCTTTAGGTTCCTTCTAATCAAAACCATCCTGTGATTCCACGAAAATATAAAATGGATATAAAATAGAAATATAAAATTGACACCCGGCACAGAGCTACAGCAGCTCTTTTAAACCAGATGAACCATGCACACCCAACAAAACATATTAAACAACAGCGACCCAGCAATCCTATGCTTCCCAAAATTCCCTCTTACTGCGTAAGTTACTGCTATCCTTAATAAAATTAAGTATCCTTATTTTGCTGCTGTCCTATTTATGACATGTGAAACTTGCTAGTGTGCCACAGTCTAAAATTCAAGCCAGTAAAGTGTGGAAAAACCTTAGGAAGACAGGAAGTGTCATATGAGAAACTACAAAGCTATGGATAACTGAACCCTCTAAATGTATCCTGACTGAAACTCCATTTCCTTCAAAAACCAACAAAAGCTCTTGGGGATCAGCTCTGAATTGTCACATTCACTGATATGAAATAATGGCATCAAATGCATCACATTTATGTCTTTGAGTGCATCAAACACGTGAGAGCTCATCTTGGTGTGGGGTCAGGATTCAGGGTGTTAGGAAACATTTAAGACAACAACCATGAGCTGTACTAGTCCAAATTGAACAAACAGCTGTGCTGTAACCTCAGCAGCATAAATTTAACAATTGCTTTGTAGCCTGAGCTCCTTTCACTCTCCCGACATTGCAAACCACAGCTACTTATTTAGATATAATTCTGGTCAAATTGGAGTTTGTGGAGAGCAAGACAGCAGGTTTATATACAATACAGACTCAGCTTTTGAGGAAGAAAAGCTTATTTCCAGAGGAAAAAAAATCAGCCTGTTTTTTAAATTATGTGGCAAAAATGCAACAAGGAGAAATTCTAAGATGGTAAAGCAGGTTCTAGCCTCACACTTCAAGGTTTAATTTACCAACTAACACACAAGATCCCCAAAAATATAAGTCTGAGGCTAAGCTTATGCTTAACCCCTGTAGCACCTATACATCCAAAATTCCTGCTTCCCTGCTCAGATCTCCAAGTGACTGGAAGCAACTGGGACAGTGACCAAAGCCACAGCAACCAAGTGCCCAGTGCCAGGAGGAACCAGTGTCCAAACACGTGTGCATTCCTTAGTGCACCTCCAGGTTGGAAAACCCCCATGTACCATTCAAAGCTCAATGCATTATTTCCTTTTAGTTCAACTCTGGCAAAAAAACAAAACAAACCACACAAAACTGCTAAATTCATACCCTCATATATCAGATCTTGGGGGAAAAAAGGCCCCCTGAATATATTGCTAGAGGAAAAATACTTCCAATTATATCCCTGTATGCAGTGCTTCTCCACTGGATGCTTTGTTCAATGTTTTCAGACAAAATACTGAACAGCTCTAAGCTGTCTGAAATTTTCTGGCTGTCATCATGAAGTAACAGGCAGATTGTCAGTTTAAGACACGATTATTTTATTTGTTTTCACTTCTTTGCTGCATTTCTCCAATCCAACACTAGGAACTAGCAGCCTGCTAAGAACTCAGACCACAGAAAGACAAAAACTAGAAAAGAGAGAGATGGGAGATCATTCTGCTAAAAGCAATTTTTTTGTATTGTACAAATAATGACTATCACGTTGCCACTGGAAGACGACCAATCTTGTTAAAAATTCACATAGTTACTGAGTGTTTCAGGGAAAAAAACCACTCAAATGTAAGCAAATGAAGGAATAATGAAAATAGAAATACAATCCTACAATACTTTACAGTAAAAAGTGAACCCTGGAACACCACTCACCTTTGGTGGCTGTTTCCACTGACGACTGGTATACACATTTCCTTTCCAGGAATCCTCCCATTATAACCCAAAAACTCTGGCACTCAGAAACAGCTCAGGAAGAGAACAGTCTTTTGCTTTGCCAGGAAAGATTACAATGCACAGGAAATGCACAGTATGGTTTCAAACAGAGGTATTTCCCTTCATGTCCAGCGTAGCTTTTAGATATAACAATCTTCCCCTGGCTTTATTGTCCTGACCTGACTTCTCTGGTCTTAAGACTAAATAACAAAAGACATCGAGGCTTAGGACTGTGCTCACTCTTTTCATGGTTTTGGAGCCAAAGACCGTAATCTTAAACAGAAATCTGAAAAAAAAATAAATTTTTATTCCATACCTCATTGTGATTCTTGCTTAACCATTCCTTAATAGTGTTAAGGGCAATGACAGCAGCAGGCTCATTTGGAAAACCTAAAGAGAGAAGAAAGGAGAGATAAATAAAAGGCATGCTTTTTATATACAAGAAAACATAAGTCTGGACTTTTTTTTTCTTCCTTTTTTTTAACTATTTTTGAATTACAGTTGGTCAACTCCTTTCTTCACAGACATGTATAGAGGCTTTAGAGAACATCCATTACTTTTTTCCCCAGCTAAATAAATTGAAAATAGGCCCAACGATGTTTTATTGGATTTATTTTTATGTAACTCTAGTTAGGAGAGCTCCACCACTCTAGAGAAGGACAAACAACAGAGAGCTATACATGTGTCATACTAGGCAGGCAACCATATAACACATATATCACAGTAACAAATACTGGGCTTACATCTTGTGGCAGGCAAGAAAAATTTAGATGTTCCTTAAGGCATAAGGGCTTTCTTAAGGCTTTCTTTCTTCAATCCATCTGTCAGCAAAACTATACCACGCTATGATCCAAATGCCATAGGCCTTAGGAAGATAGAAATGTTTGAGTTGGAAATCTCTCAATTTATGACCTAAATCGTAACAAGTAACTTTGGAAATTAAAGAATTGGTGAAGCATAAGTGTATGAATTTAAGGCCTGATGCTGCATGATGTACTAGCAATAGTAACTCCCCCCAGCACTAAACAATAGCAGAAATCTTTCCAGGGATACAGACTTTTTGCTTTGATGGTCTCTATCTATCAAATCCAAAGATGCTTTCATTTCTTAGGCAGCCTTAATTTAATTTTCCTTTAAATTCCTATCTTAGGGGCAGCAAATCATTTACGTTAGGATTTAAAAATAAAGACCCATAAGCTCTATGAATCCCTCTCAGTAGGTTACATTAACAGAACAGGCTTTGAAGAGGTGGAGCTGCAGGCACAGTGGACAAGCAAGCCACAGGGCTAGACAGAAACAGTCACGAAATTTGGTGTACAGCTGTGTAGATACAGCCTTTCTTACATCACACATCACCCTTGCACCATAAACTGAAATACAGACACTGCAAAAATTAGGAGTGTCCAGCTTTTGGACTCATATCATCGTTAAACGCTTTTCAGAACTTGTACACATCTAGATTGGGAAAAAAAACCCCCAAAAAAACAAAGCATCGTGTGTGCTGTTTTGAACTGATAGATGACAACCATTGAGCAAGAAAAGCAAGTCAAATAGTCAATCTTTGGGTAATACCAGCATTTAGCACGTGCTTTCTTTGCACACACTTCTCAATAAAGCATATTTTTACATCTTTAAAAATATTTTTACCCAGTCCAAGATGGAAAATTAGCTTAGATCCTACAAATGTTACTGTGGATACCTCCGTTGCTGCTGGGAAAATATATTCTTGTGACATTTAATAATGTTGCTGATATCATCAAGGCATATGTCTCATGACACAAACTAATGACCATTAACGACACGCAAATCAGAGCCTTCCAACAGCCTCATTTTCATCATATAAAATAACAGAGCTCTAAGCAGACTGTCTGCTCAAATTAGTAGTATCCTACCTAACAAACTGGGAGTTTTCCACACTGAAATTCTGTACCCTGAGCGTGGTGGCTCTGCCTGGACACACAATGAACACCACGCAGAGGGACAAATGTGTATTTCAGACAACTGATATACCATTGTTTATGTGCTGAATGGTTTATTTTCAGAACAATTCTTCCTCCGGCAAGATTAACTTCTCAGGCTTGTTTTTCACTCCCTTGCAGCAGGGTATTTGCCCCAAAACTGTGATAAAGAATTGGTGATTGTATAGAACCTCTCCATAAATTGTACGCTATTTAGAAAACTGCTGCTGTACAAACCAGTCTTAAATAGAAGCTTATCTAGAAAACTGGTGTTCAATTACTCCTAAGTCACCACACTGTAAAGGAAACAGTTCAGCAACCAAAATAAAGAGCCTTGAATTCTGTTTATGATTTCAGAAAATAAGCTGAAATCCGTAAGAGCCAAATAACAACCTAATTAGCATCTTACCCACATTTCTGGTAATCTCAAGGAAATGATCACCTCTGGATGGAATTTAGCCTCCTGTTCCATACCCTGCACCAGCACAAAACCCCCTGTGTCTCTGATCCCTGAACAGAAAAACATTTTGGCTCATAGTACCTGGTTAAAGGAAGATAAAATGAGATGGGATCTTTTAGAACATGTTTTTGCGTTGCTTTTATCTCTAAGCTACATTTTGCCATAACATTTCTGGTCTGCTCCAACCCACACCCCCAGCCCCCCTTTCCCACTTTCCCTTCAGTGAGAAAGCAATCTCAGGGAGCACGTGGGAATCAAATTACTTGAGAGAAATGAGCTCGAGGAGCCTCACAGTTAACCGGCTGCTGGAGCAGCAGCTCAGGCAATTCTGGCTAAAGGCTCAATTTCACAAAAGATAAAACAGGTAAAGTAATGAGTGACACTGGCCCATGTTACTGCAGTGAGTGCTCCTCCAGCATACTGAAAAGGACAAGGGCACGAAAAGGCACACACTAGCCATGAGCCAGGATGTCACCGGGTTTATCTGGCTGGAGAAAAAGGGATGGTTGTGTGTCCCGCAGGGATGTCACGGGCAGGTGTGTGGTGAAGTCCACCTACCCACAGACACAGGCCTCTGACTTGGACTGGGCTCCTACACTCTGCACCAGCACAGCAAAAACCTTGGCAACGAACCCAGCCATACCCCCAAACCAGCCCAGGCTGTGTCTGCTTCCTGAAGAGCTGCTTCAGCGAGTGAGAATTTTACTGCCACCCTCTGCATTTTGCAGTGCCTGCTGATCACATCTCACCATCCATCAGCAGGATCCCAAGGCCTCCAGTACAGCAAACCCTGGAAGTGAGCAGCCACTGCCCCTGGGGCCCCTCTCAGGCCAGGAGCCCTCCTTTGAGGCACAGCTTTACTCCTCACAGCTGATCCCACAGTGAGTGCAAGCCTGGTGAGTCAGCAGCAATGAGGGTGTGTGGAAAGCCCTGCACGGTTTGAAAGATGTGGTGGGTGAAGCCTTTAGAAAAATGACCACCAGCTTTGACACAGACTCAGGTACCAGCATCAGCCAAGCCACAGCCTTGGAAACTTCCTTTCCTTTTCTCTGCACGTTGCTAATAGATGTATATACTACATCTCTCACTCCCTAAGATGAATGACTGTGACTTCATCCTACTACCAGCACATAAAGTGCACCCCACCTGAACTCTACTGCTGTTGGTGTGTCCTGGCACAGATATTACCCACAGTGACAGCCCAGGAAAGTAAGAGGTCTTCAAATTTGTGAGCTTCTACAACTCTTTCCAGGGCTTTACCACCTCACTCCTGGAAATTGTAATCCTGACCTGTGAAACGGCTGGTGAAACAAGCTCTACACTGTGTGAGTTCTTGCAGTCACCATGCCCATAATTTTCCAGAGAAGGCATGATAAGACCTGACAGAATTATTTTGATATATTTGATACAAAATGAATGCGCTGTTTTAGGAGAGAAGAGTGTGGAGGAGAACTGAGATAGTAACTAGAGATACACATTGACATTCCTATTACATTTTGTATTTATTCCCTGGAAAGCAACTGGTAAGAACATAAGTCCCCCTGTTTCATCGATGTACAAAAAATATGCAATGAATTCCCTGTTTTCAGACACTTCAGTGCAAATGCTCAGCCTTTTGTGCTTGGGGGATTCAGAGGAGAAACATTCATTCTATTGTGAGTGTCTGTTAGTCTAAGCCTAATTTGTCTGTGCAGTATCTGAAAAATGTACACAAGAAATTCAGGGAATTAGAGAAGGATCAGAGTGTCCAACTCCTGGCCCCACACAATGTTCTTCAATGAATAACAGTGCAACAAGGATTTTGTGACACAAAACAAAAAGATATCTATTTCAAGGACTCCTAAATTGTATGGAGATGCTGGTAGCTTTATCTGCCTCTTACTGTGCTCGATCTAACACTGCATCTCACTAAAAATGTCTAAACTTACAATCAGGTAATGCTACCTCCCCATGAAAAGCCCATTAACAAAACAGAGGTACTAAATAATCAGCCTTCCATATGATCTAGCTGAGGATGATGATAACAGGTTATAACAGGAAGGTTATAATACTAACAAGCAAATGTCAATCCAGAAAATCACTTCAGTAGCTGCAGGGGTAAGTGTTGTAATTCGTCAGTTTAAGCGAGATGCCTAATGTTTTCTGTAAATCAACTCATCACAGTAAAAAAAGGTCTGTATCATTTTTTGTTAGCACAGCCTAAAGTGCTAGACAGGGTTTTATTCATTTAAAACATGCTCCCTTCTCTACACATTCCAAAAGGCTCATCACAGCCTTAATATTCTTATTTGCCAGTTTTAATGGTATAATTTTGAAGCAAATCATGAAAAGAACCAAATGCACATCAACACAAATACTCATTATGGGTTTTCATGCTTTCTCAGAAGAATATCTACCCTGGCATGTTAGTGCATACATCAAGATGTAACAGTTTGCAGACTGTTCCTGTGTGCTAAAATCAACCCTGAGCCCCACTGCTTAATCAACATGACTGTTAAAATGGAATAACTTCCACGTATTAAGTTTATAAATGTGCCAGTATGTTTATTGATATAGAAATGATGCTCTTCAAATAGTAGCTTGTCACATTTTTAAACTGTGGAGCTGTACTGAAGGCCATCTCTGCAGTCAGTATGACAGGGTATCTCCACCATGCATCAAGCACTTGCTATGTGGGAATCATCAGCACCAGATGGTGTGGAATATAAGGAAGTTTCAAGAGAAACAAGGGGAAAGGAAGTAGGGGAAAAGAAAAGAAAAAAAAGGCACTAAGCATTTATTTCATACATGTTCTGAAACCCAGTATTATTACTGGTGCTGCAAAGGCTTTCTGAAACACAACAGACATGTGAATAACTGTGCTTCACTATGGCCATGTGGGTTAAGGCCTGCTACTGATAACATACTGATCATAATCCTTCAGCCTTATCTCTTTATGACAATAAAGGAAACAAATGAGATGCACAGCCCAGCACGCCTGAGGTGGGGTTAACTCAATACATCCACTTGTCCTTCAGCTGTGAAACGAGCAGTATAATCTTGCAACTGATCCCACATAATCATCTTGTCAAAGATGTATTCTAGTAGTCAAAATGAATTCACTTGTGCTAGCTAGATTCCCATCACCATGGTAAATCCAGCCTGTTTGGCAGCAGAGATGGTTGTATTCTACCAACAAGCTCATTGTGTTGCTATTCTTGAGGTTTTTTTCCTTTTTTTTCCCCCCCTCTCTCTGGTTTTTTTGCAGTAACCATGGTCATGTAGTGATTGGACAAACAAGTTAAGTTGCCACCTTGATCATTTTTGTGGCTACTCATAACCTGGAAGGAAAGTGGCCTCATTTGGAGCAGCTACACTGAAGTCTAAACACAAGAGCAATGTATCTGCTGTTAAATAACCTACTTGCCTTATTGAACTCATTCAGCCAGAGAAAACCTTATTTGCTGTCCACTCAAAAAGTAGCTCTCAGAAAGACAGTGAAATTAAGTCCTGTGAAAACCTTCCAGTTACCCCAAGAAACAAAGCTGCACCTATTCACTGTATCCTTCATGGACTGTGCTAGAGTAATTACATGGGATAACGAGAACTTTTCAAAATGCACAAAAAAACCACATTTTTCTGTAGGAAACATGTTTCTCAATTCCTCCCAAGCAAGGAACATGCTTTTTACATTTTCTTGAGTGAAAAAATTCCCCAGCAACAGAAAACTACACGCGTTTCCTGAAGAATCATTTCCAGTTGCATTCAACTGACATGACAGAGGCAGCTGGTGGAAGGTTTCAATAAAGAAACTCAAAAGCAGCATCTGATGTAAGGAACAGAATGTCTCTGCTATGACACTGTGACGCAAAGCAGGGAGAGAAGTGAATTAACAGAGACACTTTTTTCATCCACCCAGGTGCCTTGGGTAACTCAGTGATCCCTGGTTAAGTCAGTCAGGGTCAGGGCTGGCACAGGATGAACCTCCTGCAAGCCACTAAACCCAAGACAACTTGCAGGTTGAGATACACTGGCTCACTGACAACAGGCTTGGCTTGTCAGGAGAGGTGCCCAGGGTGTGCCCATTGCTGTGCTGCCTGACAGGGGTCTCAGTGCAACAACTCACCTTCCCCACCCACAGCTCGGGGGCTCTTCTGTATGAGTTGCACATCTGGACTCAGCTTAGAGCAAAAGCCAGTCTGCAAAGGTGGCTCAGAAGCAAGAGGAACCATGTCACTGCTGTTTTCTCTGAAACACAGGGTGTCACACCACGCTTCTCTTCACACTCTGCTACATCAGTATCATCAGAAAAATACCTGCCATATAACTGTGTTAAAAGTGTCAGCTGCATATAGATGTACACTGTAATTATTTAGGTCATGTGAGCAGAGGCTTGCACCAACAAGTCTTAAGATTCCACTGAAGAAAAACCAGATTTCAAGTACACTGAGTTGTTTGATATTTATTAGCACTGAAGATTTAGTGGAAATGTGGAAATGCATTAACACTTGGACTGCTCAGGAGGAACAGAGCTTCCCTAAGAGTACCTTGCTGAAGGATTTATCATACTGCCATTCTTCAGGACACCTGCATGTGTGCAAGAATATCACTTTTCTGCAGCAGTCAGTACATTTTTTTATGAGAAGTCAAGGTTTTGGGTTCACTTTTCCAGCATTTATAAAAGAGTATGCTTGCAGGGGGACCACATCATGGATAAATGGACCCTCCAGCAGTCTTGTAAAAAACCATAGTAAGCAATAGTCAGAGACTCTGGGAAGCAGGTTGGTTCATAGCTGTGCTGTTTACTGCGCTGTGTGACGGAGCTTTTCTGTCTGTCAGGGAATTTCTAATGCCCATGTGGAACATTAAGGCTTCAAGCTGAGCATAGTAGGGGAAACAGCAGAAAGGCACCAGCACAACCCTGAAAGGGAAAAGATCTCACTGCTCTGGTAATTAGCATTCTGCTCTGGTAAGAGAAAGCAAACACAATAAAAATGCAAGTGGAAGATATACTCACGCAGGTAGTTTTGCAATTATAAAATCTGCCTATGAGAGTGTATATGCAATGTCTGTGTAAATTACACAGCTGTTTAGACATGTATGCAGCTGCTCCTGAGCTCAGGCACATCATTCTCCTTAAAACACACTCTACAGCATAGCCAGAATTGCTATTCCAGAAACAAGTGTTGTACAGAGAAACGTTAATTGAGGGAGGTTTCAAAGTTTACACGAGCTCCCCTAATGCAGAGTATTTCATCTTCTACTTAGCCATACACAGCAAGCAAGTTGGGTTTTTAGGGTGGCAACACAATACAGCCAAAGTAATTTGAAACAAAGTGTAAAGCACTAGTCAACTGTGAAATCTCCCATCATACACTGAATTGCACAGCAATGGGATATTGGCTTCAGTGTAGTTACGATTCCAACAAGGTTAAACATTTATTCTACCCACCGATTTAAATAAAACTGCCTTGTTGTTCTCGAGTGAAGCAAAGTGTAGGTAATCAATCCAACCTTCATGAAGTGCCTTGCTAATGCCACAAGAGATAAAAAACAACCCCCACACACCCACACGCTCCGAATTCCACTTGAAACTGGTACTTTCTCCTAAAAAATGTGGTCCAGTGATGTTTCGCCTTCCCTGACACTATCCCAGGCCCTCCTTGACACACACTGCCTGTAAGCACTGAGGGAAGATTTGCTGTTCAGCAGTGGGAATAAAGTAATGATCCTGGACCTCCCAAAGCCTGGCTCCCTAAGGAAATGCACTTTCCTATTGATTACAGGCTCTAATTGAAGGCTCGCCTGAAGCTGAGATATCCTTGACGTGCCTCTCCTTGCTGAGCCCCTGATGTCTACTAATACATCTGCCACTGCAGGCTGGGCAGGAGGAGAAGGGGGAGAAATTGCTATGAGAGGCTCTTTCTTCTTGCTGACAGGATCTTTGTGCAGGCAGCAGGAGCCAGGAAATTGCACTGAAGCGCAGGAGGTTGGGGTGGAGGAAGAGGAGGAGAGGGAGGGAGCGCAGAACCTCTGCTGCAAGATGGGATTTTGGGGATGGGGGGAGCCATGTCTGACACAGACAATATCAGGGCTCTCAGTATTTTGAGTGGCATAGGCAGCACCTCATGGCAGAAGTTACAAAAACTTGGGGATACACGTGTGTGTAATGGACATGAGCTACCACAGCCAAAAGAAGGGAGACGGCAGCGTAAAAAGCCTGAGAAACTTCAGAGGAATCAAACACACACAGGCAACAGAAAAAAACCACAAAGTCACAAAGAACACAGACAGCATTGCCAGCCCAGCTCTACCCTTTAAATCACTTCCACCACGTTCAATTGCTCTGACAGATGCAACCCAAAGACCTAGCTGGATTATCTAAAACCAACAGAGTACTTGGGGAAGGCCATCCATGTACAAGAACAAACAAAACAATCTGACGTTATTTCTACTGAAGCACTGTTCTTATCTCTTCTCCAAGGGAAATCAAAGATTTCCTAGGAGCACGTAAAAGAAAATCAGCTGAAACAACATATACTTACTCCTTGTGAAAGGAAAAAAGGAAAAAAATTAGGTAATAAAGATGTTCTTTTATCTTTTTCCCCAAAAGACATATGTGGAAGAAAGTTATAGGGCAGGTTGGGTGAAAAAGGAAGATACTGTGTCTGGCATATTTAATCGACTTAGTTTAGTCTTTTTAACAAATACATTATTGATTCTTGGTTTGTGTTTATTATTCACACTGTAGATTTTTTTTTTCATTCTTGCCTCAGGCAGTGATAAACCACACTAAAGGGTCACACAGACCCGCAGCTATTGTATTCAGGAACTCTACAACAGCTCAAAACTGAAATATTTCCAGCCAATCTGGAGTTCAGAAATGCCAGTACATTTGGGAGGAACAGAGAGGGGGATGCATTTTATATTTGATGCTTAATGGCTTGTTCTTCACTGTACAGAAAGGCACTTCATGCTACTCGAACACCCACTATGTGTATGCTGCTAAAACAAGTGCTTGTGCAGGATGTTGGACTTGACACATCATTGCACTATCTCAACGATTTCATGCATTAATTTTTTAAGAGGAAGCATTTTTTCCTCTTTGCCCAGATGCTGTTTCATTCCTGTAGCAGTCATTCTCCTGGCATCCTTCCTTTTGTCCAGCAAGGGTCATGGTGTGTCTTATTTGATTTTATGCTACTGTGTGCATCAGCAACCAGCCAATCTACCCTACTTAACTTCATTTCAGGATCTATTGCAGCAATTTTGTCAACAAAAACTACGTGGAAGCCACCAGCAGCTTTTCAACCTGCCTCCCAATGCTGCACTGAAAACTCTTTTATGTTCCGAGATCACAGAAATTTACACAAAAGGAAAAATGTGATAAGAAAGAGTCTTAGGGAGTGGATTGATGGGGAAAACCTTGTTTAAAGCAAGGGTAAGAAAATTTGAAATTTGAAACTCTGATTGCAACAAAGCTGCCTGGCTACAACAGTGCACCACATACTTCAGATGCTCTTAGCAAGACCTCAAATGCTAAAGAGTATAAACCAAACTGTTAATGGGTAAAACACAAAAATATCCTCATCTCCTGGAAAACCTCGACTCTTCTTCCACCTTCTTTCTGTTTCCAAGGACTCATTCACTCACATGTTAATTATATACACCCAGGTTAGCACCTCCTCACTGCAGCACTTCTTCTGACTGACAATCCCCCCCAGTATCAGTTCCCTTTTAAACCAGACACCGCCAGCTGATCAACAAAGTTCCCCAGATCTCATCAGGTTCTTCGGTGTGTCAAAAGATCACAGTGTCAATTGTCAAACAATATTTGTTAAAAATGAGATTCCTGGTAACATCTCTAAATTGCATTTCACTCACAATTATGCATTTACTGAGTCTTGCACGCTTCAATCAAAAAGGAAATTAAATAACTAGTTAATGGCACTTCCAACACCAGAAATTCAAATCCAATTTGGTCTTGACATGAACTGGAGGTCTTATTAACACTTGTTTTAAATAGCATTTTCAACATGTATTCTGGTAAGTTGTCAGCGTGTTGGGTTTTTTTATTTATTTTCAAACCACTACGAGAAAACATGTTCCCAACAAGAATTGGGAATTCCCACTACTTAGAAAGGTTTAACAAATGTCAACATTTCTGATTAGACCAACACTGGTACATGCAGACTTGAAGTAAAATGATCTTATTTTTTGAGATGCCACTCTCCAAAGGGAAACAAAAACCCCAAACACACGTGCTTTTCAAGAAATTGTGAACAACATTTAAATTGAGACAGGAGGAAAAGCAACGACAATTACTGTAGTCAGAAGCAATGCCAAGATTTGAAACAAAGGAGCCGATGCTGTGGTTGGTCAGATGAAGCAGCAGAGGATTTGGAAGACTAAGAAATTTCTTTTCTCCAACAACACAGTACGAATCAGAAGCTGGACAATTTAAATGTAAATTTCTTACCACCTGTCAGACAAGTGAGATTTAAAGGCTCCCACTTAAAAATCCAGGCATTTCCAACCCTAGTCTTTAAGTGAAAATTGACCTCCCACCTCAATTTCCTCATAAATGTGGCCACGTGGCAGCCAAGGGGTGGCTTTATTAAATTCAGGTTATGTGCGTGGTTGGTATGAGATGGCTCTGGGGAAAATGACCCTTTTGAGGCAGATCTCTGCTCTCCACACTGCAGCCAAACACAACTAATCCTCTCGGAAACACCACATCCCAGGTAGATTAGCAGAAGGTGTATGGAAAAACATTAAATGTATTGCACTGAGAAACCTCATTGATTATTAAGTAATGAGGCAAAATAAAAGAGCTTTTAATTGGGATACATAAAAAGAAGGTGGGTCATTTCAAAAGAGATTGTTACAGAATCAAAACCAAACCTGAGTAAGCATTAAGAATCAAATTTATGGAGTGGCTTTAGCCAATGTAATTTCCATTGGGGATGAACATGCCCCACTTCTAATTAGACTTTTCCAGTCAGATTTACAAAACTAGAGACCATCATTCTACAAGAAACAAGGCTGATTTTTATAGATCACTTGCTAAAGGAAGGAATTCCACAGCAAAGCAGGAAAACTCACGGCACTGAGTCAATCCCAATGAGATCAATACCTATGTTTATTTGAATTATACACATTTATATATGAACTCTGCAAAATAATCTCATGCAGGCTGGTGCTGATGCAAATAAAAGCTGCTGAACTCAGAGTAACTGCCTGGAGACAGAAAAAGAACAACAGAGTGAAAGTTTGTGGAGTTATGTCTCTGAAAGTCCGAATGTAAATACTTAAAATTATTTCAAAAAGCAAAGGTGAAGTTGTTATAAAAACTAGTTCAGAATAAATAAAAATAAATTAGACTAACACTGTAATAGGTACAACTCAGTATCTAACTTTGGAGTATTCTAGGAATAGAGGAAGTAGTGGACATCCAGGAGGATCTCCAAAATTCAGAAAGCTCAAAGAAGGAAGATTTATGTTCCGTAGAAATAAGGAGATTACAATTAAACTTCCAAGACATGTTTTGAACAAATAGAAAGACTAATTGCTGCAGGTTATCTGAGTTTTTGCAAACACCAAAAGGAGGGAAATGAAGTCAAATTAAGAACACCTCCTTTCCAGTAGGAATTCAGAATAAAATCCTCTATACAGATTGAAAAAGCAGGAATAAGGACAAAAAATGCTAAGGTTAGCAGTCAGACTAACTTCTTCACACAGTTTCAGAACTGCTCAGAACAAAAATACTGCTAAGTCAAGGGAGGAAACACTGAATGTGTGAGCTTCTGGGACATGTCTTGTGCTGAAATTTTAATGTGAATCTTGTTTCCTATCAGTTCCCATCAGATTCCACATATACCTGTCTCACATACTGTGTATGTCAAAGTGGGATAATACCACCAGGAACACGCTGCAAAAGAACTGATGCTTCAAAAGGATGAGGTACTTTTGAAAATCCAGTAAACAAACGAAAAAGCTCACAAACAGGTTTTAACAAAGTTGAGAATGTGGAAAAACATCACCTTCTAAATGCAGTTTTAACAAATGAAGATGCTACTGCCACATGCTCAGACCTGCTGGCTGAAATATTTGTGTGGTCACCCTTTGCTCTGGTCCAGACCAGTGGGATGAGATGGGGTGGCTTCAACAGCTTCAGTCGAGGTGGTTTTCTATCCAGCCACACTCCTTGGGATTGAAATGAACGAGCAAGGAGGTGGATTGACAAACCATGGGAGGTCATGAGTCCTGGCCTGGGTGGGAGCATCCTCCCAGCAGCTGAACTGGAATAGTCCAACAGGGCTTAGATGGGATTGTCTGGGAGCTCTGGTGGTGATACTTTTGGTGTTTTTCATAAAGCTGAGTGTCCTTTAAAGAACTGCACCCAACATGTGACGATACTGTCTTAAGCACTGAAAATTTGAGACAGATAATTTAGGATTGGAACGAAGCCCATGATTATTTCCTAGTGTTTACTAAGTGGATATTTAGATTAGTTGTGAAGGAAGAGGAAGAGTTTCATCATCAGTCCTGACATTTTAGGGGAAGAGAGGAGCCTTATAATTTAGAGATCCACAGACATTAATGTATTTAGTAGGCAGTGACAAAAACAAGCAATAAATACAGAGTTACCTAAATAGCATGGATCGTACATTAAAAATTACAAAATTAAGGCTACACATGAAATTCAGGCAGAACCATTTTGTTTAGTAAGGAGAAAACCAGTGAAATATGTTGACAGTAAGAGTCATAAAAACAAATAATAAAAATAAGTAGATTAAAAAAAACTGTGGAGGTAAGAGAAAATTTAAGACATCGAGAATGATAAAATGTGGAGCCAAGACTGAAATATATTCAGTGCAAATATCAAGGTGACCTCTTCCAAGCAGAAAGCTTCGATACCATGAAACTTCAATGATTTGTGCAAATTGGTCTATCAAGTAAACATAATTTGTTATCAAATGCAATTTTTTTGAAGTAGATAATTTCTTGAAATCATATGTAATTTAAACTTAATATATGTTTATTAACTTCAAGCCTATGTTTTATTGGCATTAAGGCTGATGGAGAAATGTTTCCATCTATTCCTTTTCAGAGAGCATTCAGCTTAGTTAAGGTCAGCATAAATGCCATGTAATCAACATGGGAAACTCAGAAGAAGGTCAATGACTAGGAAAGAGAATCTTGAAAACATGAATCAAGCTAAGAAAGCATTTGGAAGTTAATTCCAAAATGCATCAAATTCCACAGCCAGAACAGAACCGACTGCCCTTGGTGAGACAATTTTGAACATGCTGGCATTATTAAAGAAATTCAATAGCAGAGCAGTTAAATATTCCCGTGTCACTTGTGCACGATTTTGAAAAATATGAACTGAAAATGTGTGCAGGGAGTTACATTCAAGTCTGCCAGTTGTACATTCTCTACCTCTTTGCTGCCAGTCAGGGTAAATACAGTCACCGCTTCTGATTACCTATAGTCAATAAAACGGTGACAACTCATTAATCAAGCCACACAATAGAGAGAGGGGTATAAGGTTCCACAACATGAAATCCTCATTAGGAATGACAGGGAAGCAGTGCCAATATGCCCCCTCATTACCTGCATCATGGCTAGCAGCCTCCATTAGAAGGGAGCTTTTAATCACGGAATATGCTGAGCTGGAAGGGACCCACACGGATCAGAGTCCAACTCTTAGCCCTGCACAGGACCGTCCCCAAGAGTCACACCATGGACCTCAGAGCACTGTCCAAGTGCTTCTTGAACCTGTCAGGCTTGGTGCTGTCACCACTTCCCTCAATCTCACATCTTCTTTTGAGAAGGGCTTACTATGGACCTGTAAATCATTGTTTTACTGAAAATTATTAAATTGTAGCTTATGCTGTTGATAGCAAAATAAAACGTAAGTTTCCTAGAGCGCTGACCAGCGTGGCTGGCATTTAAGTAACATAACTTCTTTTGTTCTATATTGTACTTAGTATTGTGGAAAATGCATCAAATTTCCCTTTTTTTCTTACTTTGTAAACTAGGCCAACAGGGACAAAAATCATCTTCTCTTAATTAAGCAATGCCTGCTTAGCAACGGAATTGTTCTTTTTTCTCATTCCAAAAGACAGAAAAAAAATCCCAAAAACCCAAACCCAGAAGACTACAACCAGCTAGCAAATACAGCTCCAAATGTCATTGGACTTACAGTAATGTTCCTAATGGCACTGAGCTAAAAAATATGTTCTGAACTCCTAACGGTCTGCTGTAGAGTGTTTACTGCTGCAACAAAAAGAACAGCTGAAAACCTATCAGTGGCAGGATGTTTAGCACCTATTACAGACACAAGTGTAACTACCTAAGGGTAATTAAGGGCATAAGAGAATGATTAATGTTCTGGAGCCATAAAACTGCATCAGTTCGAAAGCTATTATGATTGCACTGTCTGCAGCTCACGGCCTACACTGGGCAATTTAACCCTGATACACATTCTGCATAAAACTGATACTCCATTTTTTCCCAACACTGCATAATGAGCTGGTCCACAGAACTTAAACTGCACACCACACACTGGCCACCGCTGGAACAGTCAATTTACCATCGTCCCAAGCACCCGGGTTTTAATCTTAAATTTTACATCTTCCTATTCTGTATTGTTCTCATCGAAATGCCAAACAGTTCACACTGTTGTCTTCTCCAATTTAGAAATATGATTTTGATCATCGGAGCTGAGAAACAGGAAAATGGATGCAGAAAATCCACTGCTGGCTGCCAGCTAGAACAATGTGCTGACATTTATACTGGCTCTTGTTTAGCTCTGAATGAATTAGGGATATCTGAACCAGGTTCTTCCCACGCAGGATCAGCATAAAATTATTCACATTGAGCAGTTTCTTGACCAATGAATGACCTGAAAGCGCTACTCAACTGGACTAAGCAACCCAAAATTTATTTTTTTAACAGAAAAAAGTCACGACGAGTGATGAAAGATTATATTTTCCATATGAGCTATTTCCAACCTCCTGAAAATGAAGCTTTAATGTTTGTATTCCAGAGACCAGTGAAAACAGAAGGGGAAAGAGAGTCTTCCACTGCCACAGCATCGCATACAGTAAATTATTACCCTTTAAATAGTATTTTATTTCTTTCAAACATCACGGAGAGAAGGGAAAGGGGAAAAAAAAAAAAGTGATATGCTGCATTGTCCAAAACTAAATTGGAAAATGATGGATACAGTTTATCATCTAGTAATATATAGGAAAGCAAGCACTTCCATTCTTTCATATATAAGTAATATATTGAAAGGAATAAAAAGAGAGACACAAATCGTTTACAAATCCGACTTTAAAGTAATGTTCTTTTCAAGGGGCTAGACACTCTTTCAAGAAAAAGTAAGATAACAAACTCTTCCCTGCCCGAAATGAACATTTTAAGAAAGGTATGATACATTGCACCAGATTTCTCCTCTGCTGGACTCAATGCAGTTACAGTCAAAGTGAATAGGGCCAATTACAAAAAGCTACTTCTGCTCCTCTCAGTGCAATGGAACGTGTCCCAGACAGTACAAACCACCATAGCTTCTCTGAAAGCAACCTACTCCAGCATGAACTTAGCTCTGTCTCCATTTTAGTTACCAGATGAAAACCTAAAATCATAGCAGCAGACAGAATAAAAAACATTATTATGTAGAGAATATTATTATGAGTAGGCCAGTTAAAATAGGGGCTCATATTCCTAACATAACCCTAAAAACCACACATGTGCAGCACCATTCCAAGAAGGAGGTAAGAAGAAAGCTAAGTAAACATCTACCAAAAGATCTCAAGTTCTCTACATAGCTGACAGAGTAAATCAAGTTGTTTAGGCTGCCTTTTTTTCCTTTCCATCTGGAGCCAACCTACATCCTGTTCTCTGGGACGAATTCCGAATCTACCTGAAGCTAGACCTGCTAGAAATAGTAATAGAATCATAGAGAGGTTTGGGTTGGAAGGGACCTTAAATATCACCTGAACTTCAACCCCCAATCTTTGCTGTCTTGTGTGGTGGCTGTGACACATCCACCCAAACCGAGGAGCCATTTTTGTTCCTGTGGGATCAGACACCAAATCACTCCTCAAACACAGTTTAGGCCACTCTCTCTCCAAGGCAGGACCTCGTAAGGCACTGCACAGAGATTGTGCCTCCTGAGGAGCAATCCCAGAGATCCCTGTGCCACATCAGTGATGGACGAGGTGACGGGATGCTCTCTACAACCTTTATTGCACCCGCCAAACCCTATCACCGAGAGTGAACCGTTTGTTTATGGGCGGTGCAGGTGACAGGCACACCAACAAGTCCCCTCGTTGAGTCTAACGGGGTGAATTGAAGGATTAGTCTGTCATTCCTGCACGGGGCCTCATTTTTCTTCCGCGTAACGCAGGTCACCCCCTTCCCACAGCCTGCGTTTGATTGTGATTAATTCGTCAAGGCTGGCTATAGCATGGAAATGAAGAAATGGATTGCCAATTACAGTTAGTCTTCTCACAGAACACCCCTTGAACCGCTGCTATTCTGCAGCACTGACAGCTCAGAAATAAACCCACTGCAGCTCTCTTGAGCACAAACATGACCCAAAGTGTATTTTGAAGCAGAAGGTGACTTCCCCCCTGCCCGAATCTGCTCTTCAGTAAGTGGGTGACTTCTCTCCCGCCTGCCTGGCAGGTACACAAAAAGCCCATCCACATTTATTTTCTCAGTCACCTTGTGAAGACTTACTGAACTTCTGACTTAAGGCTCCTCAACAAGGTGCTCATTTGTTTCCGAATGCCTCACCCTGAGCAAGCCTGAAGGGGAGTTTAATATGTATACCATCACTGCCAAGTAAACAAACCCAGCAATGATTCTGCTCTGCACAGAAGCTCTGAAAAGCAGTCAAACTTTCTTCCCAACACTTCTCACTGAAAGGTAAATTTTCACTCTAACTGCATTTCTCTGCAGTAAACCTCAGGTGTTCTCGCAAGCTGCGTAGTATTTCTAAATTATAGTCAACTAATTAAATTGAATGATCAGATTCTGATAGATTAATCAAACAGGAAACGATTCCACAATGACCGGATTTTTTATTAATAATTATTAATATGGGATTTGAGAACTAACCTCAGTCCCAGCAACACAGGCATGCATTTGATTTTCTGCACTGATACTGCAGATACTGATACTGCAAATTACTCAAGTTGCATAAATTCAAAGCCTGTGTACAAATCGAACTTTTCATTACCTCGGAAATTACCAATTAAAAAGAAAATCCCTTTTCCCACAGGAAAATCCAGACCACTGTAATAGATCCTTCCTTTCATCGTTATAATTCACTGTATTTTATCCTACTGTCTTGGCCATCCCATCTTGAGACAGAGGAAAGGTGAGCGTTTTCCCAATAGCTGGAGACACACAACAGCTTTAAACACATTCCCAAGACAAAAAGGCACAAGTGACTCACTCCCATGCCCAAGCTGGCCTTCCATTAACCCCACCAGGAAGATCATCTGTGGTGTGCAGAACTGTGGAACACGTCTTATAAACAGGATTCTGGCTGAGAAACAGGTCAGTCATTCATCACACGGAATCATCCAGCTCTGCTACTCTTCTGCCTCAGCAGCAGTTGCCCTTTCCAATGATATATGGCAGCATTCCTGTCTAACAAAGATACAGGAAAAAGGACAACACAGCAAATGACCCTCAGAGGCAGAGACACCTTTAACTTGTCTTCCAGGTACTTTGATGAGACTCAGAAGAGAAGGTCTGTTCTGCTGATCTTTTCTTTCAGCTCAGGAGAAAGAGAGAGTTATTTGCCCTTCCAGCATTACATTTTTACCTTTCACAGGCCATCTAAAAGCCCCAATATTCTCACACCTACTTCTTGGAGTGACCAAAGATAAGAATGTGAGATGATCTTGGCAATGTAAATTTATGTATATGGTGACTTTCTGTGTTTGTACTGGACTAGCATGAAGGGTCTCCAGCACTGACAAGGATCATTGCAATAGATATCATACAAATAAACAGTATGAGACGATGTCTGCCGATGGAGAATAAAAAACCAGGCCAAATAAGGGACAGTAATACAATATTCTGTGGCCAGACCTGGCCAGACATATCACTCTGCACTAAAAATAAGGAAAGAATGAGAAAGAGCAGCTGTTTTCCTAAGGCATTTACTATCAAATGCAGCCACAGAAGTTCAAAAAGGTAGTCAACACCTTTGTGGTAAAACTATTTGATATACGTGACACCACAAATATTATTCCTACTCAACTTTAGTGTGCCAGGGCTTTTAAAAGCTCCTTAAGGACACACAAACACAGACTAATATGACTATTTTGTTGTCACGGAATGAATTTTAAGCTGTGAGTGAGACTCAGTATTAACTGAATACATTCAGAGTCACAGAATATCTCCAGCTGGAAGGGAACCGTAGGGATCTTTAAATCTGACACTCTCTCCTCACAGGACTACCTAAAACTAAATCATAGGACTAAGGGCATTATGTTCATCAGGCTTCACGACAACTTTTCTGTTGACAGTTTACTTTTGTAAACTCCAGATAAAACGATTGTGGGTGATGACCTGGGACTTAGAAATCTCACCCTAGGCACTTCTTAGATACTTTTCTAGCTGCAAGATGATACAGAATGTGTGTCATATAATTAAGATTATAAGACTAGTTATGCCACAGTGCTTGGGTAAATGAAATCACTGCTAACACGACACACATCATCTCTAGTGCAAGTTTTCAAACCCAAGAGTAGTTTTACAGCTGTCAAGATGATATCTATTCTCCTCTAACTAGATTAATTTTATATTAAGTTCCTCCTTTCAAGGAAGCTCAGTTGCATCATGAAATTTGACTGAAACCATTAAACTAGCTGTCTGTCTTCACACAATGTGTTTAAAACTCTGAGGCAACGTACTTCAAATACATTTTCTGTAGAAATGGGGAAGGCACAAAAAAAGACATTCTTATAATGACTGTGTTTTCACACTATATCTAATTATGAGTATGGTTAAAAGACACCCACAACAACACGGTGGAATTCACTAATGGATTGGGCTCCAAGTTAAGTTTTAGAGACATGCCCTTTCCTGGGGGAAAGGGCAAGATTACATCAAAGAAAAAATTTGGATAACGATAACTGGGCCTTTTACTGAGAAATATTTTATACTTCATGTATCATGTTAATGTAATGTCTCGAGGATAACGTCTGTATAGCTTTATTTTCTTACTTCAATTCATTTCTTAACAAATTAGCTTCAAAGAGCTTTAGCTTTTCCGGAGTGTAAAGCCACACAGAACAAACACACCAGATTATCTCGTCGACATCAGCCAGGAAAATTTAGAAAAGGGAATTAAGTGATTCTGTTGGTATACAACAATATAAGGTTTTAACTTTCATCCCAGTAATTGAGACATTCCTAATTCTTTGAATGGAAAACCACAAATATGAACACAAATAATACATCTGACCAGCTGAAGTCCTGTTTATGATACCAGCAATATGCTCTCTGAATACCAGAGAACTTTTCCAACTCTCCTAAGCTTTGCGGAATAGTTTGTCTCACGAAAAGAAATAATACAAAAAGTGAAAGGAAAAGGGGGGAAAGTGCCCACAATGAGACGTGTTTCTGATGCCTTTGGAGATATTCCTGGCTTTTCCTCAACAGTCTGGAGATACTTATAGAGCTCATTGCAAAAGCAGCCACAGCCATGCTTTGAGATGTAAGACACTATGGAATAAGAGCAAGGGAGCACACAAACAATTGTTTCCTGCAGAGTAGAACCCAGACAGTGAGGTTGAAGAGTGTGGGCAGATGTTGAAGGGGACAAATAATACATAATATAAATAGGTATGAAATATCAATATATATAAATACAATTTAAAAAGAAAAACGTGGCTACATAGACTTTCTATCTCTTGCCAAACAGCAAACGGAAAAGACAAAAAGAAAGGCCATGAGGTAAATGAGTATTCGGTGTTCAACAGTCTGAGCTTTCAAAGGGAAAATGTTAAGGACAGTCACTAAAGGCCATTTTAATGAAGAACAGGATTTGTCCTTTAGTGTTTAGGGGAAATGTTATAAGTTGGACCAGTCAGCAAGAACTCCACAATAGATAAAATTCTAGATAGTCTAAGTACATTATCCATGAAACGCCAATTTCCACTGAAAAAAGAGAGCTTATTAAGTCTCTCATCTGGAATCAAGTTAGAGTTTCTCCTTGCTAAATACATCATATGAATGTTAATTTTAGACTGTTGAGAGCTCATCGATTTACATTTTCCTGTAATAATTTTTTTAGTATTTAAATTATGGGAAGAGACCAATTAGTATCATGGACACTACACTGTCTGAAATAAGAACACTGTTAAATAATGCATGCAACAAATTTTTATACAAGTAGTAATTAGATTTCTAGGATTACTTGAATATTATAATAGTAATTTCATAGCTGTTACTATTATTAATTTTAATAATAATCTCAGTTAACTGGTGATCAGTCCCAAAAGAAGCTTCAAAGAATGAGTTCTCATATAGCTTCATTTTCATTAATATATTACATTATGCCCATTATGGAGTAAATAACAAAATGCAATTAACTCCCCAGCAAGTTACAAAAAATACCTGTTAAAACCACATGGTGTCAAAAAAGTTGATGTGGTCTGAGCTGAGGGATGAGGAGCTGCTGATCAAGCTAAAAAATTGGCTTAGTTATAAAAATCATCTTAATAGGAATGTTCCTTATGTGACCTACTGGATTACTTTTTCATCACAGAGAATTCATATGATAATCTCCATTTTCCTGGGTCACCTTAATGGACATCACAATATCCAAATGCTGATGATCACATACAGCACATTAGGGTTTTTTGATGGTTACAAGGGCTCAAAGCACCAAACTGGAGATAAATACAAGACAACTTCATGGTTACTTATTACACTTTTGTGCTTAGTGGCTCTGGGAAATTTGCAGCTAACTCCTTCCATGGAAAGATGACAGTGCAACCCTTATTAGAACTGCTCATTAAAGAAATATCCATCCTAGAAATGAAATGCCAACAGAAGAATGAGAAAAACGAGAAAAAAAACCAGATGAGAAAGATGGAAATAGATGGCCTCAACCTTTAGCCCCACATCAGGAATTTATTCTGCCTTCGAAAACATTTGGTTTAGTCTTCTGACTCAGATTTTCAGAGGGCTTTTATTATCCTTCAGCAGCACACCTGTTGGGTAATCCCTTCTTATAATCTACCTTGGGTCACTTCACAGGGAGAAGAGCTGATGGATACACTCCCAGCCCTCTGTGGACTGGCAGCATCAATCTTTTTGTGGACACCAAGGAGGACACACTGGGAATCACGACACTGGTGACACGAGCTGGCACCAGACCAAGAGGCTTCTCCCCCAAATACAAAGCAGACCAGAGGATGCCACCTCCCTGCACCCTGCCTCAAGAAGGGATTATATGCTTCTATTTTCCACACAAAATGCCCACCTGACTATTATTTTTTATTTCCCTTCCTTTCCAAGCTTGCTTTTCAGACTCTCCTTTAACAACACATAATAAATTAAACCTTGCAATGTTTGCTATGACCAGGCCAAAAGCTACAAGTAAATGTAAGTGGCCTGATGCTACAAGAAACAAGACTTACTCCAGTGTAATAAAGGTGTTCAAAATGTGGTGAAACCATGTGTTTCCACCACCTAAATCACCGCAGACATTCTGCAGTCCCATGGCATTTGGTTTTTTTTTCTTTCTCTCTCTCCTGTTTTCTTTAAAAGAAACACAAATATAAATTCATAATAAAACTAAGAGCTGCCATTATCCTTTTTCTCAGAAAGGATAGATGACATAATTTTCACAAAATCAAGCTAAGGTAAAACTATGTTGATGTAGAGACAAAAATACACACCAACCGGAGAATTCTCTTAAGAGAATTCTCTTTTTTCCCCCACTTTCTTTTTTTACCCCCTTCCTTAAGTTTAAAATAACATTTAAATACTTGTTTCTGCTGCCAGAGAGCAGTTTCTGTTGCCAACATAAGTATCTAGGAACAGAAGCCAAACTATTACTGTAAAATAACAGTAAGGAGGTAACAAATAGGTGTGCACAGACTGTAACATCTTCAATTCCTTCCACATGTAGCCTATCTCATAATTATCTCTCAACAGAGTTTTGTGACAAATATAAAAATTCCTGTCTCCTCATATCCACCTGTGGAGCCTTGTTTTAATTCTGTGGCTCAGAAGGTTTGTAGCCCCACATCAGACATCCCTGTTCACTTTGCAAGCTGCAAACACCAGCATTTCTGGATACCTTCGTAAAGACACAATAATGAGGTGTTCTTCCATAAAATCTACTAAAGAAAGTGGCTTTTTTTTCCCCCCCTTCTCCTCTTCTGGCCATACCTCAGACATAACGAGATGGTAATTATGGAGAAACTGGATGTGTAAATGGTGATCCACTGGTGTAACATGAAAATCTGACACACTGCAGCCTAAAATAACACTCTAAATGGTACCCTCTGAATGATAGATTCGTCTGTAGATTTTTTTTTTTACCCCTTTGCAATTTTTTTTTCTTTCAAACAGATAGTAATATTGTTTTAAAAAGGGAAAAGAGGCAAAAATGTAAGAAAATTCCTAAAAATCTAGCTGGCCTTGGAAAAAGTGTGAGAAGGTTAAGATTGCACGCTGGCTCCTGTTTGAGTATTAATAAACAGCTACTGAGGATGTGTAGTTGGATACTCCAGTACCTCCCTAATGCCATGGGAGGGATGCAAATCCATAGTCCTCCTCTTGAAGCAGTTTGACTTGGGAAACTTCATGCTCTTGATACAAACAAAAGCATTTATTCCACCCAGGAATCCATGGGGATATGAGTCTTCACAACTTTTGCTTTCTTAGACTGATTAGGAGTTCATAAGCTTATTAAAGGCGACAGGGATCTCTTAGGAAAATATATTAGGAATTAGGGATCTCCTAGGGAACTTTTTTCCCCAAAGTGAGTAGACCCTCATTTGTTTCGCAGTCCTTACCAAACATTCAGCATTGGTTGCTTTCTATGTCATTTTATAAAGATGTAACCCCTCATTTGAAGCCATCAGACTTCCAAAGCCAAGATCCCTTGTGGGAGTATTTGTTGCTGGTGCTCTTTAAATAAGAGCACGTGAAAAATCTGAGTTTGGCCTCCTGGCACAGCGCCCTAATGGCAAATGGCCTCCTCAGGGCTGTAACTCATTCAAGCTGGAACATCCACAGGGCGACGGGTGGAGACGGAGCATCGGGAAAGTGTTTTGGGAGGAAAGGCAGACCTCTCCTCTGTGCAACACCCTGCTCATGAAAAGCAATCTGCCCTTCCCCAAGGCCTCCAAGAGCCTCGCTCGTCTGTTTCTTCCCAGTTTCCTTTTTATGGAAATCAAGGATTGCTCTGCAGTGATGCAAACAGGAAAGCACTGCTCTCCAGAGAGCTGTGACCGCTCTCTCCTAATGGCAAGAGTAAAGGTGAGCAATCGAAACATTTACAGGAGTCTGGGGGGCAGAACTCAATCCAGATTCTCAAATTGGATATGCTCGGATGATCTGCAAATTTCTCCACTCCCATCTGGAGGAGAAACTCCATTATCAGCCAAGGATTTCTGAAGGGAGAGCACTTGTTTGCACGGATCTGAGGTGAGGAATCGACGCTGTGTATTCCCTCAAAAACATTTTATTGGGAGAGTCCAGTGTTACGTGCACAGCACAAAGATATCCTAATCAGCTTGGCCACCAGGAATGAGGCTGATCCACTTGCTTGTCTAGACACTGCTCTTATCTAAAGGAATGTGCATGGATAAAGTGGGAAATCCCAACAAAACCAAAAAGATGAAAGCATAGTTCTGTGGGGTTTGGGTGTACTTTACACTGCAAACACATCACACGCAGCATAACCTTGGCAATGCAACTGCTCTCAAACATTCTTGAAAATACTGACACCTGAAGCCTGATGCAGGGCTGCCTGTTTAATTACTACTCTCAGGCAGTACATCCCAGAGTCTGGAAAGAAGGAAAATATTTTTTAATTGAGGAATAGAAAGTATTTATTAAAACGTAAACAGTACAATCGATTAGAGGTTGTATTCCCAAAACAAATAAAACAAAAAAAAGGAGCCTGAGAAAAAGAGTATTTTAGCAGAAATGCATCTTAATTCACTTCCAATGGTGAAAACAGCAATTACAGAAAGAGCATCTGCCATGCTATATAATGGTTCAGTAATGCCACAGCTACCTTCAGGAAAAGTATCCAATACCTCACAAAAAACTGAGACTCCTAACAGATACTTTCCAACTTTCTTTACTGGCTTCAGGGAACCATATTCCTCACCTGCTGAGACCTTTTCTATTAACTGGGCCAATTCTAAAATGAAGTAAAGCATTATTATTTGTACATCCCACTTACTAGTAAGTTCCATCTATTGACACCATGTCTTGCTTGGGTTGGTAAAATAATAACAAAAACATGTCTATGTAAAAGATCAAAATTTAAGTCAATGAGTCAAACTAAAATGCAGAGCTCCCCTCAAAGTTCAAGAGGGCTGAGAACCAAGGCAGAGCTTTATTTTAAACCAGATTCATATTCAACCAACTCTCATGTCTGTGGAAACGGCATCTGCATGTTCTCCTGCAATAATGAAAGTGCAGTTCAAGTAGAAGAGAATACAGCACCCAAAGTAAATTAAATTCTACATTCTGAAGCATAAATCATATTTACAATCATAAAAATTTAAATAAGAGGTCCTTGAAAAAAGAAGAAACCTTAAATATTTTTGTCCTCCTTTCTCCACCCTCTGCATCTGCAGTATTTAATTAGTCAAAGCTCAAATTACTTTATTTAAGAATGACTATAATTTATTTCCATGCTGCAGCAGTTGTGTCATATGACATTGTTACATGATGACTGCCTTTTTTTTTTATTTTTTGCTGCTTAGTATAAAATCATAAAATGGTTTGGGTTGGAAGGAAACTTAAAGATCATATAGTTTCAATCCTGCCATAGGCAGGGACACTTTCCACTAGACCAGGCTGCTCCAAGTCCCACCCAACCTGGCCTACAACACTTTCAGGGATGGGGCATCCACATGTTTCTTTAGAACATCCTTATTTAAGAACTTCAAACCGTATAATTAATCAACCCCACAATCATTCCTATGCATTTTCTGAATCTAAATAAAAGTCATCTTAGGGTATTGTTAAACTAAAAAAATATATATATTTTTGTCCCTTTGTAATTTGCAGGTCGTCTCAAATTTCTCGGATTTTTCCTAAATATTGAATTTCTCACCTTCTTCCTTCTTCAAATATCACGCCAACTTCTTTCAAAATGTCAACCAAAAACCAGTTGACTATTAGCAATGTATTACTTTAAGATCACAGCAAAACAAGTGATGAACCTTTATAATAACCCAGTTCTTCAGGCAATATTAATATGCATGTAAATTAATAAACTAAAAGTGTGGAAGCATAACTCAAGGGAGCAAAGAAAATTCCATGTTACTCTAGCAAGCTGGCTTGAGAAAAACACTCCCCACCCCCTCCAGTCTTGGACATTGTGGCATCTTGCTTGTTCTCTTTCTGGATGGAAAATTTTGCCAGCCCCCTATTTTTCCCTGTTGAAGCCCCAGCAGTGTGTGTAAGAGTCACTGCAGAAGTGTAATCACAGTTTGCAGGTCTTGGCTCACAGGCTCAGGGTCATGCAAAGGGCTGCACAACAGTATCCCACTTCCCAGCACACCAGTATCCAGTCACAGCCAAGGGCTTTGGGTCCCTGTTATTTAAAACAGGATAAATAGACTGGCAAGCCAAAATGACTGATGAGACATGTGATAGGAAATATCACTGTTTGAAAAAGCAATAATAGGAAAAAATGTGCAAGAATAAGTGACATCTAAGGTCTTACTTACCATAAATCCCGGTTGAAATACAGGGAAAGGCCTGTAAAACAAATGAAAGGAAAAAAAAAAATCAGTGGGATTTCTATTTGCTGAACTTTTATTCAAAACCAAGAGCATTTTTAAGTGTGTGTTTTTCAACACTCAGAGATTACATGTTGTAGTGTTCATTGTTACAGCAGTCAAATCACAGGCATTCTCATGTCATTACATGAAACATATTCCATATGTTTTCCTTGCTGCCATGTTAATAAAGCTACATCCTTTTTCTCTTCTCGAGCTATGAGCCACATCTGAACCCAGAATCATTCTTAAAACTGCCTTTTGAGCTAAAAATTAACACCATAAGCTACTACAGTAGAAAAAAAAAGTCCTATTATGTGGGTAGAGTTAGACAATGTTTCTTGAGCAGTAAAATAACCTTGGCCAGCTTAAATCCTGCCCTGCCTCTTTGCCATGCCCTCGTTCACTATAACCTCTTTTTTTGATGCAGAGCCTTTCATTTTTAACCTCAGTTCTTTCAGACATGTGGTTTATGGTGTGACCCAACACATGGGCACAGCTACAAGCTAAAGGCTTGCAAACTGGTGCAGGGGGAGGAACTGGAAGATGCTGGGTACATTTTTGAGTCAGCTTGGACATTGGAGAAAATGCATCACGCAATGCGAGGTACTACAGACACAGTAATTTACATTTTTCCTTGCTGTACGTGTTGCCTCCAGATTTGCATTTCTGTGAGCCAGAGTCAGTTTTCCACCAGGAGAAAGCAAAGCTGTGGTTTCACAAGAGAGACAATTTTCTTTGTGTTCAGCTGATATGTGATATCACCTTTGCCTCCCACCTCTGGACTGACAGCAAGCACAGCTCAAAGGTATGAGAGCACCTGGGACCAAAGTCTCAAATATCCACCCTGAGGCTCCCTCCAAATCCCCCAGCGATGAGTCATCATACAAAAGAAAGGAATTCTTCTTTACTTAATCACACAGGAAAACATTATTCAAAGCTAATGCTTGCTTTATATTTAACCAGGGAATTAATTAGGGAACGGTGATTAAGAAAGGAGAGGTCTAATGGAAAGAATACATCCTACCCTCCCCTCTGAAAATACTTAAGTAAAATAAAGTGGAGGAGAATTACAGTCTCATTCCTTCTCACAACCACTACAACTTACATCCTGAAAAATACTTAGCTTTGGAGTTTGTGCCCAATAAATCACAACAAATCAGCTCTTTAAGGAAACGAGGAACAGAGTAGAAAATAAAAAAAAACCCCAACACACAGTTACAGAGCTCAGGCTGAAGTGACAACAGATGCTCCAGCAACAAGAGAGGGGCATAAAGGACAATTTTGTCCAGTTTAGAGAAAGATTTTAAAATTCACCGTTGTTGAAGTTCTGCACGTTAAGAGATAATTGCTCCAAACAAGTGTTTTGTTTTCTGTTCTTTGCAGGATTTAGATACTTATTTGCCTCAGAAAGCGACCAACAGAGTATTCCAGGTTCTTTCTATTAATGGCCTCTCAACTCTGGTAAGGAGATACAATCCTACATCCAAAAGTCCATCAATCTCACTGCTCCTTGGGTGACACAACACATGGTGCCTATGGGAAGCAGCACCACTATTAATTTCAGATCCCCACATGTGGCAAAGCCACCCACCTGGGGGACCTTGGGCTGGGGAGGCTCTGGAACCCCCAGGCAACAAAGAGCACCGTGCACCAGCTCCCCCAGCATCACCAAAGATTTAACACCACCCCAAAGCAAAGGTGTCAGGCTGATCCGGCATCCCAGCAAGATCATGGATTCATTCAGGTTGGAAAAGACCTCCAAGATCATCGAGTCCAACCATTAAATGAATCTACTTAAAGCCCTGAGGGTGATCACAGAATACGCTGAGCTGGAAGGGACCCACAAGGACCAAGTCTGACTTTTAGCCCTGCACAGGATCACCCCCAAGAATCACACCCTGAGCCTGTGAGTATCCAAATGCTTCTTGAGCTCTGCCAGGGCTGGTGGTGTGAGCACTGCCCTGGGGAGCCTGTTCCAGTGCCCAACCACCCTCTGGACAAAGAATCTTTTTCGACCTAAACCTCCCCTGACACAAATTCAGGCCATTCCTCAGGTCCTGTCCCTGGTCACCACAGAGAAGAGATCAGTGCCTGCCCTTCCTCTGCCTCCCTCGAGGATCTTGAAGGGATTTGCTGCACTATGGGATGGGCTCAGCACACGCTGCCAACATGTGGGACCACAGCTGAGTTTTGGGGTGCGTGGAGTCGAGTGCCTGTGGGCTCCAGGGGACCAGGCTTCCTTCTGAACTTTGCTTGGAGAAGAGGAGACAACTGCATTTCCAGCACTGCATGCCAGACACTTGTTGCATTAGTTCATCTCCACTCACAGAACACACCTCTCCAAGGCAGCTCAGCAGGCACTGGCTGGCAATTTGTGTGCTGTGTGAGGCTCCTAATACTGAAAAATTACTGTGTAGACACATCACAATCATCACCTTGCTTTCAGTTTCCGTCACGCAGCTAAAACGTACCTGGAATGGAGCTACAAGAGTGTGTAAAACCCTATCAAGCTCCTCTGGAATATGGTCTGTGCCATAACTCAGATGAGCTCTGCCCTCTCCCTCACTCAGAGATGATCACAGCACATAACCAACAGATGTAATTCCGTAAAATGTGACAGTGCTTTTATTCATTCAAGAAAGACCCGTGCCCGAGATCACATATCAACTGTGTTTCCTCTTGGCTCCTGGGGAGACAATTTAGTCTAGATGCCAGGTTGAAATTACTGGCAGAGCAGTAATGGGGAATTCACAGCATGCATATCAACATACTACAATATTTGGCTTATGGACAAAAGATGTTAAGGTTTCTAACCTTTTCTGTGCATAATAATAACTTAATTATATATCTGATTTCAATAAAAAAAATGCAGCTTCACAGTAGGAAATGTTCATTCCTATTTCCATGCTAAAAACATTCCTCATCTTAATTTGTTGCTGGTAACTGCTACTTATTGACGAACCTTTAATTTCTTTGCCTCCAAAACAGTCTGTTTGCTTTACTTGGGGACTAATAAGAAATGCCACCCTGACAGCACTCAAAACAGACACAACTCTGGAGTTAAACAAGTAAAAAAAAAAAGGCAAGAGCTTCCTACTACTACTACGCTTCTGCAATCATCTAGAGAAAGAGGCCAAATTAAATCAGCTCTGTGAATACTGTAAGACTGAAATTGATTTAATTCTTGTAGGAGAGGATGTGGGCGCTCAGCCTCTGGTTCTTTTTAATCCAATGTTTCTTTACTAAGGCTACAGCAGCAGTGCTAATTAGGATGAAATGTAATGCAGCTTCATGAGGAACATTTACAATAGTCACCATGTGGAGGCCAAGTTGGACTCTAAGACATTTCACTAAGAAGGACCTGGGTATTTAAATACTTAAGGGCTTATCTACATCAAGGGGTTCTAGTTCACACTGAGCTGCAATGTATTAACATTAGATGAATACAATTGCTGTGTCTACATGACCACATGCCTCCCACTGCAGTCCTAATAATTGCTTCCACAGAGCAAGGACTTTCTTCAAATTAAGTGCTCGGCGTTTCTGTGCCAGCATCCCACTGTCGTTTCTGCCACAGCCAAGACACGTGCAAGGCAAGCCCTTTTCTTCCACAGCAGACAAAAATAAGATCAAACACAAATAATTTCTCTCTGATTTCACTGCATCATCTCACAAAGAGGACTAATTCTTGTGTTTGAGAGTTGTTCCTTCACGCAACTTGCATTACTGATATTTCTGTTGATCGATCACAGCTAAAACGCTTGAGTGCCTTAGATGCTTTCCAAAATAACATGATTTATGGAAACACCTAACTCCAAAAAGCACAAACCTATAAAATTCAGGGTCTACTGCACCTCTTTAGCTGCACAAAGTATTCATAGAGTACATATATACATATTTAAGATATCAGTAACATCAAACATTCAGAGTCTGAAATTATGCTGCTTTTACTAGATCAAACTTATAAACCAAATGACTTTATAAACTACTAACTATGATACTATCCCTGTTGCCTTTTAAAATCCTTATACTGCTTTCTGGAAATGAAGTAAATTAAAATGTTATTTTCCAGACCATCTCCCAACATTAATTCTATATTTGTCATCATTCTGAACTGTAATTTAACAAACAACAAATTCTGCAAGTTAACTATCACTCAAAGTTATGAACAGAAAATCCCAACACCATTCCCTACACTGAAAGTGAAATGAGTACGAGAATGTTGAAATTCAAATTACACTACAGACAATACTATTCATGTGTCTTTAAAGAATGCAAAAGTAATTATTGCCTCAAAAATGAGTCAATGTCTTCAACACAGTAGGTCACACACAAGCCTTTAGGCATTTGTATGAGCTCCCTCACTCACACACTGGCAGGTTTTCTTCATCAGAGTCAAACACTGGGTATGCAAGTGCCAAAGAAAAGTTGGAGGGAAGTTTCTGGCAGAAACATAAGCATCCAGCTATTTTCCAAGCCTAAAAGTTGACGCACCAGCAATGAGGAAGTTCTCAAAGGATGCTGACAGCAGACAAAGTGCTGGCCAAGCAACTCCAGTTGAAGCTCAGGTTCAGCCCCAGTGTGAAACATCCCCTCTGCATGTGGCTCAGGGCTCCTCTAGGCACCTTCATTTACCAAAATGTAAAAGTTTATACTGCACAAAAGGACGACGGGTTTAGAAAAGGATACAGAGCAATAATCAAATTCGAAATAAACCCAACAGCTGTGTGGCAAATGATCACTGAGAGAGCAAATTTGTCACAAAATTACTGACAACTGATTGAAGGACCACTATTTAGTTCAAATGATTTGCAAGAAGCACACAGAGAACGCCATCCTAACTCAGAAAACACCAATCCAAAACAAATGTCTGTCAGGTTTTCAGAGGATGTCCACGAGTTTCCCCTCCTTGCTGTTCCAGGTAAGTATTTACTGCAAAGGCTGCAATTTTTCTGTTTATTTACACAAAAGGGCAGTTACTGAAAGAGGCCGCCTGAAAGGTCAAATGAGCAAAAAGAATATCTTCAATATTTCCTGTTAACCAAAGTAAACAGATCAGAGTGCCCTACAGGGCAGGACCTTCCTTTGATGACCTGTTTGCCCAAACATTGCAATGATCTCATTAACAAATCATTTGTGTCATCTTACACAATGAATGAATGCTTTCTTTCATTTTTTATTGAAATAATTAAAAACTTTGACCAAACAACATTCATTGAATGAGGAATGACTACCAAGATTTATAAATTCTTCTTAGCATCTGTGTATTCTACCTTCACATTTAAGATAGATTTTGAAGACATTGAAACCAGATGATACAGTGACCTAAATAAGACAGTAGATCATTGTGGGATGGAATTAACTTATGATGATTCACTACTTGAGGAATCAAACCAAACTTGTATTTTAAACTTTACAAATTTATCACCTTTCAGTAATTAAAAATCCTAGCTGAATTAACTGCCTGGATAAAGGTCTGGACTGAAAGTTGGTCAAATAATTTGATATCCCCACATACAAACTCAGTTATGGGGTGGGGGTTGCCTGTATTTTTCTAAACTACTTGAATATGTGCAGTTAGAATGAAAAACTTACAGGGGAGCTACAAACTAGCACTTTGGCACATATTTTTTGAAATCATCATCCATTTATACTTAGAAATATCCAGATGTAAAACCCAACCACTCAAAGCAGGGCCACCTAAAGCCCAGGAATGGCTAGTAAGGTTGGAGTATCTCCAAGGATAGTGACTCTACAATGTCTGTGGGCAACCTCTTCTGCTGTTTGACCAACCAGGGAGTAAATAACTGATTTCTTATGTTTAAACACCACTCCCCCAGCTCTGTGTTGTCTGAAGACTCCCTGGGGTGTCTTTCTTCCTCATCATGTGAGGCACTAAGGAAGATCTTTAATAGCACTGGCCCCACAAATGGCCCCTGGGGTACACGACTAGTGACTGGCCTTCAGATGGACCTCGTGCCACTGACCACAACCTTGTAAATCCCAGCAGCTCAGCCAGTGCTCAGCCCACCTCTTGCACAGCAAAAAACTAGACAGAAATACAATAATTGGGTTTAAAAGACAGCCTCTGCCTAGAATGTTCAGAAGCCATTGCAGTTGAAACGCCAATTAAAGCAGCAAAACCACAGATGATAAGGAAAGAATAAAACATCAAATGAGAACTTAGAAGAGATTGATTTATTTATTTTTTCTTTCTATATTACCCCATGCCAAAGCAGGCTTGAAATGAATGACAAACTGAATTCGAATCACACCTGTGATGAGCTTTTGGCCTCAGTAGAGAAGTTATGAGTTTTTTTCATGCTGAGGAGTAAGAAATTAAAAACCCCCTTGCCTTTTCCAAGAAGAGAAAGGAACATTCACCTATGTGCCCCACAGTGCATCAGCCTCTTGGTGCTGCAGAGCACAGAGCAGTTGCCTCTAGAGTCCCTGAACTCTCAGTGTCTAATTACTTTGAGAAGAGCAGCTTGAAAATGCAACTTCCTTCCCAAGAACAACACAGACACAGCCCTTATTACTTTTTTCTAAATAAAGGTTATCGACTATTTTCAGGAAACTAATAATAACTGTTTAATCATACTCACTTTAAAATAACCCTGTGGTATTAAGGGATCCCATTTCTTCAGGCCACCTGCAGGGCATTGTTTGGGCATCTCAGCCCCACTGGCAGATTTCTACTCACAAGATCCTGCGGGATCCACAGACCTCATCCTATGTGTGTATCACTAGGAGGAAAACTGGGATCCAGCTTCATCTCTGCTGAGCCATTTTGAGGCTGGACTTCTGGTCTGAGGTTCTCTCTACAGTTAATAAGGAGAGTAATTTAGCTGTTTCAGGTCAAACGAATGGCTCTTGTGGGGAACACTAACTACAGAATGAAGCTAGACACCCAAGCTAAATTTAGGTGAAACAGATCTTTCCCTGAGCACAGGAAATCATATGTGCTCGCCAGAAAGCAGATTCAGGAACTCTCTCTCTCTCTCTGGAGTCCTAACCACAGGAATATTATTTCCATTGATTCAATACAAAACTACTTTTAATGAAAAATGTTGAGCCAGACTTCTCCAGTTTCATGAGATGATCCTGTATGGTAGTCAGCCTCACAGGTGTGATGGCAAAGGAAAGCTTAAAACAGCCCAAGAAAAGGTCTGTCTGGGACAATCCTGCCTCAGAAGACACAGGCATTGCACGTGGGCAGGTAGGAGAGGACACACATAATGCAGCAGAAGCATTTCCAGCATGCAGGTCATTAATACTTACTAATACCTTCTTAACGAGCTCAGTTTTAGTGTCTAGGTCCCTCATTCAAATCAATATTGTGCCACAATCAGATCAATACCAGCTTTACATTTATAATATTTTCAAATGAAAAGAAAAATGAATAGGAACCCACAAGACTATATTAATACAAAAATATTAGAAAGGAGATACTCGGTGACACAAGTATTTACTGACTACAGTGACAATAACTGCTTCATCTCTAACAGTAGGCTATAGTCTGTCCTTACTGCTCCATCCAAACCAACACACCCAAGAAAATACCTCTGCACCTTTACTGTAGTTTGATTCAGATCTGAGCCAACCTTGCAAGAAAAAGTCATTAAATGACATTAACGTAGTACTGAGATCATACTCTGACAACCAAGAATAATGAGGTAAATTAAGGGCAGATGGATATTGAGGCTTTCCTCTAAATGTCCTTAATTTTGTAGGTTTTAGACATACTGTCTCCTGAACCTCAGTGCAATTTTAGTTTTACTATTTGTGATATTTATAGCTCCCATTTATATAAGTAATATGTAATTTTAATGCAGGTCTAATAGTTTCAACTGCCATTGACACAGATTGTAAAATGAAAAAGGGAGAATACCTTGTTGGGCACGATGCTATTTTATATCCTTCCTGCCACCTTAACCACTGCAATACGGTGGGTTAATGCCTTATTTGGATTCCAACCTTGTCAACACATCAAAGATGCTCCCAGGTGAAGAGGAGCAGGGCTATGCAATTGATCTCTCCTAACCTGTAACGTCTGTGTCACTCTGGTCCAGGGTGAGCGACTGAAATGCGTGTTTCTTTTTGAGAGAGGTAAGAGAGACGCCTTGAAGAAGTACAAGATGATGAAAGGTACGAGACAGGAGTAGACCTTGGGAAATGTCAAGGGAGATCACAGTCAGAATTGCCTTCTTTATCCAGAATAAATAACAGCAGTTGGGGATTATGCGACTGTAATTCTGCAGAGGAGGTTTGGTGACATAAATCACGATAAAGACGACTTGGGACTCTTTTTTAAAGACCGAGGAGGTTATTGGTATTTTCTAACTTATTTTCTACTGTTCCCAGGCACAGTCCCTACAGATGTTTCTATGGCTATTTTGAATCCCCACAACACAGCATTTTCCCCCTCCCTATTTATTTTCTGCTCTTACCCACTGTGTAGGTTTTTCCCTGCCCTCCTCCTGCACACTCCCTTCCGATGACAGATTGCTGCCATCCGCCCCGTTCCAAATTCACTGCTTCCATTATCCCTTCCCTTACAGCTGGAGCACATCTGCTCTCAGATCCACTTTACGATTTTTCCTAAGGCCCTGCCTTGCTCTCAGCATTGCTGGAACGCCTGTGCAAGGAGAGCAGCAGCCACAGGAACCTCACCACCATCTGTGGCTTGATTCAGAGCCATTGCAGGCAGCAAGAAACCCTCAGCTTCAGCTGCAATCCAAATCCTATATCCCCTGATTTCCCACTTTCCAACTGCTGTTGAATGATACAAATAAACAAGTTAAGCTGCACCAGCGTTGCCAAAAAACAGGTCAGAAACTCTGAATACCTCACTGCTGGTACAATGGGGTTTGCTCAGAAAACAACACACTGGAAGAAGGTTTTGGAAAAGTTAGTGACACCGTATTCAACAGGGCACCCAGAAAATGAGGAGTCCTGAAGAGAGGCCAGCCCAGGTTTGCAGGTTCTGACACGTTTCCCCATTCTCAGCAACCCCAACAGTGTTTCTACCAAGTTGAATGAATCTGCATAATGCTTCGCTTGGCATCACTAAATGTGTCAGGATATGTCTCAATAAAACTTCAATGTCAGTGTAAGAAAGGCCACTACACATATGGGAAAAGTAAAAAAAACCCCTCCAAAATCTGAAAAAATGTCTATTTTCTCCAAGTTCTTTCAGCTTTCATTCTCTTACACACATTTATTCCTTCTCTTGAGAGGTGCTGCTGCAAAAAATACAAAGTTAACAATTTTAAATGGAAGTGCGATTTTAATTTTCCATGTCCTCCTGTTTAATATAATGATCCAGACAGTTTTTTGTATTGGATTCAAGTAACACTTAATGCCTTGTCAAATTCATCCTATTTTCAAATGTTTTGTATGGAAATAACTGGTACGTATATTTTGAAAATAGCAGAAACAGCAGAAGTGGAGAAAAAGAACAAAGATTTGTCTCTTTTTCTTTAAATACATATTTCCCAAATGAAGAAAACTTCACAGACTAACCAAAATGGAAAGAAAAATAAAGCTGTCACTTTGGTTTCCCTGTCTTTTCTGGTTGAGTTACCCCCAGGTACCCTTTTCATTTTTTTTTTGTAAAGCATATTGAGATCCTTGTGCTGTTGTTTTGAATTTTATTTTTAAAAAGACAGACAGACATGAAAAGGTCTAAATTAGAGACACATTATTATTCAAGAAACGTTACAAGGAACAACCACTTGCATTACTAATACTTTATCATTTATGCAAACTATTTAGTGTGAGAGACAAAAGCAGCCTATATATATATATATCTATATCTATCTATCTATATATATATCTATATATCTATCTGTCTACAGCTATGTGCATGTCAAATAGATACCAGCTCTGGAGAAGAAATACAGTGCACAGTGCAGGGAGAAGACCAACAAAAAACCAAATAAAAACCAGCCCACACCAAAAAATATCAAAGCAGAAAGGAAAATTAATGAAATTAAAAACTTGCACCTGAGGATGGTAAAGGTTTGACACGGTCAGATGGTTCTACAGTTTGTTGCTTTCAAATACCTTGAAGAGAATTAAGAAATAACTGAAAGGTTCCGTGCCATGGGCTATGGTAAATATAATATAAATATATAAATACAAAAGCAAAGGGGAAGTGTTAGCATAGTATTAAGGCTCAGTTCCTTCTGTCTTTTCTCCGAGCACCCATTGATTTCAGCAAGTGTTTTGCACATGCAGTGGCTCCAGAACAGGGCTCTAATTGCTTGTGTTTCCAGACTGATGCAAAGGCATTAACATGAATAAATTCCCATTTGTGCTAATGGGCTCTGTATGGCCAATGCTACTTGTTTTTCTCCTTGGTTCCCCAGGTTCTGGTTCTTTCGAGGGCTGCTCTGAGGGAACGCTTCAGTCTTGCATTAAAATCCAGTTATGAAATTCATAACTAAACAGCACTTTAAACCATATTGTTTAATCTATGACTTTCCCTCTGACAAGTGTGAAAACGTGTGCAGTGTGACAGAAGGTTCGCTATAGTAATTGCATGTTGTGATTGAATGAGAGAGTAACAACCACGGAAATAACTGTCTTGCTGAAATTGCTGCAGAAGGTAAGTTGCTCCTGTACAGTTTTAACTTATGCACCATCTGTTTCCCCAGTCTTTTAAATGTTCCTTCAACTAGTTAAGGGATTTTATTGTTGTTCCTATAGGCATTGCCACATTTTCTCTGACCTTTTGCATATTGTACTTTGGAAAGAGTCTCTCTCCATCCCTTTTTGTCTCCCTCTCCCCCCAAATCCTACTCACTGGGACTCATTCATCCACCACCCACATCTGACAGACCTCCCACCCATGTTTTCTAAATTCTTGCTACATTAGCTAGCAAAGAGATTATATATGGGCAAAATGTGTAGGTCCCTTCGTGTATTTTTCCAGTAGATGGAGACACAGTGTTTATTTCCCTAAAAGCTGACATTATTAACCATCAGTTCAGGAATCAAGTGATATTCAAAAATTACAATTATAGTCAAGACTTACCCAGAAATATATTTGGATAATAATCCCATTGTAGACTTGAATTACAATGTTAAATTATTTGCAATATAGGACTAAGTAGCAACACATTAAACTTAAGAGATTTTCAAAACTCTAATTCTATATTAAAAAAACCAAATAGCCGAAGTTAAAAAAAACAAAATAAAAAAGAAAATCTCCTCAGCTAAAGTGTGTGCATTCTCCCCTTTATACAATGAGAACTAAGGTTCCTTCAACTCAAACTTGTGGGTGGCCAACAAAACCAGAGGATATCAGATAAAACCAGTGTTTTGCAAGTTCAAAATGAATAAAGGAGATGCTTCTTCACATAAAGCAGTGTGGATGCCACACAAACAGGGAAGGTGTACGGGAGGTGAAAAACGAATATTACAAATTCGCCTTAGAAAAAGGCAATGAGGGATTTAAAGCAGGAAGATAAAATTCGTGGATCAAAAAGTCCCTGAGCAATGAAGAGCCAGCGCTAGGAAAGTGCTCTGACAACTGCCATTAAATGCTCACCCCGTCCTTCCACTGCTCACTGAGCAGCAGCTCCTGGCCAAAGCAAAGGCACTGAGACACACATGTGGTCTGACCCTGCATGGCCCTCCAGACACCCCTCAACAAACTTCCTACAGAACTGTCAAAACTAGGGACAAGCTGGCAAGAGGCACAAGTTTTGGGGTCTTTTGTAAGCTAAAACCTGTGAAAAGAACGAATTGCACCAGAACGACAGTAATTGCCAAACAGGTAAATGCCCACAAGGCCTTGTCTGCCCTGCCCAAGGCACAGGATTTTGGAGAGCAAGCCTTGCCTCCAGTTTTCTTTTGAGCAACCCTTCCTTGTAAAGAAGTCATCAGGCAGGGGAGTTTGCTGCTTCCCCATGGCATCAGCCAATGATAATCATAAAGGGAACTACAGACCCTCCTTATCCTTGTGGGATTTGCTCCAGCCCTCAGGCAGCCTTCCCATTTCCCTTGTGAAGCCTTTCTCTCCCTGGTCTCCATAGTTGCTTCCCAATGTCCTGCTGTGGGAGGCTTTAGGAAAGACTTTATCCATGCACAATGAACTCTCTCCAAATGCAAAAAGTAAAATATTACATTGTCTTATCTTGCTTTATGGCAAAAGAGGTGTTTTATACTCATCTGTCGTTAACATATTGAATATACCACTGTTCTTCATATTTTAAATATTTCACAAATCTCTACTGCTTCTGCCATATCTTTTTGGTAACCCATGGTTCCCTCTGACAGCAGTATTCACATTATCTACCCCCCTAAAAAATACATCATTCTCAGCCCCCTCTTAAGAGCTGAGCATTTGGTTTGCCTTTCTAGCCAGCACTGTTTTCAAGAAGTCATCCAAAATCACTTTCAGAAAATTCTCCCCCGAGGAGTTACAACTAATTAAGAACCCATGCATGGTTTGGTAATTTACATGATTCCATTGTGGATTCTGCAATTTTTATCTAAAGTCTTTGAAGTTTATATATAATGTCAGTCATTTTGAGTCATCACCAAATTATAACCTTCTTTACTGCACTGCTGGAAACGCTGTTAAATATATGGAGCAAAACTGGTCCTGACACTGCTCCCTCTAATACTACTGTTAACCTCTTTGATCAACAGAATGGCTTTTTTATTCTTTGTATTCATTTTTCATTTTCTAGTTGATTTTTAATCCATAACTTCCGAAGGCTATCAACTTCTCCATCCCATGAACCTTTTTCAGTCTATTATTCAGTCAATAACCAATGCTGCTTATTTTCTCAACAACACCCAACAAGGCTGAAAAAAAAAAAAAAAAAGAGGGTGATTGCAGCACAAGTTTTCCTGGTCTAGCTGGTGCCAGAAATAAAGTAGGAGACTCTCTCTGGAGCTTCCAGACTAGACAGCCAAGACCTTCATCCTTAGCTCAGTGAAGGGGGCACCCACTGCCCAGGGCAGATGGGTAGAGCTGGGCAAAACCAACAATACTAAGGGCAAGTGGAACTAAACAGAAAACAGGGAGGCCAACACATGTGACTTTTCAGCCAGGTTTGGAGATGTTCTAATAATAAACAAGGGAAATAGCTTGAACATCACATGTCAAAGAGCAGCGGTCCCTGACCTTTCTCGGTCCACGCACCGCGAGCAACATCATCCTTTGCTTTCCACATGGACCACTGTGACAGCAACCCCAGCTTAGCTCACTCAATCCCACGGCCACAAGGTGGAAAGCACTGCTAAAGCTTTGGGCTTTTCTTAGGAAGAGAGTATTTTATTTTACAAATGTTGTGACAGTAAGCTCCACTCATAAAAATAGCAGCACATCGACTAATGATACATCAAAATACTGCGGTTTGAGCTGTAAATGGAATATATTTGAGGTGATTTGGCTGACTACCAACAAGTGAGGCACAAAGCTGGCTCATTTGTCTCCTTCAAATTATTCCTTCAAACCCGGTGTCTAAAAAACTTGACAAAATGTAACCTGGTGTTAGAGTGTGCCTACCTCAAATCCTAAGAGCTAACACTACACCTCTTCAGTGGGCTCCTGGTCTTTAAGCAGCAATCTTAAATACACCACTAATAACAAAGCATCAGCTATGACTGATTTGGTCTCTTCAACTGCCGAGGTCAGTCCAGACAACCCATAAATTCTTTATGAACTAAAAAGCAGAACATTAAAATACACAGATTAAGCTAAACCCACTTTAATACAGTTCAGGATTTTGGCTACCGTTTCACCTGTAATTAATATCACACTAACATGTTTTACTGTATTAGAACCAGTGTGGCCTTAAGTCCAGCATTATGATATGGAATAGAAAGTGGTCAAATCCATAACGTGACTCGGAGAAAATCCATTTGTGATTTGGCAGAAATTGTAGTCTCTTCTGCTGTGTCCATCCCTGCAGCTGCAATACTCCTTCATGGGATCTCAAGCCCTGAGGGTTTCCAGGATGTGCCATCACTCAAGGACAGTGAAGGACACCTGTAATGGATCGCCACCTACAGAAGAGTCTTGTCTGAGAATTGGAATATTATGCCCAATTAAGGAAAACTGGGGGATGATGGAGTGTGGCAGGGGAAAGGCGATGAGGATACAAGTTTTACTATAAGAACACCTGTCAGAACAAAGAGTTTCAGAGAGCATTTGGCTGCAATCTCAGACACCATAAATCATAAATTTATCAGGTTTGGGTTTTTATGCAGAAACTCCAAGAACAAACAAGTAGCAAAGCTACTTCATTCAATACTAACACTTCCTTCCTGCAAAACAATCTTCCTCACTACATGTAGCTGTGTGGACAAATAAGAGCAAGAGGAGGGAAATGGGCTGGTGCTGAAAGGCAACACAGCATTCAGAGAGGAACCCCGGACCTCTGCCAAAATGGAATGGGCTGTAGGATCAGCAACAAAATGTCTGGAGATGCAGTAGGATGGCATTCCCAGTACTTGCCTCTGCTGACACTGAGTTTGCTCTGTTAAAGCCTTGAGTGTTCAAGTTGTGCCATATTGGCTTTTGTGTAGCAGAAGAATGATCTCCACAAATAAAAATAACAGGAGTGCACATTCTTCTTTGTGGGGGTGAAGTCAGTCCTGTCAATGGCTGTGTTTAATGTGGTCAACTCAGTTTCTGATACCATTGAAACATTTTACTGGAGCTGCCTTTTTCTTAATACCTGTTCACATAAATTGAATACACGGATGTAGTTTAGCCACAGGAAATATGATTTTCAATCTCACCAATATATTCAGTTCTCTCCCAAAAGAGAAAAACTGAAGAGGAAACAAAGTTGAACAGGGAATATGCATACTACACAAAAATCAGCTTCACGTAAGCTTTCTTGTATATTCAGTCAAAATCTCAGGATAGGCAGTTAAGGTTTTGCTAAAACACCATAATAAACACAAAATAAACTGACCAAGCTGGGCATTTGGAAACCCTACAGAAAGAGCAAACAAAAGCCATCGCTTGCAGTAAGTCATTCCAGCAGAAGTGCCTCAGACATCTTGTTGCAATTCAGATATACCAAAATCTGGACCTGACCCAAGACACGGTCCTTGAAATGTTAAAGCCAGTGACCAGTTCAAGAAAATCATGCTCCTGCTGCTACCAGAACTGCAGCAACAGGCTTAGCTGAACCTCCCCTGATCTAGGAGCCATTTTCCCAGTGAGATACCCCCTTTCAACATGGGGCAGTAACATCAATGTTTCTGTGCTGGTTTGGTCTGACAGAGTTCATTTTCTTCATGGCAGCTGGTATGGGGCTGTGCTTTGGATTTGTGCTGGGAACAGTGTTGATGACACAGGGATGTTTTAGTTATTGCTGAGCAGGGCTCACACAGAGCCAAGGCCTTTGCTGCTCCTCATCCAGCGAGGAGCACAAGGAGGGCACCAGGATTTGGGAGGGGACATAGCCAGGACAGCTGACTCCAACTGGCCAAAGGGGTATTCCAGACTATAAGGCATCATGCTCAGCAGATAAGGAGAGAGAAGAAGATGTTGGGAGTGCTGATGTTTGGCATCCCAAGTAACCATTACATTTGGTGAGGCCCTGCTGAACACCTGCCTGCCCATGGGAAGCAGTGAACAAATTACTTGTTTTGCTCTGCTTGTGTGTGCAGCCTCTGATTTCCCTGTTAAACTGGGCTTATCTCACCCCACGAGTGTTGTCACTTTACCCAGCCCACTGGTGGGAGAGCGAGCGAGTGGCTCTGTGGGGATTAGTTGCTGGCTGGGGTTAAACCACGACAATTTTCAAGGATCAAAATATTACAAATATGCCACTCAAACCTATCTGCAGCATCCCATGATAAGAGCTTTTATTGGCCCTGTAAAACCTCGGAGCCCCGGGAAAGCTGCTGCATATTGACAAAGCCTATTTCTCCATCAAGGATCTATTTACATATAAACAGGCTTTGCTATAAAGACATGCCACGACATTAGATAGAGGAGGGGGGAACAAGTGTTGGCAAGATCACTTCCAAACACAAACATTTTTGAAGCTTGCAAAGTATTTCCTGCAGCAAACAAAACAATTTTTATTCAGGCACCTCTATCTCCTGTACATTTCCAGAAAGATAAGCTCTCTGAGGTACCAATTACATAATTTAGTTCCTGGGATCTAATGTAATAATACTCTGCACATAAAGATAGGTTTAAAAATCTTTTTTAGGGCTGCCAATGCATTCAAAAGTCACAAAGCTCTAGAATTAAGATTGTTATACAACTCTCATGTATTTGTTCTCCCTTGGATATATTTTTTACAGCTTAATGCATTTCTTTCTGCTGAACCCTAACTCGTTCAGTTCACAAAAGCACAATTCACATTACCAGCATGAGTTAGGTCATTTGAAGCATCTTCTGAAGGGTGTGCCTCAGCTTCCCGGGCCTCCCTGACTTTCCAAACCACACAACACATGCTAGGAAAGGCTTTGTGAACATCTGGATCCATCAGTGGCATAAACTTGACTGTGATTCTGATGGACTTGTTGCTGTGTTTCAGCTGAAGGAGCCAGAACACCACATGCAAAGTTTCTGTTGGCTTTGAGCTGGCTGCACTACAGCAGACAAACTTTAATCCAGCACAAAATTAGTGAGGTGCAGAGAGCTAACACCTAATATGACAAGGTTTTGGAAATTGAACCAGCATAATGATTTTATGCCAGACCAGTGCTGTTCAGCATATGGCTGTGGCAGCCTTACCACAGCAGTGAGAGCCCCCAAATAGATTTACTGTATCATCAAACCACAGCTGAAAATGAAACTTGTGTGGAGTATTCACATGTGGAAAAAAAAAAAATCAGTATCAGAGTTAGAAATGTAGCTGCCTGATGTACCTCCCTCTTGTTTGGGTTTTTTTTTTAATGAGAAATTTGTAGCTGGGGAGCAAATCTCAGCATTTCTTTTGATTGCTGGTGAACTGCCCTTATATCCAGCCTTTTAGAGTTAGATCAGGAGAACAGATTTTGGAAAGAGCACACATGTGTCCTTCAGTTTGGAAGACCTAGAAGGCAAACCTGCAGCACATCACACGACTGCACTGCTCCACCACCAGTCCAGCCAACACCTCTGCTCCCAGCAGGGCAGAAATGGGCTCTGTGCTTGTGTCTCCACAGCAGCAATGCAGAGGTAACAAACTGCTTGCCAAGCCCCAGGTTTTATTTCCAGACTCACAGTCTGGGCACTGACCTAAGACCACCTGGCTCCCAGAACCTGGCTGTGCCCCACAGACCATGCTCACTCAGGGCACCTCATAGGGCAGCCAGTTTTCCCATTTCCTGCTACTGAAATAAACCCTTTCTTTACAATTTCACAACATTGACTTCAAAACTCCTGTCGAAAGAATCTGATTTTCAGAGCAGAAGTGAATTCATGAGATGCAGAAAGAACCATTAGCACAAGAAACAAGTCACTGCTGAACTTCTCCTAAAAGCAATAGTTTTTTCTAACAACTGAACAAGAATTTCAGCTCCATACACACATGGGATTCACCCACTATTCACATCCTCAAGGATTTGTTTCTCTATTGGTGTGAAGTCTCACTTCCAGATGTCCAGTGCCTGTTGCTTCTCAAGCAGCAGCTTGTGCAGCATGGGCTGGAATTCTGGTATTTTTCTGGTGACTTCAAACACCAGTAAACTTGTTGATCAGACATATCTTCCACAGTGTTTGCAAAGCTCTGTAATTTTCCTGGTTTTTTAAGGAGTAAAGCAACGTTCATCAGCTCCTCACTAATAAAAACTGGCCACATTATCTGCCTTCCCATATTAACAGTGTAATACAAGCAGCCCTCACAATGAGAAACACAAACAATGTGTGGCTACAGAGCATTAAAGAAAATATTCAGCTAGCTAAGAAAAAGAGACAACAACAATAAGGCAAAAACGTTCTCGCCTGCTAGGAGATTACAGAGGTGAGAAATTTTGAAATTAATTTTCATTTTGGTACACTCCTAAATTCAAAATTAAATGGTTTTGGGTTTTTTTTTACCCCGATTTTTATTAAATATTCTATTTCCAGTCTTGAAGCGATGACATCTTATGCATCTCAACCTTTGGTTGGAGACAAATTCATAAAACAGAACTTGTCCTACTGGGATCTAATTACCACAGCTGGATTATGTTTTATCAAACAGATGCTTTTAGATTTTCTCCTTCACTGTTTCTTTCTGGAAGAAACTCCAATATAATTTTGGAAGTTTCCCACACTAGCTGTACTCTGCTAATCAAACGTCACAGAGTGCAGAAATATCTTTGTGCACTCTACCTGTGGAAGAGTTTTCCGAGTTTATATATTTTGGAAACATATAAAAGCTCTCTGAGCAGCTTTTTCAGACAGTCCTTGCTCTCTGCAGTCTGTCCTCACAGCTCAGCCCAAGGCTGAGGCTTCATAGAGTCATTTCCACGATGCAATAAATTAGCAACATGAATCAGGTACATCATTAACAGCTGGATGTTAGCTTACAAAGAAAACCCACACATTACAATCCTGTTTCCCTAATAAAGAAGAAACACACAGCCACGGGCAGCTCCTCAGCCCAGCAGTGCCAGCCAAGGCTGGAAGGCTGAGCTGGAGACTGGCTCTTCCATGTCAGCAGATGGGGGCTCCTGTGCTGGAGGAACGGCCAGAGCCACAGGCCAAGGACCAAAAGGTGATGTGGCAACAAAGCACGATGGGTTCTGCCAGAGGGGTGACTCTTACAAGTCCTTCACACAACCCCAAGGCCACTCTGGGAAATCCCGTGGCCAAAATGTCCCATCTGCCTACTTTCACTTTCACTCACATCTGCAAATGCTTTTTGCCAGCCCTCTGCACCAAGGACATCCCAGTTGCCACCAGGACATCACCTCTTGCACCTGCCAGCAGCACTTCCTGCTTTTTCACAATACTGAGTAAAAACCAGGTTTCAGGAGAACATCTCTGATGTTCTTCTGGATGAAGCTCACCTGCAAATATCCTTTTGCCTCTCTGGTTCTGAAGCCCCGTGTGAAGCTTTCCCTCTACCCCTGGGAGGCATCAAGCAATTCCCCCAGGCTTTGTTGGATCCTCAACTACAGCACTGACTGCTAGACAGCCACCAAACTCCAGTTATTCCTCACACCCCTCGTTGCAGAGGTTGTGGGGAGGTGAAAGGCCAGTAAGAGCTTTCTTGTGACAGATGTGTTCTTCACTTCTAGATGTGGGATCAATAATCCACGGTCACACCATGGCAGGCATTTCCCTTGCAGGGTTGGTGAACCACACACAGTGGATAAACCAAAGCTGTAGCTGATGTGCTGCTCAGCTGGTTCGCAGTGAAAAACAGAAGATCCCAATATAAACAAGCTGAGAAAACCTTGACAAAATGATAATTTCTCTCTCCACTGTTCTCCTTCCCTTGAGCTCAGTCAGGTTGACCTGTCTAGGCTTGATCATCTGATCTGTTATTCATGGGTTCCAATACAAAGATAGGCATAAAGATCACTAATCTCATACCAGCAGCTGAACTTTACAGGCTCCATATCCATCAACACCCTCCAGCTTCAACCATTAAAAGCAAAATACTTCTGAAAACCCAACAAAGAATAGGGTAAAGTGGGAATAGCTCCAAAACGTTGACATTCCTCCCAAAATATTTTCCCATTGTCTTGAGTTACAGGCACAGAGGGTTTCACTAGACCATTGCATGACAAAACTTCCCATAACAATGGATATATCCACTTTAAAATTATGATAGTAATCAGAAATTCCTGCACTTACAATCGTGCGATGCACTATTATTAATATATATATTAGTTACCATCCCAAAAGGCTTTGTTCTGGGGAATGGAGTGGGACAGGGATTCACATCAGCTGACCTACAACTCTCTGCACTCCTGAATTATCATTTTTTAACCTTGGGGAAAAATTGAATTCCGCTACTGAATAAATTTAGCATAGAGTCAACTTAATGATCGCATTAGTCCCTGTCTGTTCTCCCAATGCCCATTCACTATTTAATTAACCTATTTTTGTAGGTTACTTCTTGGAGCTATTTTTAGGTAGTTTAATCTAAGTTGTCCCTCCTTTGAAGATGGTTACACGAGCCACCTTTCACTTCTACCAAGTGTGTCACCACCACTTGGATGTTAGCAGGGACATGGCTATGCCAAAGCCTGCTCAGACTCCATTTGTCAGTATAACACTGCCCAAAATTCATGTGATTCTTTTTTTTCTCTCATTTATTCCTGGCACAACAGAAATCATTCCTGCTACTTCACCAACCTGCTAGAAGATGGATTTCCTTCAGTGAGACTAATAATGCAATCATCATCATGGGCTGATTTAATTACGGGGGGGGGTGAAAAAGACCCTATACATCATTTTCCTGGAAGCAAGACCCACACACCAGAGATCTTATGACAGAGCCCTCGTGTGCCAGCCCACACAGACTGCAGCTGTAGCAGCCAGAGGGGTGTCTGGTGGTGAATACACTCACAGAAAAACCTCATTATCCAAAGTGGGGAAGTGACGTGTATATTCCTTTTGTCTGCAAAGGGTGCAGGATGGACATGACTAACAACCAGAGAGTTGTTATTGTGGTTTCTTTGCCATAGTGCATGGTTAACTGTAAAACAGGCAGCTAGAAAAGGTACCAAAAGAACTCCTAGAGCAGGAGCCCAGAAAAGGCTTAAAAACGCACAGAATTTTTTGGAGCCCGGGATTGGCCTAAACTCTTTGGCAAGGGAAGCTCAAAAAAGAGATCCTAGTTCTCCACAGGGAGACTGGGCATCTTTTGGAAGGAATTTATAACTACCAGGTAAACGTTTTGAGCAATTGTGATACTGGCTGTCAAGATCCCACATGCCTTTAGCTGGAACAGATTGCTGCAGACTCCTCCTTGCCTTTGCTGAAAGTATGTCTGAGATTTTATCTGGGAGTAACAAACCTGTTTTGTTCTCTGTTCTTAGGGCAGTTTTGACCAATCTGCTGGTAAATCAGCCCTGCCAGCCTCAATCTCTGCCTATTGAAAACACATCAAACAGTTCCTTATACCTCTAATGGGCAAGAGATGATGGCTAAAGCTTTCAAGTTCCTTTTCCAAACTATTCCCTATGTTTCAGTGAAAAAACAAGCTCTTGGGACTTGGGTGAATGGGGGTGTCTCTGCAGGAGACCTTAGCTGACTATTATTTTAATAAAGTCAGCTCAAGTCCCTTAAAAGTTAAGGGGGAATACGATGTGCTCTGTGAAGTGGAGAATCTAAAGCCATATTCTCTATGCTCTTCCAGCACATACTTAAAGTAAGAAGCAGAAAATAAAGGATCATTTCTAAAAAGTTAAGAGGATTAAAAAAGTTTTCAGGTAAGAGTCAGAAGTGTGATTGAGAACCATGAAAAAAATAACACAGAGAAGAACAACAATAACAAAAAGACTAAGGAATGGAAGAGATTATTGATGATCACAAAGCCTGACCTGTAACTAGATGCCTTCAAATTAACTCAGCATAAACATCAAAGATTTGCCTTTTCCAGCCTTCATCTTGCAAAAAGATAGTTCTGTTCTCTTCCAAAATGTTCCTATACATACAACAGCAATCATACAGGATTGTTAATAAAATAATTGTTATTCTATATTACAGCTATTGATTATATGCCATAATATCTAATTGTTCTTTTATAGAAGTGTTACATATCATGTTAGCAAATAACCAGGTAGCAAACCTTACAATGCAGTAAACCTTGCTCTGACTAAATTTATCACTATACCACTGCTCATTATTAATAATATAAATTGCTAAAATGGCCATATTATATTACAATTATATATAATTGGTATTTTTTGATACAGTGTGTGTGTACAAAACCATGCTTCTAATATTGCACTTTTTTACCTCATGTATTTTCAACAACATTGGGGATCTGCAAGATACAGAGTTTGACAACAAACATCAAGTAATGATACCATCAGCTATTAATTTTTCTTTAAATATCTGCAATGCTTTGGTCGACAATAATATGAAAAAGTTAAATCCAAGGTAAATGTAGCATAAATAATTAAAATGTTCCGTTTACTCAGGCTGGGACATTTATAGGAGAAAAACAAGAGCGTGCATAACACAAGTATCTTTTTTTTTTTTGTATAGACTTTAACTTCCAATATTTTGGCAGGATCCTTTTAGATGCCACCCCAATTCATCTTAGGAGACAATATATTCATTAATATCCACAACAGATCCAGGATTTGTTATGCTGTCAGCATACAAAAGAAAGCAAGAACTGGAAAGCTCTTGCTGGAAAATTGCTCTGAGTTGTTTTTTTTCAAGTGTACAGTGGAACATGTGGTTGGCTGCAACTTCTCAGGTGTCTGACTACACCAGGAATGCTCTGCAGCAGAAAATGTCCTTAAAAATGCAAGATCTGCCAGCAGATTCGATCCTGGTTGCTTTTTTGCTGCATCTAGGAATAAAATTAGGTGTTCAAGAAGAGGCCTGCAAGACTGAAGAAAAGTTGATGCAAAGCAGAAGCCAAAATGAGTGAAAAATGGAAGGAAATGCTCAACTTTGGGGTCTTAAATTTCATGTTACCTTACCAAGAGTGTTGTCTCTTAAGTATCACCACCTTCCCTCTCCAAAAAATAATTCATACCAAATGTGATAAAGACAACTAGTAAAAGAAAATTAACCAGCACCTACTTTAGGAGCACAGTTGTTTTTTACCTTGTCCAGTTTTCACTTGGAATATCTTTCTCTTTTAAACATATATTTCTTCCTGATAACGGCCTTAAAATACTGTAAATATCTTGTAAAATCCCCATTGAGCTGTAAGATTACCTTTCAGCTCTGCTGCAAGTTGATATGCTAACAACCAGCAAGCAGTAAGCTTTCTTGACCTTGAAGAGACAAGCTGCTGCAATAAAGTGAACGACTGTATTTCACCAGGATTGCAAAAACGACTCCAAATCTTCATTTTCCCATCCCTAGCTCGGGTCCGAGATGTTGTCTCAAGGAAATTTGGAAATTACATGTCAAAGGAACTTTGCTAAGCCTAACACAAAGATGAATTTCTCTGTTGTAGGAGCTGACAGAGGAAAGATACGGGGTCTGCAGCGCTCCCATGGATAGTGCTTCCACCATCCCAAAAATCAGCTCAGAACTGCTTGTCGCTCATACGATCTGAGCTCTTCCAAAGCCACTTCTGGGAAGCAAAACTTATAGAAAGGGGGAGGGGGAATCATGAAAACCAGTGCTTGGAGGTCCAGCTGAGAGTTGCACTGATGACAAAGAAATCTTTCATTGCTCTCGCTATAATGCACGTAATAAGTGTTGACCAAAAATCCTCTATATTCAGGGTCAGCCTAATGACTGTGACTATTTGTCACCCAGCCATCAATCCAGAGTGGGGAGGTGAATGGGATTAGGGACAAATTTGTCATGGTCATGCCAAAGTCACAGTATGCTCCTAGAGGTACTGGGAGAGCCGTGGCCTTGTTAGGTCTTGGAGGTTAGGACAGAGTTTAAGGAGATTACTGGGGCTATTGCTGGTTGATTGAAAATATTGGGTTTTGTCTACGGGGCATAAGTTGTCAGACATATCATTGCCTGGTGTTTACCCAAAGTATACAATTCTAGAGTCCATACTCAGTCCCTGCTGACCCAGATTATGGAGAAAAGGGTACAGAGAGAAGAGCAAGCCTCCACCTCCTCACCTGACACCACGGGGCTCTTTGCCATGCACAGATAATGCTGGTTCTCCTTCCTCCCAGCAACACCCAGAGGTCAGGTTTATTTTCTTTACTGCTCACTGCCAAATGCCTGCACATGCCTGACCTTATTATCCTTCTGTGTGTTACCACTTGGAGCACATCATGCTGCCACTCTCGAGAGCTGGATTAGCCCCACGATTGCAGCAATGACTCTGCCCCCACAAAACAGGACCAGGCACCCCCCTTATCCCTGAGGCTCCTCTGTGCAGAGCTCCCTGGAGCTGCTCCATCTCGCCATGGCTCTGTATCCACATGGGATGCCAAAAGGAACTACTTTGATGCTTTGATCCATACGACATCCTAGGCATAAACTGTGGAGTTTTATGGGGAAACTCGTAGCTGCTGAAGTAACCACGCATTTGAATTTCTTCCTTCTTCCAGGCCCTCAAGGTAAATTACTTTTATAAAGTTTACAGCAGTCCAAACCCAGAAATAACCACTGTAATAATGTATTCTGACCATACTGCAGCACTGTGATGAGTGATATTTATTATGGAGTCAGTAAGTGCAGTTTACCAGAAGACATTTCTGGAAAGATATTACATCTTACTTTAAAAACTTCACCGGACAGAGCTTAGAGAAACCCAAAACTTGATTTCAAAACAAAATAAAACTCAACTTCAGCAGGAAACCATCCAAGTTCACTTCATACTGTTTCTCCCTCCGTTTCCCTACCTCCACGTCCCAGACTCCTCTCCCTACCCACCAGCCTGTGGCTTCCAGTTGTTCTAGTAATTAAAGAGGCAGAGATTTGGCACAAAAACCCACAACTGGGCAGTTGAATGGATATTAATTTCATTCCACAGCTTTTCTTGATTTCAGGTTTGTTCTTTAAAAAGAGTTGAGGACAACATCCAATTTTTTCCACCCTGCTGCCTCCAGTGATTCAGGCTCCTGTAATGGATGAGGGCTTAGTCTATAAAATCTATCAAAACAATTTGCAATCTCTATGTCAACCAATTTGCCCTATCTTCCAAAAGAATCAGCACACGGATTAGAATGATACTGCACTCTCAGAATGAGAGTTTTGCCACTAACTTTTGAGAGGGACAGATTGTACCTCTTGTTCCCATTTTTTCCCAGCTTCCTCAAGGGGAAGAACTCAAAGCCATGTAAAATTTCAGGCAACTGGCTCATGCAGACAGTTAAAAGGGAGAGACAGAGGGAACACAGATGTTAGACAGAAAACCAAATTCAGCCTTAGCAATGCAGAAGCAAACACAGCCCTTAAATTTAAAAACAGGTGGGTGAAATGCAAGGATTTGCAGTACTGTCTACTGAGTTAAACTTTTACATTTAACAAACTTTAAAACCCACTCTAGCTACGAAAAAAAGCATGAAAAACGAGGTCTGTCCACAGGATGCATGCGTGACCCATGCACTGAATCATGAGAAGCATTCATCACAGGACAAAACAAAATTATGGTGCCTTTTATTCGCTTTGAATAAGACTTTTAGTTCCCCAATAGTCCTTCCAATGTCCAAAAGAGGGAGAGTGATGGAATCAGCACCCCAAATGGCATGTAAAGCATTGAATTTCCAGTCTGAATAGCTCACTACATACATTGTCTATTCTTTAGGATAATTGCCACAGGATTTCTCTGTAAGATCACTGCAAGAAGCCTTTAGAAAGCTTACCAACTCTGACCAATACATTAGCTACGGTTTCAATTACCCTGTTAATGTGAAATGTTTTTCAGCATGCAGCCTCACAGAAACCAGTTAGCAATACTATTAACTTCACACTTAGTGGGTAAAGAATTGAGAAAGATTAACACTCAAGCAAAGAAATGCTTAGCTGACTTATGCAGGTAATAATCATGAGCACATAATTATGCCAAATGGAAAAGAAAGGAAAAAACACGCACACAAAAGTAATGAAAATGCCAAATCTTAAAAACAATCCTATAATGAATAGTAAGGCACAAGATACACTATTTGTAAGCAATGCTGGCATACAAATGAAACACACTGAAAGAAAACTATCCAACACAGAGTGCAATTGGGAATGTTGCTGAAGTGCAGTCCATAAATTCACGCAAACAAAAGAAATCATTAAAAATAACTTTGTTTGCCAAAATCAACATACAACAATACATCTTTGTTTAGACAAATTTTCCTTTGGTATAACAAATAGTTGCGTTAGCCAGGAATGCAATGAGGAAAAGAACATGGTAATCACTGCAACCCAAAGCCCACTGTTCCTGCAGAAGTAAATGTTCCTTTAGAATATATCTTATTTCCTCTCTATATTTAAAATATAAATGCTTTTTATCCACCACAGTATTCCTGTAACAAGTCTTTTGAAATGGCAATATTTACTGTAGCAACTGAATAACTGCAAATTAACAGAAGTTTCTGTTGCTATTTTTCTTCTTTTGTTAAGAAACATCTTGAGCTCTGATTGTGAAAATGACTTAAATTCCTGCACTGCAGCCCACCCCTGAACAAGGCATTAAGGTTCTTATGTGTTTTGCTAAATCATGATGAAGTTAAGCACACATTTAAATACTTTGTGGAGTCTGAATACAGTGTTTTGCTAAGTCCAACTGCACAAGACTGCACACACTGCCAAGCTCATACAAGCTGGCCTAAAAGACTTTGTTCCTGTGCCAGAGAAGGTTCTCCACAGCATAAGCCTTTGACATTTATTTAGAAAACTTCATGTACTAAAGACTCTGGTCTTGCTGGGTGCACAAGGCCTTTGCTCTGTCCAAAGTAAACAGGAACAGCAGATGGTTCAAAGGTAGTCAGTAGTCTGGAGCCTACTTGTACTGAATCATACAGGCACGAGAACCTTTTGAAAGGGGATGTTACACCAGAAATCCAGAGCAGCACCCAGTTCAGGAGACCTTCATTCACCATTCTGCCAGGATACTTTACTTGTCTTTGTTCCCAGCATCCTCTCTCTTACAGGTCATGTCCCTTGAGCTACTGCTTTCATGTAAAAATAAAAGACATCACCGGTTTTTCTTACTAGAGGGTATCAACTACTACTAGAATTTGCTGGAAGACAAAAAATGTTCTCTAAAAGAATGTTTTGACTCATGGCACCACCAGAAGTAAACTCCTGACATTTAAAGAATGCAGGATAGCATTATAAAAAGTAATGGAGGACTGAATTCCCTTCACCACTAAAGCTTTGCAGTCCCCTGGGATGTCCCATTTTCCAGAATGACTCCCCCTCTGCAGAACACACTGGAAGGATAATGCTACACAGCTGACATCTTTTGTTGTTACTTATCACTCTACATGCATGTTCTCTTTACCCCAATTTCTTAGCTCATCTGTCTGGCAGAAATGCTCAATTCAACTACAATTCAATCTGCTCTCTTGTTAATTAATGCAACTCTGAGCTGCACTAGCTCAGTAAATCCATGTGCCCATGGAGCTGGGGGGACAGACAGACTCCAGAGGAAACAGGGTCACCTACCTAACCATCCAACCCACTCCTCATGTGCCTTCAAGTGCACAGATTTTTCCTTGGAGCATCTCCATCAAGGCCTCCTCAGCTCAGACTGCTTAAATCACTGCTTTGCACCCCACTGCAGGCCATACACTGCGTAGCAAACTACTGCACATTCCTAGGAGGCAGAAATCAACCAGAATTGTATCCCTCAGGGGAAAAAAAAAAAAAAAGAAAGAGAATCTTTTCCTGTCACCAAAACAGTTTCAAAATGTCTTCAGTGCTCCTCTCCTCCCAGCTCTGGGTTGTTTTTTGTTTGGTTGGGTATTTTTTTTTTTTTTGAATTGGACTTTCCAGATAATTTGGATGCCAGCACAAATTATTTGGCAAAGGCTGGACTGCTGGCAGGTGGGCTGCTACTCCGGCAATTTCGAGTTGGACCAAAAAAAAAAAAATTAAATCAATCTACAAAACACAAAGCGGCCAAACAGATTACTCATTGGCTGGTAAGCCACAGCCCCTCGAGGCTGTTGATCAGGCTCTATCCCTGGCTGCCAGCCTGCTGGAGTACAGATGGAAGAACTGGCTGCTGAAACACTTCTCTCGCCCACAGCTCAGCAGGAGAAGGGATCCCAAGCCCTGCTGGAGAATATTTCCTTGGTAACTTATCTTGTTCTTATCAGTGCCTTTCCACTGCAGAAGCAGTATTTCTTTTCCTTTAGCAAGATCTGAAGGAAATTATTAGCAATTTTCAGTATTTTTTTCAAATCAGTTCCTCCTTGCAGAACACCGAGCACAGTTAATTGAAATTGTTTCCTTGCTCAAAGATTTAATTTTAATGTCTCCAGTTGTGTTGCAGTGAAAGATAAAAACTTTGCAGCTGGTATTTCGTGGGCTCAGCTTATTCATTTCCAAATATGTCATTCTCTTTTGGTAGTTTTGACAAGGTCCTACCTGTGTTTATACTGAATTTGCAGTGTTTATATCTGACACATTACCTGTATATTTCTGTAATAAACAATAAGCTCAAACCCAAATCGGTTCTATATTATGTTGTAATGAATCAATGGATTCAAATGTGATTTTATTCTGCAGTTCTCTGGGTGTATTTAGAAACAGTGCTCTGGTTGGTTTCAATCACAAAGATTTGTTTACAAAAGCATTGGTATCATATCATGTGCTCCCTGGGAACTGGGCAAATCCAATCCCCTGTTATGATATATCCCTGATGTTATGACATGGATATGACTATGATGTGTAGACACTGAGATTAATCAGTATTTTTCCAATTTAAGAAAGCCTGCAAACTGGAACAATAAGTGAAAAAGAAATTTAGAAGTGGTCAAGATTAATGCGTATAAAACAAGATTCAAATGAAATACACACTGATAAATGAATCTCGCAAGCACCAGAACCAAAACCTCTCTGACTTCGAGAACTGCATGTGACAATGCTTTGCTTTTTTACTTAATTTGTATTCATAGAATTACATAATGGCTTGGGTTGGGAGTAACCTTAAAGCTCATCTAGTCCCACTCCTCCTGCCTTGGGCAGGGACGCCTTCCACTAGACCAGGGTGCTCAGAGCTCCATCCAGCCTGGCCTGGAACACTTCCAGGGATGGGGCATCCACAGCATCTCTGGGCAACCTGTGCCAGGGCCTCCCCACCCTCACAGTGAAGAATTTCTTCTCAACATCTCACCTAAACCTGTCCCCTCTGTCAGTTTGAAGCTGTTGTCTCTTCTCCAATCACTCAATGCCCTTGTCAAAAGTCCCTCTCCAGCTCTCTTGGAGCCCCTTGAGGTACTGGGAGATGCTAAGAGGTCTCCCTGGAGCCTTCTCTTCTCCAGGCTGAACAAGGCTGTACTGTCCCATCCCTTTCCCTAGCACACAGTATATAATACACAAAGCAGAGTTGGGTTTTAATTTTCCAGTTTAGTGAGTTCTCCTAACAACCTTCTGCTCTCTCATCTCCATCAACTTGTCTCTCCTCCGCTCTCTGATGGTGTCCCATGGATCGAGCACAGAGGGGAGTGTTACACAGGTCAAAATCCCTTCTCCCAGACCCATCATTTGTTCCAGTCAGCTGCTGCATCTAATCTCTGTGCAGAGCCAAGGGCATTATATCAATCAGCCATTTGTACAATTCTCGCTTCTTAAATTCTATTCTCTGCCTTCCCCAGACCTGCTCTGAGCTGGCAGTTTGATTAGGTGACAGCTGGGGGTCCCTCACAAGCCATGTGACTCCAGGAGCCCCTCATCCCACAGTTTGGCTGTGAGGATGTGCCAGGATGTGGGCACAGCCAGCAAGGCAGAAGGACACCCTCCAGAGCCTCGGAGGGACTTGCCAGTTACTGAGCTGGCAGCAGCACCACGTCACATTAACGTCCTCTTGCAACTTCATTCCCAACCTCCTACCAAGTATTTAATTATTGCTGCAATCGAATCAACTTCACTTGGTCTTGACTCACAAAGCCTGGATGGCAGAGATGCTTCAGAGCAGGGGCAGGTGTGGAGACCTCACATCCCACAGGAGTTGTCACAGCTCTTCTAACTCAGGACAAAGGGGCAGAGCCCGTGGTGCTGCCACTCTGCACGTGGTGTGGTTCTCCAGAGCCACAGGCACAGCCTTCCCAGGAGCTGCCAGGCTCAGCCTGGGGACTGCTGGGACCAAGTGCCAAGTGTGTGAGGAACAGCATCCCCATGCAGGTGCCAGGCTGGTCCCTTCTGGCAAACAGCTGGGGAGAGGAAGTTTAGAGGTCCAAGAATAGTCATATTTGGGAAGAGTTTCTCCCTGCCAAGTTACAAAGTAGAAGGACAGTCACTAGCAAAAGGGAGAACACTTGGATTTCTTGGCTAGCATTAGCATGGCAGAAGAAAACAAGCAAACCTAGCAGAAATCACTGAGGCAGTGACACTGGAGCACACAACACCCCATGATTTCAATGGGCAAGTAGAAGGGGAAGGAAACAAGGGACTGTCACAACCAGAAAGGTGAGAGAGACCATAAAACACTCAAGAAAGCTGTTTCTGTACTACAGCCAAAACTAAAGCCAGGCTGTAATAAATCTTTGGAGAAGGTGCCCAGGAAAAAAAGATATTATAGAAAGCACTTTCTCAATCATTTTCATTGGTAAAGGCAACATCGGGACTGGATAAGGGTATTTTTAACATTATTTTTAGCCAAACAGAATTAATTGTAAGTTGAAGTGACAACAAAAGACCAAATGAGAAGACCACAAAGTTCATGCTGAAGCAGAAAGACAAGAGAGAAAACCATTAATTCTGCTTAATATTTTTAAAGACTCAACCCCATCCTTAAACAGAGGGTCTGTTAAACAGATCAAAACGCTGCGGCCGAAAACGAAGCGGTGGAGGAAAAGCAGTTAGAGGAAGGACAGGCATGGAGCGGGCCTGTTATTATGAGACTCTTTTAAAATAACTTGTAAACTCTATATAATAAAGAACCAAGCTGGTTTAGCGGGACCATGCTGTTACCACAGATTAGGAAGCTGGAAATGTGTCTGTTAAACTTGTCTTCCTCTCGTGCTCCAGATGCCAAAGGCTTTTCCTCTCCAACTATTTTTAAAGCTTTCAAGTATTCCAGGTTACCCTTTACTGCATCATCACTCAGGCACAGTGCAGGCAGGAGAAACAGTTGTAAAAAAACTCCCCAAAACTCCCCAAACTGTTCCATAAACCGTCATTTCCCCCCTGTTTTTTACAGAGGAGAAAAGCCTGGAGAAGCATTACAAAATCACATGCTGAGATGCACCCAGGGCAGCAGAGCTCAAGCACAGGCTCCTTCATCATTTTAACACCTATAATGAGAACAAAACCTAGCTGGCCACCATGGGCTTGACTCTTGGAAAATACATGCAAAGGATATTGCAGAATTTAATAGCGACAAGTTGGGGTAAGCAGGAATGTCGAGTTCAAAAAGAAAATAAAAGATTTATGCTCATACTAATGTATAGCAGTATTCCAAGAGGGCTCAATACATACCATAAATCAAACTGAGCTATAAGAAAATAACAGTAAAGCTAGACAATATAGGTGCTTTATGGTATAAAATAATTACAGCGAGCGACCAGCTGTACACCTTCATAACAGCAACAGAAACTTCATACACTCTTCAACCTTCCCTTTATTTTCTCATGCCAATAGTAATCACCGTTGATGAGAAAGATACCACTTAAAAGAAAAACCCACACATGAGGCCCACATGTATTTTACAGCTAAAAAATACACAATATCCTTGTCCTGTGTCGTTTCATGGGAAGCTGGACCACGTGGGAAGGCCTTGTATATTTTACATCGCAAAAGCAACAAAACACACCAAAATGTGCTGCAGGGAATAGGCAGAATGGTCTGTTTGGGTTGAACTGAATGGAGCACAAGTGTTTTCCTGCCTTAGAGATCTTGCCTGCAAGTGACTCCTGCTGTTGTTTTTGGCTTGCACACGTGACACAAGCTGCACGCCAGACCAGGAATGGCCTTCCCTGCTCCAGCCTGGAATGACCCTTCTCTGATCAGTATCCTGCCAGACAGCACGGGAGGCACTGGGAAGGAGGGAGGCACGCAAGCAGCAGGATGATATAAGGATAAATAACCTACATACCAGGAATCTCTAGTCCCTCTCAGAGATCAAAGTGGCAGCGAACTGAATTCGCAAAAGAGTTGAAAATGCGACAGATAAACTGTACACAAAAATATCAGCTAATAAATTTGAATGCAAGATATCTGGCATTATAAGCATTCCAGAAGAGCTGCAATGTCGTCTTGCATGAAAGTCCAAGCTAGACCTTGCTAAAAAGGGATTGTCAGTAGGTCATGGGCAGGATATCCCTTAACCGTGTGCCCCAGGCTTTTTAACTTGCTCTTCCAAAGCAGCTGTTGGAGAAACAACTTGGAATGAGATGGACTCCCCCTCTGATCCGTGAGGGCAATCCCTACCCAGCCCCAGGCAGAGTGCCAGCAGCTACAGGCGAGCTCTTTGTAGAGCCTCGCTTGTACATATAAATCTTAATCTAAAGTACACCCGTTATTTTATTTCTCTAAATTGCTCTCAAATCAGGCAAGTAAAAAGTGTCAAACCAGGTGGTGGTTCTGCAATGTCAACAAGCGCCAGCTTCGAGCCGACATTACTGAATTAATCTTCTCTTTTAATCAGAAGATTTAGTTCCTGGTAGTGAAAGACTACCAACTAAAAGTTTCTGGAAAACCTGGCTGCACTGCCTATCATTCAGCATATCTTGATTCCCTCTCTGAGGATTGATATTGGGCTAAACAAAATGGGAACAAATTCACAAAACCATTATATACAGTAATTTTAAATGTAAAACAGAGGGCTGAACTAGGTTACTTCTGTGTATTGCACAAGTCTCGCTGCAATTCTACACAAAATATGCTTCTGCCTATATTTAATATAAATCTATTAATACATAAAAATCCAGGTATGTGTGGATATATAGCTCCGCAATAACAGTAAGGCCTTGGATTAATGCAAATGAGGAATGCAGGAGTTATTTTAATTATGCACTTCTCTGTCTGGTTTCAACAGATTAAGCATTAAAAAAAGGTAAAATTCTTTAACCGGCACATTAAAAAAAAAAAAGTCTCTTTTGCCCACAAAAAAGCCATTAAAACTCTTCTAATTCAATCAAAAATTTCAGCTCTGACAATACTAAGAACAGCACATTTCAGATCTTTTCCAATTTCCTAAGCTATCACAATCAATTTCTTCAAGACCTGGAACTTATCCTAATTAAGATTTTTTCTTTGATATGCTGAGAATGACCTCGAGGATTCATTCTAATAAACAGAAATGATTTCTGGTAGTCTGCAGTCCTCATAAGCTTTGCAGCAGAAATCAGTTAATTCATTCCACGATAAAATAACTTTATCATTCTGTCCCAAATAGTATCTGTAACACGCTGGCTTGAAAAGCAAGACATGAGTTGCTCAAGTGAAATCAAAGTTTCTCAGGGAGAACTGTTTTGATGCTTTCTTCTTTCAGTGCCATTTTGACAAATAAAATGAATCAGCCTCATCAATGAAGAGGAAAAAGAACACATTTCCAAATTAAATGGCACCTTGCTGAAGTAGGTGGATTCCTGATTCATGCCCCCAAAAGACTCAATCATCTCCACTAAATCATCAAGACTTCTGATGTCACCCAAGCTGACTGTGGGATTTTCACAGGCTTCATCTGAAGGCACCTTAGAGAAAGTGACTGCAGTGAAGATATACAGCTCTGAATTGTTACTTATAAACTCCTTCTGTTTTGTTTAATAAAGCCTGTGTTGCCTTCCTACCCTAAATTAACAAAACCCATAAACTCTGCATTAGAAAAAATAAATCACCGGCTATAACAACATTTACTGAGAGTGTGGTCAAACACCAAACAAGTTGGCCAACAAGGTCAAGAGATGCTCACCTTCTAAGATATTCATATCCCAAAGGGACATCATCCTCAGCAACCTGCTCCAGGTTTGAGTAGGTGGGGTGGACAAAATCTCTACAGGCCCTGTCCAACCTCAGCTGCTCTGTGGTTATGTGAAAAATATTCATGAGTTATAGAGAGCACTGCAGTCTACAAAAGATCACATGAATTTTAGTCTGCATGTGGCTCATTAATAAGTAATTCAAAATATAGGCAGATTTCATAGGGAAAAAAAAATCCATGGTCACAGAAACATCTTCGCACACACCCCCTCAAACAATACATTATATCCAGAAGTTACTCCATGCAGTTAAAACTTCAGTTTGCTTTTTATGCATACAGGAAAAAAGTCAACACTGAACAAGGCTTTGTCAAACATCTTTCATATGCCACTGGAAAGGATAAGGTCGTATTATTAAATAATAAATCTTATCTGCTTTTACAGATTCCAATATATTACTGAGAACTGATAGGAAAATGGGAGTGCTTGGAGCCTCTGTTAATGAACCACACTGCTGTGCTGGGTCAGCACCGTTCTATGCTTTACTGAGGTGATTTTTTTTCCACTCCACTTTTAAAAATAAAACTCAAATAGTCTTATTTGAGAAAAGAAAGACAAGACAGCGCTAAGGAATCAGTTTTTTATTTAATCCCCAACCCCCAGATTACCACCAGGGGAGCATACAAATGTGCTAATGTGAAAAATTACCTCCATTTTCTGCTGCCTCACAGAGAAAAGCAATTTTATTCTGAATACTCACTCAACTCTTGGACGTGTCCAAGTGCACAAAGGGACAGCAGTATATTCATCGATTGAGCAAAAGTGCCAGAAGTGCTTCTGGATGATACCATGAATCATATGGTTATAATGTACTGGGGAGCAAAAGGAAAGCAAGGCTTCTACTCACTATTGCTTATTTCTCATGTCCATGTCAACACCAAACAATCTTTTCTCCAACCTTGTGTTCGGTCACTGAATTCCTTTTTATAATCATCCACTTTCATTAGTGAAAGTTACATCAATATTTTAAAACCAAGAAATTTAATTGTCCCTTCAAGAAATAGGTCATTCAAATAGCCCTGCAGATACTTTTTCAAACTTTCAAGCCATTAACCTCAATAATGATTTGTATAAGATTTGTTATAAAGAGGAAAAATAATTCCATTTTTGTAACGGCTCATGGCATGAGCCTCTAATGAACAGAGAAACCACCAATTCCATGCAAGTGTTTGATGTAGTTTATCCAGAGGTCAGAGTTGTGATCTTCAAGCTCGTTTAGCATGGTAACATACATGAAGACACAAACCACAAATTCATCATTGAGATAGGGTGCTGTACCAGCCCACTCATATTTGTGTCTCCCTGGGGCAGTTCAGTTAGTGAAATTTTACCATGTCCAGGTGAGCCTGACAACAGGAATGGGAGATACCAGCACCCGCTCAGATAATAAAATGCTCAAACCACCAGCCAAGCCAAAAATGAAGTATAGATTTCCTTCCCACACTCCAGCAGATTAAAACTCAGATTTGCTCAAATCCATTTTGAGGTTTCAGCAAATCCATTTATCTCCGTTATGCACCCTGCTGTCTTCCCATCACATTTCTTCCATGGCCTAAAGTCAGGGTGAGGAGAGAGCAGACTGATCCCCGGGGAGCACAAAAGGGAGCATGTAGAGCCCTGCAGGAAACACTGCAGGACTGGGTGTCCAGCTGCACCATGGAAGGGAACATTCCTTCCCCAGCCATATGGGAACTCCACAAAAACACCACAGTCCCCATTCGTCATAAAAATATTGAAGTCAGTGAATTTAACACTCTTGAAAACCTTCAGCTGGACCCTTGACTAAAATTATTTTCTAACGGTGATCTAAGGTAAATTAACAACCACTAACAGCAGAATAAACCATGCAACATACAATAGTTTCACCCATGTTTTCCCCCATTCCAGGTATATTATTTTGTATTTTTAAGGTTCTTTCTCTGCATCTGTAGCATCTACAGCAGTTTGACCAAAACAGTTATACAAAAGTTAACTCATTGTTCTTACATCAAGCACAGCTAAAGTATTTGGGGATGGATATGTGCCAAGCACAAAGTGCAAATATAATTTATTGTCACTATTACAGTCACAGCCAAACCTAACAGAGAACAGTGACGTGGTGCTATGACATCTGTGAGGTAAAACTTCACCAGCACCTTTTATTTCCTCGTTTACCACAAACACTTCTCACACACAGAGTACTCATACACCTACTAACCTCATTTCAAAGGGAAGGGCACTGGTCCCCTATTTCTACTTTCAACACCACCACCACAAACAGTCAGACAAATAGTCCTGGACTAAATGTAGCACAGCATGTGTAAGGCTCCAAGGTAAGTGCTTCATGTCTATAAGACTGTTTAGACATTGCTTAGATATTAAGGAGAGTCTGGCATTTCTAAAACTCTGGAGAAAAATCTTTACTGAGAAAAAATTTGAGAGGAAGAAGGCTGGCTGTGGCTGGAATTGCCACAGCTACGTGGAAACAGGATGTGGGAGCCTCCACCAGCCATTTCCAAAGAAGTTTTTTAACACAGAGGTGTGGGTATTTCCCCATCCCTGGAAGTGTTCAAGGCCAGGTTGGATGGGGCTTGGAACAACCTGGTCTAGTGGAAGATGTCCCTGTCCATGGCAGAACAAGATGATTTCTAAGGTCCCTTCCAACCCAAACCATTCTATGAGTCTTTTTCCAACCCACAATCATAACATAGTGATAAGGTAGCTTAAAATCCCTACCTTATGTGGCATTGTGTTAAAGGACTAGGATTTTTTTTTTAATATAATAGTGTTTTAGTATTTCAGGAGTTACCTTTCATTTGTCAGAATGGCATATTAGTAAAACACTGATTTAGAAAAAAAAATCAGGCACAATCTCTTTCATGTTATATATAACATTCACATTCATACATCACATACAATGATGTAGGGATACACAGACATCCTCTCAGCCTGAAAAGTCTAAAGGAAGAGAGAAAACACAGCCTTTGCTAAGTCTGTGTTCACATCCAGATTCATAAGTGAAAAGGAACAGAAGAAAAGTTACAGCAGCCTTGGCAGAGAAATTCTCAAAATGGATGAGGAAGATCTGGAACCAATTTTACTCCTGCAGTGTTCTGCTTTAAATAGCATCCATGTCCACCTAGAGCATTAACACAGCTGAATTTATGGGTCCTCCTTACGCAAATTTTAGCTCACCTCCTTTTCAGGTTATTTGGTCAAGATTTGTCTTATTAGATAATGGCTGATAATAAAAGGTCTTGTCATGGCAAAAAAAAAAAGCCTTTGTAGTTAACAGAGACGGGTGATTTAAGTAATGAGATACAATTATGCATCTGATTCATGGTGTTAAGGTCAGAGCTAAGACATACAGTGAAGATAAAGAAAAAGATGCCTGGCCTTAGAAACAGGTGCAGGAGCATCAGCAAAGTTGGCTCTGCAAGAGGAGTAACATGAAATCAAACAGCCAGCCCAAGCACAACTGAGGGAGAGGGAAAAGCAAAGTTCCACATCATTTGTCCAAGGCTGCTTGCAGGCATGTAATGGTTAAACAGATCTCAGCTAATATTATTTCCTTGGGCATCAAATACAGAGGAACTAAGAGAAAACGTATAATCACTACTTCCATCTCTGAGTTACATTAAGTAATTTCACAAATAAAACAGATGAAAGAAACCCAGTGAAATTGAGGCTGTGAAGCAGCCAATGCGCTGGCAGAGAGCAGCTCTCCAATGCACACTGTTCCAGCCACACCTTCCTTTTGACAGGTAAGAACCCCCTTCAACCCCAGAGCTCCTCACCTGCAGGGTCAGTCCCAGCTGATGGTCCGTGAGGCACAACCAGTGACTTGCAGCTGCTCCAGCAAACCACACAAACCAGTGACACTGCCACGTCTTGCCCCTAAAACGTTCCACAATGAAGAACGCTGATGTTTGTCCCCAAATGCTGAGACCATCAAAGTGGCCATTTCCTCCTAAAGGTTTGTGAATCACCATCTTGGCTCTCTATTAAATGAGTTATGTCGAAAGTAAAGAGAATTCATGTACTTGATTTAGTTTAGTCTCAAGTTCAGCGCTACCAGCATTCTAAATTCAGACTGCAGCACTTCAGCCTAACAAAAACTTTGTTACAAAACAAAGGTTTAATGCTTCAAATGAAGGTCATAACTGTTTGCCCATCTCTAAATGAGATTCAATATTTTCTCCATGTGATTTGAAAAGATCAGAACAAAGGTTCTAGGGTATATCATAAAGAAAAAAAGCCAGACATCACTAAGACACCTGCCCTTTACCCAAGTCTATATAATCTTCACTTGTGTACAATAATATCTTAGGGAATTAATATTCTGTGATAACCAAAACAGAATCCTACCTTAATTGTTTGACAATAATCTGAAAATATTTGTCCGGAACCAAAAGCGAATGAAAGAATAAACCAAAATTGGATTCACTCTTCCCCTGAAGAAAAGGTTTCCTTAAATGTCATCAAAACTGCTTACTGCAGTCAAGATAGAATACCAGCTCCTCCCAAATTATTAAAACAATTAAGCATCACATAATTTTTAGTAATTAGACTCATTAACATTCCTCAGAGACTGATTTGATTCATTATATGAAACACACTCTTTTCTTCTTACAAAGCTTGTTTTTTCAGCCCAAAGGAAAACTCTAAACAAGTACCAGAGATAGTGAATTCTGCCTTTTAGCATCTTGGATCTAACTTGCACTGCGAGAGCAAAACACAGCCATTAATATGCAATAATCTTCAATTAAACCCAGATTAAAAAGCAACTCAACATTAACAAAAAACCTTGATTGACACTGTACTGATCTCAGCAGACTAAAGAAAGAGAAGCTGTCACGGAGCAAATAATCATATTATATAGAATTTTGCCCCCAAACCAGACTTCTTCCCAGCCACAGGCATAGCTGTGAGGGGAGCACACATCACATCAATAAGGGGGTTTACTGAAACAGACCCATTTCAGTGGTGACCTGAGATTTGACATCTCTTTCCAACTCCAATGTGTTTCTTCCTCTTCTGTGACACAGAAAATAAAGCCTCCTGCTATGACTGAGCAGAAGCTTTAGAGACACAAACCAAATAACGTGAGAGAAGGGTCTTGTAAAACCTTGTGAGAACACAAATATTTCTTGCATATTCTCTTTATACGCATTTCTTTGGTATGGCAGAAGAGCACACAGGATATAAGGTGAAGAAAGCAGTTCAATTCCTTTTCCCACATGTTTCAAGAGCACTTCCCTGCCTAGCGGACTGAGGAGCTGGTGTCTCTCCCTCAGTCTGTCCCACTGAAGCTGCTCCAGTTTACACAGACAGCTCAGAAAGGGCTGGACAGACTGTCAGAGGGAACCCAGGTCTCCCATATGCTGGGGAAAAAAAAAAATAAAATCAGTCTCTCCCTCTGTATCGAATATTCAGCCAAATGAATATTTAATTATCTGAAATAAGTAAAATAGGGACACCAGGAGAAGCTGAGGAAGAGGCTGACAAAACCATCTGAGGTTTAGGGGACAGCTGTGGCACCAGGGAAGATATTTCTCATGGCTCAGGAGATTGCCCCATCTGTGAGGCTCTTGTTGGCCTAAAGCAGGGTTCCTACATCTGGCTTTGTTTGAGGGAAACTCTTTGGTCACAAAAAGATTTTTGTTTCATTCCAGACATACAAATTATTTGCAAAACTGTTCTCTCGAGCAGTTTGATTATTAACAATATTTCATTACCCCAGTGTTTTAATTAGCCAACCTTCAAAATTAGAGGAAAAAGTAGTAATGTCCCAACTTTAGAGCTAGAAATTGTTTGTAAGGAGGTTTGACAAACTGTTAATAGATTTGTTAGGAGTTTGCCAGAGATCAGCTGCTCAGTTATCTATATGTTACATAGCACCAAGTTTGAAGAAAATGTCCCTGCTCCTTTATCTAAGAATAAAAAGTAAAGAAGCATAAGTATCTTCAACAAAGCATTATCAAAGTCTTTCATCTCCTTTTTGGTAGGTTAATACCAAAACTGTGCCTCTGAAGCACCCAGACACAGCAGTGTTAGGCCAGGGATGGAGTGACATCAAGTCTGATGCAGTTGGGCAAATTCTATCTCAGGACTGAATCCAGAGTGAGGCACAACAACAGAGCTGTGACAGCCTGGTTGTACTGCAGTAAAAAAATGGTATTTAAAATCCCTTGGGCATTAAGAAGTCGAAGGTTGTTGAAAAGAGAAGTAAGAGTAGGAAGAAGCTAAAGTGTGACAGAAAAGGTGCTCAACAGTGTGGGCTGGAAGGCTGACTGAAACATAAAGCTGGCATCCTCTGCTGAGACCCTGGAAAGGGACTTTTGTGATGCCAAGCCTATAAATGCAAACAACAGGCAGGTTGATTAAAGGAGCTGTCCTTCATTTCAAACACTGAGGTCATGGTTTGGTGCTGAAACCACAAGGATCTAAGGCAGTGATGCATTTTATAAATGCCTCACAGGAGGTAGCAGAGCTGGAGCCTGCAGCTCTTGCTCCTGGAAGGATGTGACTGCAGCAGAACATCAGCCTTGCTTGCACCAATGACATTTAGCTTTGGAGGATTCCTTCACACTGCCAAACTTGCTCACTATGGAATCCATAAATCATACTAGTGACAGCAAAAAAAAAATCAGTTATCAAAATGGCTGTAAAATTTATAACATTTGAACAAGTACAACCCGTATGGCCCTCAGAACCACTGCACCAAAGAGATACTGGCACTTTCATAGCAGGCTGCAAATGGCAGAAAGGGAAAAGGGAAAAAAAACGTTAAAAATTCGAGTTTAAAAGTTTATCCTATGTCACCTACTGCCCTCGTTCAATTTTACACATGTAAGTTAAAAAAGTTGGTTTTACTTAATGTTTGAGTCCCTGATTCAGTAAGTTATTTAGATTAATACAATCCCTTCGCCAACCTACGCTCTTGTTAAATGGAACTTTACAGATTGATATTACGCCAAATTCTCTCAGACTTTTTATAATAGATGGAGGAGCATGCAGAGCAGTAGCTTTAAGATAGTCTTAAATAGCAATGCTGGGGTTTTAGGCAATTTCAGTTTCAATACAGTCTGAAATTTCCACCCATCGGGCTGTGTCCTAAGCTGAATTTTTCCATGGACGTGGAAGAAATTGATTCAACCACTTTTGCATGAACAGTCAAAACACATTTTTCATTAGAAAAAATATAATTAAAAAATCCTTTTGTTCAACTTTCTTCAGTACAGAAACAGCTGGGAGTTGAAAAATGACATTTTCCTGCAAAGTATCCTTCAGCGATAAGTAATTAAGTTTTCCAGTGAGCAGTATTTTGATTTCACTAAGCTTTTTGAAACTATTCAAAAAGGATGTACAAAACTTTTAAGAACAAAAGTGATAAATTAAATCAAGCGATTTTTCTCCAGGAAACAACATTATACTGTACAGACAGGTATGATACGACAACCTAAGGTAGTTTGTGCCACCTCCTACCTCCAAGCCTCATTTTCTCACTCTGTATAGGCAGAGATGATGTCACTGACTGGAAATCATGCAGTGCCCAACTTAAGGCAGGAAAAAATGTCACCAGGAACATGGAGAAGAAAAAAACCACAACAAAATCTGCATTTTGCCTCGATCCCACCAAGGTGTTACAATAGTTTCACATTCAATTCACAAATCAGGTTGTAAGGTGAAGTTTTTCTGGTAGTTTTTCTAGTTGTTTGGTGGGGGGTTTATGTTTTATTTTTAACCCTTTAATTCTATGTCACTAATAACTTTATTTTGTTTCCCACATCGGTATTTATATGCATTATATAGGAAGACACTTGTCCTTTTCCTCTTCTTTTAGTCTGTCCAAAAGACAGAGGAGAAGAAAACACACCCAACCATTAAGAATTTATCCATTGCATGTCCAGGTGCATCGACTGTGCTGAAAAGCAGCACACAACCACGACATGGCTTTGTTCAGTTACATCTACAGCAAATCATTATCAATCTAAACTTTTACGTAGGAATTAATGAATGCAAAACGTTAGGGGGAGCTTCCCCGAGAGTCCAAATCCTTGCTCACTTCCCAAAAGCACTGCAAGCTTAATTTGGTTAATTTGGTTCAAGCAAGACTGAACAAAGGTTTGAGGCACGACAAGAGACGTGCAAGTGCCTCAGCCTCAGGTTCCTGCTATTCCTGCCCCATTTATGTCTGAGAGCAGAACAGAAAACATGATCTAGGTCATGAGGATTTATAAAGAAGGGATTTTCTGAATCTCACTGGTTTTCTCCTACATATTACCCAGGATATTTGCCACAGTGAGAATCTGAACTAGAGCTGGGAGATAACAAAGGTTTTCCTCCTGCCTCACCGTTTCAGGATATCCAATCTCAAACCTAACAACAGGCATCAGCTGTTCAGAGGAGACAAAAGAAACAAATGGGCTTAAAAAAAGATGGAGAAAGGAAGAAGAGATGTAACACAGAAATAGTCATTCTGTCCTACCCTGTCACCTCCTGCAGTGCAGTGTTGGTGTAACTAATGCACACAATGACCTACCCCTCCTAACACTTCTCATCAATAACACCATGCCAAGGCAGCCCTTGTGTTTATCATATTGGTGAGTGGCCACAAATCATCATTAGAAGGGTAATTCTTCCAAACTATCTGTTTGTGCAGAACACTCCACAACTTGGAACAAACAACCCTTCCAACTTAGCTATTAACATGTTACATTGTCCTTTTATACTTTTTTTAATGGCTATGAATAGAAAAAGGCATAAAGTAGGTTTTGGTCATGGGATATGAAAAAAAGCATTTTAAATAACCTCATTTGCCTCACTTAGAAAGCAGTTAGAATATTGAAACAACTCTGACACAAATATTCTCCACTCCTATACAAACTACAAAATGCTCTCTGACAATTCAACTGTACTATCATAACTATATATATAAAAAAAAAAGGTATTTTCTGAGTAACAGTCAACATATTGCAATGCCTATATGCAAAAGAAGTAGGTGAACCATCTCCTTGGTTACTCTTGCTGTACCTTTTGCCCAGCACAAAACAGGACAATTCCATTTTAAGTATATTTAGATATAGGCCTAACCAGCAAATTAATGTGTGCTATGGTTTTTAAAGTTCAAGGGAGCTCATCAGCATATGCACCCACTCTACAAACCAAGAGGGATAGTATTTTTGAAAGCTAACAAATATTTCAGAACAGTTCCTATGTCTTTTGATATTGCAAACACATTAACTAGGATCGCTGCCATCGGGAAAGCTCTGGAAACACCCGTGGCTGTGAGGTGTCAGCACGGATCATTTAAGAGGTTACGAGCACACCAAGCACCACCAAAAGCATTTTGCAGAATTAGAGAGGGTTCAAAGATTCCTGAACTGCGCAGAAAAGCCCTCGTGGAAAGAGAGGGAAAAAGCCCTGGGATCAATTACCTTTTATTTTCCGTTTTTTTCCATGTTGCCACAAACATACTTACCAATAACATAAGATAGAACTGTGGAACCCTCTGCTCCAGGACAGTTCAAAAATAAATTTACAAGACTTGAGCTTCTCGCCAAAGGTTTTAGCAAAGCTTGATTTTTTTTAATATTAAATAAGAGACAATATTGACACCAATTCAAAGTTCAGAAGACAGTTCTGGGAATGAATCAGGGATGGGGGGTCTTTTGTGGGGGCTGAAGGATTGGAAATCTCTGACGATGCATTTGCAATGTTTGTCTCAAAACAAGGAACGATAAACCTGATGACATTTCTGGACAGAAACAGGACAGAGAGCTGACTGTTTCTCTTTCACATTGGAACAAGACAAACACATACATATGTGCTTTCTCATTATTAGTAAAGCCTATTTTTTCTGTGATGCTTATTCATGAAATTGCACCGAGTAGCATTTTCATTATGTCTTTCTTACTCTGCTTGACAATCACTTTCTTTCTCCATATTTTTTCACTAAGAGACCTCAATGGACTAGCATGACATTTTCAATCACCATTTTTTTTCCCTTCCAGAAACTGAATTAGAACATGAAATAGTTGCTTTTTTAAAAAATAATGAGGCTTGCATAAACCCACCCCCTCCCAAATCTTTCAACACAGAACTGCAAATCTATCCATCACTGGAATCATGATGCAGTTAAAACTCCCAAAGCTTTCAGCTGGACCAAAATATTAACTGCTAACACCCAAGGCCACTGAAATGGGAGCCTCTAATGCCAAAAGAAGCAAGACACCTCTGACTACCCTAATCCCAGAGGGTAAAGCAGCAGCAAAGTGTGATTAATAAGGCAGTTAAACTGCTGCATCTATCTGTGGTCCTTCAAAAATCATTCCGAAATAAAGAACAGCTTTTCCCTGCCTTTGAGATCAGATTCTGAGATTTTAATGAATCTTCCAAAATCCAATATTCCTGCCAACTGCTTTGTCACAACCTGTTTCTACTTCAAAACCTTCTGTCTGTCACTTTCCAACAGTGAGCAAGGATTTATATGCACTTTAGAAAGCTGCCCAATCACCAGTTTTGCAAGATTTCTAAGATACAGACAGATTTAAAACAGTGTGTCCTTGACTATGAGCATTACACCAACCTCCCAATTCTGTCACATCATTCCAGGACAAATTAAAAGTGGTAAGATTATGAAACTTACATTTAATTATCAAGAAATTTAACTGCTAATGATTAAAAAAATATTAAAAGTTCCCAGTAACAGGAATAAAACCAGAGAAATTATTAAAGCTATTATTTAAAAACTGACATTTTAATTGCATTCTGTGGCAAAAGATAAATTGTCAAAAAAAATTAAGTATCATTATTATTGAGAAAATAAGCTGTCCCATGGTAGTCACTTAAATGACTGAAGCATTCATTAAATTTTTTTCTCCCAAATAAATCCCCCGTTAAACCTTTCTTTGTATTTCTTTATCAACTTATGGACATGTAAAATCTCACAGGACACCTTGACAGTGTTTTGAAGCATCACTTATAGCCAGGGAAGAGGGAGAACAGGGCTTTGGTTTTTATTTAAGAGTTGTTTAAGAGCAAGATGTCATCAGACAGTTCCACATCTCAGTAACATCCTTTCTTTCTGGTTTGTACTTTATGTCCATTAATGTGCTTCCCTAACCCCACCCCTGCACAATGCTCCTTTAGGAGAAAGTCTATTTGGAAAGCTCATAATAAGATAATTAAAGCCACAAATACTCCTCACAGTCCCATCAGACTAACGAGATTTTCTCAAAGGAGGTAGAAAAGTGCTGTTGCTTTCCAGGCACACATTGATCAAAACAGACACATATCTGGGCAGAAGATTTACACAAAACATCTACACCATCTAATGGCACGTATTTAAAATTAACTTAAAAAACCCAACAAGCCAGGCAGCCAAAACCAACTTTTCCTCACAAAGCCAACCCAATCCAAATTAATGATGCTGCCCAAGATGTGTAGTTCCATTTTTCCCCAAGAACACACCACACAGAAATGTGTGGCATTTCTTCTCAGGAGAAAAATAATCTTTTGACAGTAATGTTCTTAAGAAACTAATGAAAGGCAAGGAAGTAAACGTTAAGCAAAGCTCCCTTATTATTTCACACCAGCACTTATTTGTTCACTCGCACTCCCCACTGGGAGTCAAGCATCCCAAAATCTCTCATCAGCATCTATCTAAAAAAGCTGACAGAAGTTCAGTTCCATTTCCTACTACCAAAATTCAGACTGGTTCCCATAAGCAGCTCACCAAAGATGCCTTAAGCCAGTGCCACAGAGGAAGGATGTGCCAAGAAACATTTTTGGCAACCCAATGAGAAGGGATAAATTATGAAAAAGCATGGACAACAATAACAGCATGAGCAGAAAAGGCATGCTGGACTTCCAGAGCCAACAGCAGTGGGATTGGGAGCACAATTCCTGGGAGAAGTTAAATTATAAAATCTGGCAGATTTGGACTATGACCTGTCACAAGCCAAGAAATGAAAGCAAGCCAGGGAGGCTCGACCTAAAGCTCAAGAGCATTTCTAACAGTGCCAAATGCAGTTCAGCCCTTCCAGAAATACTCTGAGGAGCTGCAATCCTTAGCACGTTGTGGGACAGTCACAGCACTGTCACCTCTCCCCTACAGCTCTGCTTGGACTGTGAGCAGCCATAAGAGAGCATCACCCACCAACCCTGCCCTCTGGCAGGGACCTGGGCCTGGGCAAAGCTATTCCAGAGAGCTAAAAAACAAATCCCACTGCAAACAGCTGCAGAAAGATGCCACAATAATTGACTGCTTGGGTGACAAAATGGCAGATGAAACGCTATGTTGACAAATGTGAGTTAACATGCGTTGGAAAAACACTCCTGACTTTACTTACACAATGATAAGCTGTAATTTAGCTATTTAGAACTCGGAAACAAGAGCTTGGAGTTACATGTGATTCTGAAAAAACATCAGCTCGGTGCTTAGCAGAGATTAAGAAAAGCAAACAAAGATTAAAAAAAATCATATTGCCCCATGTTTCTCCTTTGCTCATACTTTTCTCCAAGTATTTGCTCTTGGCCACTCCTTGAGAGCAGAGTTAGCAAGATCCGTGATCTGACTCAGCAACACCTTTCTGGTGCTCCTGCTACAAGAACAGCAGGATTTAATAAAGGCACTGTGAATTAAAACATTACTAAATTTACAAGAATTTGGTAGCATCAGCAATGGATAGGCTATAAATGCTTTCCTGATTGTTATGTATTTTATTTACAGGATGAGCCAGATGGCTCAACAAAAACAGATACAAATTTGGAAAGGTTTATTATTGTATATTGCCATTGCAGGCCTAGAGGAAGCAAAACACAGCACGTTAAGTTTCAAGGTGCCTCAACAATCTAACACTCTGCTCATTAATGGTGACCAAAATACGGAATATAGAAGAAGGACAATTACAGATCTCTTTAAAAGGGCTTTTAAGCTCAACATGGACTGAAATCAAATCCCGCCGAAACCAACAGGGTGGTGAAACTCATTTACTTGGCCATGTTGGGTTAATGGTTGGACTCGATCTTAAAAGTATTTTCCAAGCCAAGTGCTTCTGTGACTCTAAAATGACTGGCTCCTCAGTGTCCATTGTCACCACCAGCTTCACAGCCTCCCTGCTGACATGAGGATAACAGCAGTGAGAACACGCCTGCTTCCTCATGAGCATTCCTGTTACCAACTCGAACCTGAAGGCACGAGTTACACGTCAAACACGCCATTATGGTTTGTTTTGCACTGTGGGAAACTCTTCAGGAGGGGGTTGGGGGAGGCGGCCGCCATCTTGGTCGGAGCACATGGCAGAGACAAAGGAAGCTTCCCGCCGGATGGGACCGGAAGTGGGCGGGGCAATGACGGACCAATAGAATAAAAGCCTCTCCAGGGCAGGGCGAGGGGTGGGAACGAGACACACGCACATGTGAGACGTGAGCAATGCCGGCACCGGACAGGGGGTATCAACGGGTTGCCAGCCAGGACTTCATGTTCTTTGGCTGCTGCAGAGCTGTGAGGAGGACCTGGACTGCTGGGGATCCTGCCGACACCATCACCACGTGAGGCAGGACCGGGACTTCGGAGACTGCTCTCCGACACCAAACAAAGCAGTGCTTTAGCACTGGCTCAAATCCCTCCTGCACTACGAGCTCCTGGTTCAGCTGGAAAACCTACCCTGCCTTCCTCACAACCCCGTCCACCTCTCTCTCTCCTTCTCTCTCTTTTTCGCGGCACCGCTCAAAAACCTCCCCCTGGGTTTCTTCCCCCATCTCCCCCTGAGTTCCCAGGCCCAGAGACACCCCAGGGTCTGTCTCTCTGCAGTCAATCCCAATCCCGTCTCGTGGGGGGCCCAATTTCCTTCCCCCTCCCGGGATTCCCTTACCTGTGGGCACATCAGCTCCACATCTCCGCAGTTCTCCCCCTTCTTGGGAAAAGAACCTCTCCTCCCACCTTCCCTCTCCTCTCAATCAAGTCTCTCACATTTAATATCCAATTTATTTTCATTTATTTTCACCGTCCCCTTAAACTGTGACAAGCGTCAAACTGGGTTTTTTTCTCCTGCTGATGCCACTCTGCTGTAAAACCCTTGGGTCACATCTGGGAATTCCAGACCTCAGATACACGGAGGGGCAAAGAGAAGTGAGGTAAAATAATATTTGTGAGACATTAAATCAAATTACAAAATATCCAGGGAAAGAACACACAAAAAATGAAGGAGGAAGGATGTAACTCCATTTAAATTTCTCAAGTGTTCAAGAAAAGAGCGTGAAGTCCAAGTCTAAATCCTCTGAAAATATTTTTGGTGGTCATCTTTTAGTACAAATAAGGCTGCAAGTGAATCCTAAAAAAAAAGCATAATCTTCATAAGAGAATTTGAACAAAACTTTTCAGAAAATGTCTGCTCTGAGTAAGTTGTATTATTTGGAAAAAAACCCAAAAAAAAGCAGAGCAATTATTTAACTTAATTGTAATATTAAATATTCCTTAATATTGAGTGTTCCTTACGTTTACCAGTCCCCCAAATATTTCGCATGAGGTTATACAAGAAAAAGTCTATGAACCAAAGAAGTCTTCTTAGAAGCCTTCCCAATCAATCCAATAAAAATAACTTCTTAGGAACTGAGGTTCTGATGGATGTCTTAAAAAAAAAAATCAGCATCTTAAAGAAAACGTGGGAAGCAGCTTGGAGTCATCGTGTTGCTACAGGTGTTACGTTATTTGTTTGCTCATGAAATTCTTTTCTGGCTTCCAATTTTACAGCACACAAATTTCAAATTACGAACCTGAGATTCAACTTTCTAATGTAACAAGAACAAAGACTGTGCAGCTTCACATGAGTATTTTGACTGGTTGTAATTTTTTCCCCTCACCACATCCAAACAGACACAGAGAATGATAACTAAAGCGTATTAGGAGCTACAACTGTTGAGACTGAATGAAATGGAAAAAGACAAGTTCAGTCCTGCGATATTGTCCAGGGGAAAAACAAAAATGAAAAAGAAAATGAAAAACATCATGGAAATCCTCTTACATTCTTTAACAGCAGAGATGTCCTGAAAAGCCATTAGTTTAGATAATCTTCCATGAAACCACACAACTGCTGTTCTTGTAGCATATGTAGACTCAAGCAAAATTGCTAGGCAGAAGTTAGTCATTCAAAGAGTGTGACTAAGCTTGATTAGCTTTTTGCTGAAGTCATTTCAAAATGCACATTTTTGGGGTTTTTTTGGTAGGCAATACCACCAATGGATTACTAAAACTGATCACTTAGCTGTATTGCTATTTATGAGATCAGGAATGCCACAACCTCTACTAAACATGGTCTAAACAGTCAAGTTAACGTCAGACAAAAATACCAAACTACGGGTTAGGGCAATTTTTAAAACTTCAAGCATTTAACGTGAAAATTCCAAATTCTTCCTTTTTAAAAACAAAAAAGATACCAGCTGCCCAGTGACACGGAGATCTAAATATTTTAATGTTGAGGGAGTCACAGTCACATAGAAAGACTTTATTCAAACTTCACACACCTCAAAACATCAAGGAGCCCTGAAGATTCCCCAGTCAACCAAAATGTGAATTTGTAGCTATGTCTCACTTGGTGACATGGTTTAGCGGTGGACTTGGTAGTTTCAGATTCATGGTTGTAGTCCATGATATTAGAGGTATTTTCCAACCTAACCGGTTCTACAATTCCAGAACTTCCCTGCATGGGTGTTGATGCTCCGATATCCATCCGGGGTGGCCCATTTTGTCTTGATAACAAATGTCCTTGCAGCCTTCCTTAGTTTCATTGCTCTCCCAGAGACATCTGCAAAGCTAATTGCCCTTCCACGATGCACAACTAAGGCAGCCCAGCCAGCCAAGGCCGCAGTCACCAAAAAGGCAATTTTCAAGCAGGGCTTTTGGGTTTGCTCTAGACAAAGGAATCGGAGCTGGGGTAACATATCCTGGCAGCCTGAACAGACACCCCGTCTCCCACATTTGGATTTACAACTAGACTTGACTGGAACCATCCCTTGCTGAGTGCAGAAAACAGAGTTCCTTAAATAGCTGATCTGGCAAGCACCACTCATTCAGGCTCATCTGGCACAAACAGCATCTGCAAAATCACTGGGAGTTAATAACACATTCATCGACACTGAAAATGGCTGAAAATTCCCTTTTCACTTATTATCCTACCTCTGTAACAAGTTTTAAAAGGAGCTGTAATTACCATTGTGCACTGCTGCTGGGAAAGGGAAGATCAAAGCCTCTCTGAAGCAGCCCCAACGTCCCATCTCTCTTTTGCTCTTCGCAAAACAACAAACGTGTGCCTTGCAGTGATTGCTCCACAGCGAGGAGCCACTCCCGGGAACGACCCTGCCTTGTTTACTGGGAACTTATCAGAGCTACCACTTAGGCAAGCGCAGGAGACATTTGATGGAGGCAAACTCAAAGAGTTATATCTAGAACAAATAGCACTGTACCTCCTAAAGTGCCCGTGGGCAGCCTAGGAAATGCAATCCCTGCTTCCAAACTTTATTATGTTCGGAGTGATGCTTGTTTGATATGGCTCGTGTCTGATCAGAGAGCAGGCTCAACCTTCCCTAAGAGAAATGTTAATGTTAAGCCTACTTCAAATTTTCCAATGAAGTCAAATAAATGTAATAAAAATACCCAAACCATCCCCCTCCGGGTTTTTGCCACCAAGACTTCAAATAAACTTCAAATAAAGTGGGTAAAACGGAAAATGAAAAAACACACCAACAAAAGATTCTGCCACTGGAAGCCTTTAAGAAACACTGAACGTGTCACCTATTTGCAAAAATTTAGCAAAGCTGTTGTGGGTAAGTGGCTATAAATATAAAAGAGTAATGGGACATAAAGAAGAGCTCTAAACAAAACCAGAAACATTGCCTGTCTGGATTAGTAACTACAGCTAAATGTGGTTTTGATTCCCTAGTAATTTATGGGTCTTTTATCTTTATGAATATCATAACTAATAGGAGCCAGAAAAAAAAGATAACAAATGCTAAATATATACTACTGTACAATAATGGTGAATTTTCCATATGCCCAAAATACTTAAAAAGCCTAGGAGCATTTAAAAACACCACCAATTTCTCATTTTCTTGTAACCACATTTAACCTTCAGAGGGAATTAGGGCAAGACTAAATCACAGTTTCCTTGCTGAAAAAAAGATGGGAAAAACAAACCCTCGAAGAATGAATGCTTTATGCAGTTTAGGCATTGAAAAAATGCATATGGCATTATTATAAAGTTAATAGCAGGGAAAGCATCAATAAGGAAATTATATATGCACCAATTTTTTAATTTCCTCTTATGCCAGAGGGTAGAGGGGCAAAATGGATCCCATTTTCACTGTTTAATAATAAACTAGCAAAGCACAGCTCAAACAAGCCTCATTAAGGTGAGTAACTTATGTGCTGTCTTTTATCCTTTAGTAGCCTGTGTGGTCTGTTCCTTAAATCAAATTACCAGACACTGTGTGAATTATAGATTACTGTTACATATGATTATGCCAAAGTTGGCCCCACTATGGACAATCAGAGCAGTGACTCACGGGCAAGAAGTGGAAAGATGATGATTTGGGAATTAGTAATTAATGGCCTTCTAACCAGCCAGATGGATCACTTATTTGATGACCCCTAACTAACCTTTTCCCAGAGACGAAATAGCTAAGAAAATCACTATATACTACATTTCCTATACCACAGGGTTGCATAACAACCCAATTGATTGCCTACAAGATACAGCATTAGTCCCTTAACCTCAACTCTGTTCACCAAGAAACACACTCAGCAGTGTGGCTCCACCAAAAAGCACACTGCTGTCTTTCCTGGAGGAATAAATTGGTACTAACATCCCAGGTCTGATTGCTAATTCTCCTCCATCTAGCTCTGGCTGACTTACCTGGAATTACAGCTGAGACCCAGCATGTTATTTTCCTCGCAGAATTCAGCTGTCAAAGATACCCATCTAGAACACGCATTGTTATTTAGCCTTTTAAAACTTTCTATGGTTGTCCTTCCCCTGAAAAACAAGGTTTTCTTTCTCAATAGGAGCCTTCCAAGGCTAAGCACGTAACCAGGCTTTGTGTTGTGAGTGGCAGCTGGCCTGGAGCAGCGTGGGGACAGGAGGCAGCCTGAGCCCCCAGCAGAAGGAAAAACCCACCCTCCAGCAAGAGGGCAGCTCCCCTGTCCACAGAAGAACCCAAATGTCCCCCCCAAAGGCAGAGCAGAACCCCTAAAAGATGCTCCCCACCCTGGCATAAGTCGTTCCCAGAGCTCCCCTTTCCATGTGCTTTACAACTTGAGGCTGTTCAACAGCACCTCATAAAATAACCTTCTGTAAATGCTTCCAGTCTGTCATCTCCATTGCAAAAAACTACCACCTCTAGTATTTAAATCGACTGAAACAGCATTTCATGCCCCAGTGGTTAGCAGTTTAGATGGCATTGCATCGTTTTCAATTCACTAAAGCTTTTTGCATCTTAAGGAAACCTGAGAGATGATAAAAAACCCATTGGTGGGTTTGTTTCAGCCTCACTTCAGTTCAAGTTTCACAATTATGTTTTGCTCTATATGAAGCAACAGTAAAAAAAATTAATATACAAAGACTATTACATTTAATATTTTTTATATATACCTACATAAATTTGTTGCTCTAATTACTTCAAGGCTTGTGGAAGGGAGAAGTGTTTCACAAAGAAATAGTCCAAGAAGAGAAAACTTTCAATAGTGTATCCAAAAGTACTAACTTCAAGTGACATTTCCTAATTTTTTTTTCATCTGCTATATAGATCTTCTGTGGAAACTTTTTACGTCTTTGACATAAAAGCTGCCTTTTAAAAAAAACCCCAAACTATTAAAGAACAGCAACAGAAGTCGCTTATGGTTCCATACAGAGTGAAATAAAAACCATTTCAGGGGCTGAGCATTATAAGATTTTTCTCTTTTTCTCTTGTATCTCTTTTGTTGTCCTCTACTAAAATCTGAATGTGAAAGGAGATATCTAACAACATCACATACAAGGAAACATCAGCTAATTTCGTGAGGAAACTCATCAGTCGACAGTTATTGTAAGCTCCATTATTCAGATGTCAAGCAACTAAATTCTATACTGCAACCACACAACTGCTCTTAGAACCATTTAGCTTTGAAAAAAAATATTGGCAGTGTAAGCCTTAAAGGAAATTCTCTCCTATACTCTCAAACCATCCTGCAGAAAATAGCAGCTATACAAATTTAGGAGTATTTCAGTCTTTCCAGTGACTGGAACTGACAAAATGTATGGCATTCTAAATGAAACGGTTTCGCTCGAGGAAGGCTGCACGTTCTTTGAACAGTGAACCAACTGGGATTAAATATTCTAATTCTCAATCATATAAAACACTGTGATGGACAGCTCTGTCAAGCTCACTAATACTAAAGCAACTGCTGATAATTGCTCCAGGTTTCAACCTCTAATTAAAGCTAAGTGGCTCCATTTGCATATAGTAAACAATAGAAGTTTCTTGCAATCGCATTCCCAGAGGCCTTATCAGCTTCACAAATACAATATCATTAAAACTTGAATGCTAATTACAGTTAATTTCTCAATGCAAATAGGAGTAATTCACTGGATATTTAGGTCTTTCTTGCTCAGACTTAGCACTGTAGTTTATCTAAATGCACCCCAGACACTTACCAAAAATAACACGCCAGGAAGAACAAAACATTCCACTACTTTCCCTTCTCCATCACGTTTAATAAAATGATGTCAAACGTTATCAAAAGCATTACCATAAACTGAGCAAGGTAAATCAATTAGCCTTTCTCCATTTGTTCCATTTATCCGGGTAACAACGTAGAAAAAACAAAGCACTGATAATTAAAAATAGTTCAGGCTAAGCTACTGTGCTCACATTACAAACTCTGGCAGCATTATAAAAAACATTTCCCAAAACTATCCTTCCTTTAAACATTGCCAATATAATGACAAGAATAACAACAATGTGGAAATTGCATCTGTTGGGAAAACATACAAGATGCATTAGAGTGTCTGACAATAACACACTTCCAACGTATTTGCGATTTCTCCCTCAGCCTCCTGTGTCAACTATAAGTAAAGAGGGAGCAGAGGAATTAGAAGTAGGAACTATTTTCCCTACAGGAGGCAGCAGCCAGCACTCCAGCAGCCTCAGGAGCAGGCTGAGGAGGGAGGTTGGCGTGTCAGCCTGCACATCCCTGCGATGGCACCCAGAGCTGAGGTCAATCACTTACTCAAAGAGCAGCCACACTGCTCAGCAGCACATGCAGTAGTTGATGTTCAGGATGTGCCAGCCCGTTACCTCGGGCTTTTCCTATTCATCTGCCTTAGAAAAAGTTCAGATTCTCTCCCATCTGCTGCATTTCAAAACTCTGCGTGGACTCAAGTGCGAGTTTCTACAACAGAGCGACAAGTCACTGAAGAGCAGCTCATCCATAGCTACTATAAAAACACCAGTGCAAAGCTGACAGTGTCACTGGCTAATTACTGACTCCAAATGTACCAGGGAAAAGTTACAGTCTTCCTCCTGCTGCTACGAAGGCTGCATTAATGAGTCAGGTTATGATTTCCATTGACAGTCCCTACTATTTTTACATGCTTCCCTGTGGGCTTCCACACTCCTTCAGCCCACACCAGTTAAGTAACAGGTGGAAAGTGAGTAATTAGGATTCAGAGATACCTGTTTCCACTACAGCAGCATCATGCAGAGAGGAGTAAACTTCACTTTCCACGTAAATATTTCTGTAGGTATTCATTTGGCCTCTATAGGATCATCAAGGCACTCCTGCATTGCTTTGCATGGAACCATCTTGTGCCCCAGCCCACACCTGCCTTTCTGCTGTTCCCAGGAAAAAACAAAAGAAAAACAAACTTCCAAGCTGTATCATGGAAGTATTTACTTGGTAAAACCTTATTGTCTTTTCCTCCTTTCCTTTCAGAGAGCCTCCATTGTAATTCTTTCTTCACTAGCCTCTCATCCTGCTCTTTTACATGGAGGATGCAACATTCAAGCCACCCCCTGAAACAACCATGATTTTGTTTTACTTCGACCCAAAATAATCAAAATCTAATACTTGTTCTCTCTTCTGCTGCCTTCCAGTTCCAAGACAATGTGACTCAAACTACATTCTGCAACCAGCTTGCTTTTCAAATTACATTGTTCTTCACTCTTTCTGTTTCTGTCAGTGACTCCCTAAATCAGAGCCTCTCTACATTTAACTTCCTATTCCCCTAAGCATGCTTTTTTCCATGCTGGACTACAGGAAGATCTCCACATTCAAAGTGTGCCAATGTTGTTAACAGTCAACCCAAACAAGACACAAACCTCCCTGCATGAAGCTCTGTCAACAAAACACATGATTTCCCATTACTTTGCTGGGGAAAAAAAAGTAAAAACCAAGGTAGGAAAACAAAGTAAACCTAAGATCAGCTTTGGCTCTTTGTGCACAGTATAACCTGGTACATGAAGATTTTTACAAAACCAAAATCTCCCAATAAATGTCCAACTATTTGCAACTACTTCAGTGCTGGTGCTTTGTCCATCGTGCTCCTCATGGCGAATGTTGCTTATCAGCTTTCAAACTCTACCAGCATTTTGGCCCTTTAACATAGTACTTCCCATAAGCTTTCAATCATTTTTGTTCCATTGAAGTGATTGGAAGGCAGGGACTATGACCTGTGATAAGCACATTTAAATGGCTTGCAGCGAAAGCTGAAGCACTTCTGAAGTGAGACCCCAAGTATATGATGGTAAAGGTCATAACAGAAATGAAAACTTATAGTAAATTGTGTGAGGCCTTTTTGCAGAAACTTAAATTTTTGACGCCGTAGAATATTGCCCCACTTTGATCATCTCCATTGGTGTTGTTTTCTGACATCACTGTGGTGACAAGTGATGTACCAGAGTGTTTGCAGAGCCTTCCCTTCCCCAGCCTAAGATTTGATTATTACTTATTGATGGCAGTTGTTTTGCCAGCTGAAGTCATTTTAGGTGCTGACAGTTTATGAGATTTACCTCAGATACACAGCATAGGAGCTTGTCACCAACAGCTTCAGCTGGATCCAAACTTTTCATCCCTAATGGCTGGGAAAAAGCACAGTTCCAATCAAAGCCAAATCATTTTCTATTTGGGGGTGGGTTTTTTTGGTTGCCTTCTTTTTTCTTTAAGAACAAGCATTTCCCAAAGTGTACACACAATTAATGTTATTGCATTGAAGAGCCTCTGAAAGGTTTTATTTTTCCTGATTCCTCAGGAATCAGGATTCCTTTATTTTTCCACTTCCTCAGAAGTGGACAGTGGTATAATTACAATCCTACTCTTAACCATTCAGAGCATCTGCTGCATTAAAGGTTTTGACCTATTGATTTACTCTTCAGTCTAAAATGTTACAATATATTCTGGAAGAGCTCAATAAACATACTAAAAAAACCTCGGGAAAAATAGAAACTGATCAATTGGACGCACACCCTTTATTTACAGATTTCAAGCCTCCCAAAAATTTAGATAAAACAGTATTCTTATTCTAAGTGAGCTACCATTTGACATGAACTTAGCTCATTGATTCTGAGTCTCTTAGGACAATGCTTTCCATGATGCTCACAGAACTCACAGGACAATTTACAGTATAGAGGCACAGATGGTTTCCTGAGACCTTTATAAGGAAAAAGTCTGAACAGTTAATTCCTAACAGTTGAAGTTTTTTATCAATATAAACCAGTTCTTCCTACTGACAGAGAAATCTACGGACTATTAACAGTGCCACTATTGCTTGCTAATATTTGGAGGAGTGTTTAACTTGGATCAGCTGCCATTTCTCTAATGAAATCCAAGCTCTTTTGCACACCAGAATATAAACTGAGACACACAAACACCTCAGTGAAAACCTTCCTGCTGACATTGGCACTGCCACACTCTCAGCACACACCAAGGTGAAAAACAGATGCACAACCAGTGCACACCAAGTGTCTCTCTCTAGGAATGGTTTAATTAAACATCATTTGTATGTTCGTAACTTCACAAGAAATGGAGAGGTTATATGGCTGATTTTGTGTGTGTGTGTGTATATATATATCTATATGCTTTTATGAAGTCTTTGACTCGGCCCTTCCCAATGCCTGCTGGAACACCAAAGGACTAAGCATCTGCTCCTCATTAGCCTCTCCACAAGCCTTCATCTAATTTGCAAGTTTGCCTTGGGTAGGATTTTTCAAGCTCTTCCTGACCTATACTTATGCTGCACGCACACCTCAGTATTCCTGCCTATTTGCTGTTCTCCCCTTTGGATTTAACCACTGAAATAGGTACTATTCACAAGCCAGAATTACAAGGGAATTGTTATCTTTAACTAACAAAACCTTTCACAATTCAGCCCAAACTACCCAACGCTTTATTTGGCTGAAAATGCTTTTATTAAGTCCAGGCTGTTATTTAGGTACTAGTGAGAATTTAACTTTGCGTTTTCTACTCCAAAGCCTTTTCTGGAGCCAGTCATTTCACCAAAATCTCCATGGCTTTTTTAGTAGCACTCCATTATTTTCCCCAAACTACCTCATAAAAACTTGCAAGGTGCATGCATTTGTTTTATAAACCATCTCAGCTCTCCCTCCTCTGGTGGGACCGAGTGCAAAGGGATTTGGGAAAATGTCATTTTGTGAAATGATACTTTGCATATTTATTCAGAGAAGCCCTTCACTTGGGGAAAACTCAAGGGCTGGTTCTCTTAACAAGGAGATAATAAAGAAAAATGGTTTCATTTACTCAAAGTACATCTGCACTGCAAAAGCAAGGTGTGATGATAAATTGTACTAACACATCCAAGCTCCCCAGTTCAGGGACTGCAGAGGTTGCAGCTGTGACAGAGCTCTTTTGGGTCAAAATTCATGGGTATTTAGCCAGAATAAGGTAAGTTATTTCAACTGCGTCTGGTACAGAAAACCTTCAGATGATGATGTTGGTAACATTGGATTAGGCCTTCCAAAAAGGGAGGCCAAATATATGACAACAGCAAAATATTTCCCCCACCCCCAACTATAAATGAAGGAAACAGATGTACCACTGAAATGATGCACAATAAATGGTGATGAACAACACCAGCGGCTCCTGCTTTTAAAAACATCCATCACGAGCAATTTTAATTAAAGTCAACAGTGAAGTAGGTGATTTGGCTCAGTATCCTTGAATTTATGAAGTGGGATGTTTCTAATGCCTGATTACAAGCTGCAGTCACTGCCACCATCAGGCCTAAGTAGAATTAGCCATCATTAATGTCATTAGCTTCTGGGGGTGAAGGCCTGGGATGAAATATGATGGATATACATCATCCTGGATGGCAGCTTATTCAACTGAACCAATGTCAGGCAGCATTGCCACCTTGCACTTTTCCAGCAGCGTGGTTCTTGGACCACTAAATTGTTGGTGGTCTAGCAAAACTATATTTTTCTTTTAAGAAACCCATCTTTTAGCAGAATTCTTGTATTTTTACTTCTAATATACCTGGATATGGTGTTGGAGGCTTGGGTGCTTTCCTAAGAAAACAGGGAATTAAAATGAACTGGTGAATTGCAAGAATTCAGATATTAATACTGCAGCAAGAATTCAGCTTATATACTACACTCCTCATCTCTGTGCCAGGGCAATGGAGGAGTGTTAGGGAGATACCAAATGACCATCTTCACACATCTGCTCTTTTACCTGGGCCTGGATACAACTTGCCTTCTATTTAATGCAACTCTGCAGCTCTAATAGTCAAAGACCCCCAAAAATTTGACAGATCATTCAAAAGGGGCAAAATAATGAAGACATGTGAGACTAAAAGGGAGATAGGGAGAGATTACAAAAAACAGATAGACATCCTATGGAATTCAAACACTATGAAAGATTTTGAGGGATCAAAGAAGGGAAGTACCTAAGTGCTTAAAAGAAAAAAAAGCTACAGACAACAACATAATGACTCAAGATTGCAGTAAGTAATAATATCATGTTTGGAACAACGTGTTTCTCTGTTGAAGAAAGAAAATACGGCACCATGGTATGTAAACATGGGAATTGTGGATAATTCGAGACATGAATTCAGCAGAAAGAAAGAAAAAGTGACAGTTTGTTGACTTATATTTGTCTTGAGGTTGTCCTTGTCACCCAACTAGTCCTGGTGTATCTGAAAATAGAAGAGTAGGTAAGGAAAGGTCAAACAGGAATGCTGGTGTGTAACAGAGGTGGGAAGAAATGCCCTGGACTGTTGTGTGTTTGGCTTTGAAAAACAAAATTCTGACCTGCAGTGATCCAGCTGGATAAAAAAATGCTCACACAAGGACTTAGAAAGGACATCAATGAGAACATTTTAGTGATCCAGAGTGATTATTGGCAGCATTTCTTGCTTGTGCAGGAGGGTAGGGAGGTATGAAGCTTTCTGTATTGTGCACTCTCACCTTTCCTGTGGGCTCTGCCAGGCTTCCAGTTTCCTTTTCCACACAAGCAGGGGGAAAATTGCCCTGTGTTTGTGGAAGTGTGGACTCTGGATCAGCTGTTCCAGGAGGACACTGTGGATAATTCTGCCCCAACAACACTGAGATCATTGTCCAAGGTTTCTGCCCAAACTACACTCATTAGAAGGAACAAAAAATGCTGTCTCATGTGTGGTCATCTTTGGAAATGCATGGTTCTGTGGTCAAGATTTAACAGAGACACTGCATGTCTGAGAAACTTCAGAAAAATTTTAGAAAAATATTTACAATAACAGTTTATATTTCAATGTGAACACAATAAATAATTTTTACTAAGACCACTAGTAAACTAAATGCAGTCAAGCTAACTGCAGTCTACACAATGTGTGTTCTTGGCTTACAGCTTTCACTAAGGTAGCAACCTTTTAGGAAAGACATAACAAGAGAAAAAGAAAAATTGATTTACCTATCATTTTCCCAATTAAAAAAAAATCCCCCCCTTGTAGTGATATCCTTCCACAATAAACCACAGGAAGTCATACTACAATAATATATCTTTTATATCATGTTTTCCTTTAGCAAAGCTACTAACTCTGTTTGGTTAATTTGTTTTCCTCTCTGCTAAAAACAAATCTCTAAATCCTAACTGGCAGACATCAGTAGGAGTTGATAAGTGAGTCAGCTTTGAAAAACCCAAACTGTTTACATGAATATTGACCACATGTAGTTTATATTCAGTGAGAACAGTTTTCCAGGTGGAAGAAATGAATATTTCATCAGGATAAATACTGAAGTACCAGTCATATTACTTCAATTATATTATTCCAATTACAGGGGTTGTGCACTGCAGAGGCCTTAAAGGATAATGTGACATCATCATACTGGAATAACATTAAAAAACTCTCAGGGAAGGTATAAACTGTGTAGCTGACTATGAACATTGCTGTTTCTTTACATGTAACTATGACTTAATATATCATTTCTGCATAATGTAAATGGCTCCAAGCAACTACCAGCAATTCAGAAAAAACATATTTAATGAGCTGGCAAATAAGGCTCACAAAAGCATGCCCCTTCTGATTATTCCTCAAAACTACTTTCCAATATATTTACTCTGATCCTAAATAGATATTATTGTGTAATGAATTACAGGGTTTTTTAACCTAGTTAAGTTTTATGATGCCCATCTGATACACAGATTAATTTATGCTTTTACTTGCTCATTTTGCTTTATAATAGCTATGTAAATATAAGAATAAAACCTGTCAATTTTCTAATTTCCTATTTGAAAAATGGAGTGATTTCAAGGAGAAAAAAAAAGCAGATACAAATTTCATACTACAGTCTCTTCTTTGCCTAGATAAATTCAGGCAATGTTTAATAGAAACACAAATGGGATGTACAGAAGTACAATCAAAATTATCAGATAAAAAAAGCCAAGTGACAGGGGCCTTGTGAGCACCATGCAGTGCATCCCATGTTCTCTTCTTTGACATCAAATTGAGGGGGAAAGAAAGTTCTGGTAGTGACAAATCATTGTCCTGCAGACAGCCCTTCATACATTTTTAGGCATCACAGAGGTACCTCCAGGAGGAAAACCTGTGAATAAGCAATTTCTCATTTCAGAAGAATTTGATTTCTGGTGATTGGAAGAGTCAACTGCAGGCAGTGTCAAAAAACCCCCCAAACAAACCAACTGTGGTGCAACAATTATTTTCCATCACTGCTGTTTCTGTGAGTCTTAGCAGGGCCCTCAAGGCCTTCCAAGCCCTCCCAAAGGGCCCATGAACTGCCAACAAGGTGACAGGGAACAGCCCAGCAGAAGGAAGGAATGTACAAGGACAACAGTGGCTTTGCACAGGGCCTGATGGCCACAGCCCACCCAGTCCTTGGGATGTGGCAGGAATTTGTGCATGTCATCAGCCTGCACTCTGAGCTTCCATTCCAAAACCTGCTAGTCAAATAATGACAAGCATCCTGCTATTCATATAATGACAAGCCTGACTCTGCACCACTGAGATCTGCATGTAAGAATTCCTCCAGTCTGTTTTTACTGGTTTTTTTTTTTTCCTTTTTCAATCCAAATGAACTACAATTTCCTCTGCTCAGAAACATCAAACATTTTCTTCCCTCTGCATTTTATGATGTAGACTTTCCAGCAATCCCTGGCTTTTATGAGCTGTCTTATATAACTACCATTGTGGTCCACTGTCTGACAGATCTGTACTTTGTCCTTCCCTAATGAGACAGTTTCCCAATTATCAACCCAACAGGCAGTGTTTCTAGAAAGTTTCACCCTTTTAAGCACAGAATTCCCACAGGGTGATTGGCAAATTATCACACATTAAACCCATCACATACACAAAATTGCAGAATTTATTCCTGAACAAGCACATTTCCTCTTTTATTCTGCCATTTCCCTTTCAATTCCACCAGTTCAGGGGTTTTTTTAAGCGTAGAGTCAGGGTCTCATTAAATCCCACAAATACAAGTCACCTTTGTCCCTCTTCCCACCACAAAACCACCATGTTACAGAACAGCTACAACAGTAACATCACAAAACAACAAAATGGAGAACTGAGACTGCCTGGTTATTCACTTATTTATTAAAGCACCACTTATTTCTTTACACCACGTACACAGTTGTTTGTGGGCAGCCAAAAGATGAACCAGGTGGGTGGAAGGGCTACAGTGGCTTTTGTCTTGTGCTGATGCCCCTTGGTGCAGCATCCAGGCCCCAGCATCTCGAGATCCAACTGTCCCCAGAGGTACAATCCTTGCTCAGTTTGGGGCTGTTCCTGTCCCTGTCTGTACCTCTTAACACCTGAGACAGAGGGATGTGGATATTCCCATTCTGGAGGCATCATAAGGTATTTAAAAAAGGAAGAGTCACACGACTTACACCAAGTTACCACAAATAATTTCCATGTGGTATCTTGCTATAAAACATATTCTCATCAATATGAGCTGCTCCTGCCACTCTTGGCCACAGAAAACACACACTGTAATACATCCCAAGCATCAAATAAACCAAATCCACTTCCTCCTAGGAAATACATACTGCATACAGAACCATGCAGTGGCAGAAACAGAATTCAAATGCAGGTGATGGCCCACCTACACATACTGGTAAAATCACACATACTGCCACAACTTTCCCAATGTTTAAAGGAAGGCTGAGCTACAAAATTCCTCATAATCCCTAACTTAAAACTGCATGCCTACAAAATCAAACTTGTTCTGTACCCAGCTAGACAACAACTTACTGACTTTTCCTCCTCAATGGCCTTTTATGCATTAGAGGGTTTTTTGTGTCTTCCTTTTGTCAACTTTAGTCATTCCTCAGCCTCTCTCAGCTCAATGAACATCCCTGTTCAGGTGTAACCACTTGATCTCACTGAATACATCCCCCTTAATGAAAGCCTTATTGAAGAAACAGGATTGTGAGTCAATCTACCGAGATCACTTTGGAAGAAATGGTTGGGAGCACATCCAACACAAAGCAGCAGGCCTTGGGTTAAGGAAAGTATGGCCAGCTGTAGCAATTTCTGGAACCACAAGGAAAGATCACAACCTCCTTATCTGATGCAGATGTAAAAAGCCAACATGATGATTAAGCAAACTTTGAAACTTACTGTAGCAAGTTAATTTTTAAGGATATTATCTGGAAAATATCTAACAAGAAAGCAAAAAAAAAAAAAAAGGAAGGCTAAGCTGGAGAGAAAACTGAGTTTGGAAATGTAACATCAGTCATATAGCTTACAAGTGTTTCAAAGAAACAAATTAAGTGGATTTATGATACTGCAGAAATTCCCTTCCAAAGCAACTCTTCTGACTGATGGATATGAATCTATATCAGAAAACCAGATGATAGAATAAAGCCAACCTTTAGGAATTCCAGACTTATGGCTCATTGCTATGGCAACATTCTCGGCGAGAAATAAGTTTCCTTGAAAATAAAAAATCACTTTATTTTCCCTAAAACATAACTCTGCACCATGAGAGAACAAGACAGGCAAAGGCAAGACTGTAAACTAAACTGTTAACCCAGTACATTACAGGGCAACTTTTTAAGCACCTTTCTGCAATTCAGAAAAAAATTCCTCTCTTACGAATTCTGTAATTTAGAGCAGGAAGAGCTGAGAATACTCTGGGTTTGAAATTATTAAAAGTTTCAGTCTATGAATTAATAGGCACCACAAAGGCTAAATATTTCTTCACTCAAACGAAGTTCAATGAAACTGTGCAGCCCATCACAAGTACAGCTTCCTTTTAAAGGTGGATACAAACACCAAGAATATCAGTGCATACCTGCACAGCCTATCTTTTAAATTCCAAACTACAGGTGGAGACAAATATCTTAGGCAATTCAAAAAACCCGTTTATTTCCTAAGTGCTATACACAGGTAAATGGCAGGTACATTTCCTGATGTATTTTCATATGCTGCTCTGAGTAATTATTAGGTTGTGTGTTCCTGTACAAACAAGGTATCTTAGTATTTGTATTAACTTTGCCAATACACAGACAACAAATTTAACTAAATGACCCTTGTTTATGAAAAACACCTACAAAAAGCATAAAAGCTGAAATCACTTGTAGATTAATTTAATATTTATATGCAAAGAATAATTATCTAACAAAGCCTCAAACAACACCTGAATTTAAAAGCCCTGCAAATGCACAGCTAACACTGAAGACCCCAGAAACGGAGGCAAAATGCGAATTTCAAAAAGAAAAACAGGATCTTATTTAGCACCCTTTTGTAACAACCCTCCTCAAAAAGCAGCATAAGCTGTGTGCACAGGGCTTTATTCAGAGCCCAAAGAGACAAGCTACTCTCCCAGAAATATCCCATCATCACAGGTCACTGGCCATCCCACCGCCCAGCCGTGGCTTTTCCACTCGACCTGCTGATGGGCAAGTCAGCCCCTGAATTGGCCTCTCCCTGCTGAGGTGTTTCTAGGTGGCCTTTTGCCTTTCTGTACTTCAGACAGAAGGACAGCGTGGCTGTGCTGAGAAGGGAAGTCCAGCTAAGAGGCTTTCCCTGGAGCAGGACTACGTTTTGCATTCACAGCACAAACAGCCAGGCACAAAGAGACTGGTATTTTTGATGTGTGGGGTTTTTTGTGCCACAGCAAGCTAATCTAGAACAGCAGGAACTCTTCTCTACTTGACTCCAGGGAACCAATGGAAAACTTTCTGGATTTGGGGTTGTTAATACGTTTGTTGGTGATAAGCAGAGCTCCTTCTGGAACTCACAAAGCCACATTCTTTGAGGATTTCCCCCCAACAGCCACAATTCTCCCTCGAGGTGGAGGGTCAGAGAGCACGGACTAAAAGAAATGCTTCTTGTTAAAGCTTTACAATTCACCCCCTGCCAACATGAAGTGTTCCTGAAGGCTGCAATTCCAAACAGCCCTGAACAACAGCAGAGCTGTAGTCCCAAGTGGAACCTCTTCATTTCCATAACCATCCCAGAGGAAGCCTGTCCTGCCTTCTGGGTGAGGCACCAGCACCAGCTTCCCTTCTCTGCAACCACACTGCAGCCTTTTTTGGCTTGGACCCCACCCACAGCATCTTTTTTTTCACATTCTGTGTAGTTCATAAAGTGCCTGTCTAACTGCAGTCCTGGCTCTGATTGACAGCAATTGATTGAGATTTTTTTTTTAACCACAAGCAAAGCCTGAATGAAGTAGGTGGCAGGGAAGTGCTTGATGTTCACAAAGTTCCAGGGTATCAGATGGCTTCAAAGCAGTGCATGCAAGAAAAACAGGACAAGAGGATCCACAAAAGTCAGAGCACACAGAGTAAATAACTTCAAAGACTGTGTAAACAGGGGACCAATTTAATCCCCCAAAACTGATTATAACTCTCCCAGTCTGCCTGATAGCCTAACAATTAATTGGCCTGTAAGACTCTTATTTGGAAAACCAGTACAGAAAAACAGAAGAAAAAAAAGGCATCTATTAGACTATTTTTTACCATTTCTTCTTTCAATAAAGATTTGGTGCCTATAATGTATTCCCAGTGTTTCAGGCAGCGGGAATTTAATCAATGTGGGATAGCAATCCCTAGTACTGTGATAAAGAGACCAACATCAAAATACAATTTTTTGATTATTAGGAAATTACTCTGAACATTTAAGAAACTTAATTTGCTCAAGTGACGACTATTTACCCTCCTTGTATTGCCTTAAATACTTTTTCTACCCTTAATCTGTACCGACTTCAGTGGAGATAAACAGAAACAAGTCTTAAGTATCCTCTTAACCAGACAGAGGATTGTATAAACAAGACTCATCCAACACAAAAGGTTCATCCAGCACCACTGACCACACAAATAGAGAGCAGCTCAAGTGCCCTGCAGTGGGCACAGCTACACAAACAAGTGTTGAGGGAAAAAGTGATGCAAGATGACGAGGACAAACAAACTTTGGTAACCTGAAAGGCAGATGGAGTAGCTGACTTGAGAAAGACTGTGTACAAAATAGCTGATATGGCATTTGAAACCTCTTATTGAATATAAAAGGTTTGAGAAAACGGGCACGGGACACAAATGTCAGGGCTGTGTGACTTCGATCAAATTTGTTCCCGAGGCTTTCCTTCCTGCCTTAATGGCTGTGCAGCTCCTCACCCACAGCTGGGCTGCTGCTGGATTAGGAACCTCGGCAACCACGCTGACTGACATTTCATTCCATCCCCTCATCTCATTTTCGGCTGTACCCATCACTTCTTTTTTTGATACCGAGGTAACACGTTCAGATATCAGTGCTCCCTCAGGAGTGAGCTCAGAGTCGCTCTCATCCACGCCTGGACACCTTGGATGAACACAACCCAAATTACCATCAGCTACACCACATAATTGCCTTTTTGTCATATACACAATGACAGTGTGTATGTCATTTCACAATTCACACAGTATTTCGAGGCTATCGCTTCCTTTCCTCAGTGTGTAAAACAACCACGTATAAACGAGGTTGGATCTATTTTGAGTCCACTCTGAACTGAAATACCACCTCCACGGCATCATTTCTCTACAGGCAGCTCAACAACACATGCAATAGTGAAACAAGCGACTGCTGTAAGTGTATCTAATGTGAGGCTTATTATTCAGGGCCATATCCTCATTGTGCTGGTTTTCCAACACGCTTCTCCCTTTGTTTGTGAACTGGGTTTTTTCTCCCCACCATATGCTACTTCATCAGTTCCTGTGCCGAGTACTGCTACAGCTGCCAGCTCTGGTTCTGACCTCTCCTCCCCTGCAACCGAGGCAGAAACTCCCTCCTGGTGCTGGATGAGGTTGTGTGCACAGCCTCTAATCAATTGTCATCATGTATCTCTGTCCTTTTCTAGTGTTTGCAGCACTGCCCAATGTAGCATCATTTGTAAATGTAATTAATGAGCTGTTTACGTACCCTACAGAAATCATTAAGATGTTAAATTAAACTGTGTTTAGTGGGGCACCCTCAGTCACCCCACGTGCTTCGGTCCAACTCCATACATTGCCATTCATCATCTCCATTCAGAATGCCCCCAGCAATTCCAACCCCTGTGACACAATCATGGCCAAAACTATTTCAATTGTGGTGGGGGTTTTTCCCCTCTTTTTGCATTAATTTCTAGACTTGCTGTCCTTTCTGTTTTGAAGGGAACACATTTGTGTTGTTACAATCCTTCAATGTCTTCCTGCTTCCATCTCACTTACTGCAACTGCTAATGCTCTGATGTTTTCTGGTTTAGTTAATTCTTTTAGTGTATTACGACTTGCTATCACTAACAGCCAATTATTTATATATCACAAATAAACTGCTTTTCCTCCTTTTGCTCATTATCTACTTGAAAATTCCTCATTTTTCTCTTTAACATACTTATTTCATCTTCTTGTTAAAGAGAAAATGTCAAAACACGTTGTATCATCACCATAGCTGATTTTCTCTCTTATTTTACACAGGTAACCCTTTTCTGTTTTCCCCAATTTTCATCTGTCTTCTCCCTACTGCAAATATATCTGTTGCCATAATCCAGTCTACGCTCAGCTATTGTATATTAGGGTAATTATGAGTCCTTTTGTTCTCTGCAAGCCTCAGTAACCTACAGATATTTTTATTAATTTTCATTCCTTTCCCTCTATGCCTATTTTACTGGGTTCTTGTGAAACCCACTTGCACTTTGTATTCTTTTCCTTCAGACTCACAGTAATCTACTGCTCTGTAATTGAATGAATTATACATTTTACTTTGCTCCAGGCTTGATTCATTCATTAGGACAGACACTCAAGTAGCCTTTGCTTCCCAAGGCATCACTGAAATCACTGGACTTGGGGCTTTTCAGAACAGTCCATGATCTGTCATGTGGACTTTAAAATCCATATTGCTTGCTAAGCTTCTTAATGCTGGTATGAATGAATGGCTCTTGGCTCCTGTTCAGCTTGTGCAGCTGTGTTCTGCAAGTCTGGGTGTTGAGTATTTTTTATCTCAAACAGGTGCACAGTCAACAGCTCTTAACCACCAAGGAAATAACCCGTGGGTGATTTCTCCTGTGGTCATCTTATTAAAATATCAGGCTAGTTTTCATGACACCCACTCTATTATTCCATGTTAAACACCAAGCTACCACCTAGAATGTCCTAAAAATTGCACACTCCCTACAGATACAAACACTTCACCAGCACTGACCAATGCCAACTGCAGTTTTTCCTTTGTTGTTTCAATATTCTTTTTTACACTCTTTCATAATTATTGGACTTGATGATTTAAAGGTCTTTTCCAACCTACTTGATTCTGTGCCCATTTTATTTTCTTTCCCTCCCCATCATGTTAGGCACTTTGCTCTCACTAACCTGAGTGCCCCAGAAGCAGCTCCTGCCCAGAGCAAGCAGGAACAAGGATGGAAACAGGAACAGCAGCACAGAGATCCTACAGGCTCCAATAAAAATCACAGCAGGACAGGAACATCCTCACGTGTTTAAACAATCCCAGAGAGGAGTCTAACACATGCCCCACCAAACCAAGGCTGGTTTTAGTTCCAGCTGATGTGGCTGACATTAAAAAAACAAACCTCACAATGGTTTGATAATTGCAAAAAAAGGGATCACTGGACACCATTTTGAGAAGCAGAAAGAGGACTTCTTTAGCACAGAAACACACACAGTTTACAACAAGAAAAACTAGAAATATTCATCGAATCTGACTCTGACGGGCACATCTAACTTGGGTTCAAAGCCCTACACCTGTCTTGCCCCTCCCCTCAAAAAGCTTTCTTTTCCTTTTCTGACTTTTCAACATTAACAGCTTTCCCTTACTGACTATTTTACCCTGATACACCACCATTGGTCCAACTAACATTTTTTAAGACTCTGTGTGTGTGCATTCTAAGTCACCAAACATATGTGCTATGACACAATCAGCCAAAATTACCCAAAAAGTGTGAAGTCAGGCCCAGGTGACAAATTCCTTCTAATGACTACAGAGAATTAACCTATAGATATCTAAAGACTTGAGCTGCAATGGTTTGAGCTACAGAATCAAAGCTCCAGAGCTGGAGAGGAAAAAGCTCCTTTTCTCTATGGACTTTGACAATCTGGCCTTTTGAGGTACTGAACAGTAGCAGGTACTTCAAGCAATCAAAGAACCCTTACAGTTCAATAAAATGTATAACAGGTTATTTTAGGATTGATTTTGGTGAGGGCACCATAAACATCATCATTTGACCAATACCGTTATTTTTAGGAACGTTAATGAGCAGAATAAGCAACAAATTAATCAATTCTCAGCTATTTAGGAGGCAATACTGCATGCAGTTATCCTCCTGACCAGTGGCTTCTTAGGTGTTTTTAAAAAATAATACAGTTCAAGAATGAGCCATGGGATTAGCTCCCTCCCTTAATGAGGCAGCTGCTTTTACTCCTACTACCAAGCACACTTTCCCTTACTCCTAAAATAAGCCTATCCCTTCCCTCTAGCAACTATTTTGTCCAAATCATGTTCAATTTCTTGGTTTTTCACATCACAAACAGCAAGAAACGCTCCCGAAAGCTTACAGTTAAAATTATTCCACATCATGGAAACAAGGATCCAAATTAGAAAAAGAAATAATGTGTCCTCACACAGCACTTACAATTGATCTGATGTTGTTTTCTTTTGCCAGCTTCAGAGAGGATTTATAGCAACTTGCTAAGTTCTCTTTATGAATGTCAGTGAGATGTCCTCTTGCAATAGGGCCAACAGTGTGGATCACATCTGCAGGAAATAAAACCAAGGGACATTAGAGATCCTACTACACCACACATCTATCCAGTCTGCTATTGCACCTAAACACAAAGGCAGCAACGGGAGAAAATTTTTATAACTGGAAATCAGGTAATTTTGAAGAATTTGGACTAATGGAAAAATGAGAATGACACAATAAAGGCTTGTTATACATCTGCTGCAATGCACACATGGAGAGAGGAAATGTTTTCATAAATCCTCCAAATATTTAGGCCTCTACAAATGTAAATTTTGAAACAGTTGTTCTGAATCCTTGAAGTCCACTCACTGGGAAAGTTCACCACACAAAACCTCTCATCCACGGCCATACCCAGGTCACCTTTGCTTTTTCTCAGCAACCATTTTAAGAGGAGATGTGACCTATTATTCAAAGAATGTGCTTTCCTCTCCTGTCAGACCACATGGAGACAACTTCCCCCAACACAAAATATTCTGGTTGAAAAAATTTGTAACGAACAGAAAAGAGAAAAGTACAGTCCAGGAATAGTTTGATGCCTCTGGACTCATCAAAATCTGATGCTGCAATCGTTCAAAGTCTCTAAAGTGCCATAAGGAAAACGAATTTAAAAGCCTTGAGTAAAAAACTACAACCTAAAAGGCATAATGATTTTTCTTTTTGAATCTCCCTCCCCATCTCCCCAACAATTAGGAAAAACATTTACTTGTTAAATATCATTCTTCTGTCGTATATGTGAACACCATGAGTTATGGTGGTAGGAATATATTGGTTTTACCTTTCCTTATCACATCCTGCAATACACAGCAGCAATAAACAGTGGCACCACTACTTGCAATGTTGCACAAACAGGGATCAGCCCAATGCTTTCAGCTGCAGTTCTGCAGGTCCCATTGGTTGGGTTGTTTCTGTCCCATATGGGACAGGTTTCCAAGAAACATCTGCTGTTGCTACACTCCAAAATACTTTAATTTACTCACAAATCCTAGAGAACTCACACCATTATTTTTTGTCCAAGCTGTCTTTGATTATTTCCATCCAATCTATATCAAAGCAAAAATGAAAATGGACAAACTAACATTGAAATGTACACTGTCTTTTTTTCTGTTTTAATCCAGATGTCATCTGTCAAGTACTGCTCTCTACTACATAAAAGGTGGCTTATAGCCTAAGCTGTAATGTTCTGGACAATTCCAATTTTCTTCTTTACATTAGCCACAAAGTATTGATAAATCAGCAAATAAAACCACATCCAAATCCCTGTGCTCAGAACCACCACGGAATCAGCTGTGATGGAAACAAACCTACAAGAGCTAAAACTTCCCCCACTGCTACAGAAAACACCCCTCCTGAGAACTAAATAAAAGGTTGAGTACTCTTCTTTCCATTTTGATCACAGTAATTTTCCCCAGTGGTGGGAACGAGATGGACAGATTGGATCATTTCTGCTGAATGCTGTGGCTGCCAGACAGAGATTCCAGCAAACCCTCCCTGCAACTGAACCACCTTTGGCCACTGCTGAGCAGGGTGACAGCAGGGGACTAAAACAACCCGGGATTTCAAAAGAGAGTTATGTTTTTACACCTGTTTTAGCCACTATCACCAACTGAGAACTATTAGGGCTTACAAAAAAAAAGAGTAATCTATCTTAAAATTGGCTTCTGTGTGGGGAGATAAGGTTGTGTGGGTGCTGCCATTAGCAAAGACCATTAATTGCAGCTCATGACTGCAGCAGTTTTCTTCAGGTTCAAAGTTTCCAAGGGACATTTCTAACCAGAAGTGTTGGCAACTTCAGGCTTCTCTTGACTTTTTCCTTTTCTCATTATTTTTGGAAGAGGCAAAAGGCAATTATTGAGCAAGGGTTTAAGAGTGGACTGGCAGTCTGGGTTAACGGCTGGACTCAGTCTTAGAGGTCTTTTCCAACCTAAGTGGTTCTATGATTCTATAGAGGAAGGAATATACTCGTGAATCCAAACTCAATCAGGTCCATTTCTACATTTCTAGACACCAAGGTCAGAGGTGACTCATGAATCTCAAATTCATAACACCCACCAGCCAACAAACAAATAAAGGAATGACTAGAAGATCAACTTAAAAATAACATGTAAAGGGTGACTAGTAAAAGACAGTCAAACATTTCCCTCTTTCTGCTAAGGCTGAGTTTCTTTCATTTCAAGGTGCAGCTGCTTAAAAGCTGAAGTATAATGGCTTAAAATATTAATTTACTACTTAAAGGCAAGAAGGAGTTTTGGGGAACAGTTCAAGTACTACATTCTGGCACAGATCTTTTTGTATAATACTTCAACAGTATAATTTCTACATACATTTCGCTCACTAAATGTTTAACTCCATTCCAAGTTTTAGGAATTCTCAGCTTAATAAATGCAAAATATTTTTCTTGTCTTTTTTTTTCCCCAGAACTTGCCAATTTATCATTTTCATGGGGCTTCATTAGCAGCCCCCTGTCGCTGCACCAGACACTTCACGTAAACAGGTAACATTTAATGCAGTTATCAGCTTTTATGTTTTAATTCTTCCAAGTCCATCAGAGGTGGCTCTTTAGACAGGACCCTGAAGATGGTGAATGGGCCCTGACCAACCTGATCTAGTGGGAAGCATCCCATAGGAGGGGCACTGGAACTAGATGACTTTAAGGTCACTTCCAACACAAAGCTTCTATAGTTCTGTGCACTGCTTCATAAAGTATTACAACTATTGTAATTGTTTACAGCATATTCTTTGCAAAAAAAAAAAAAAAAAAGCTTTTCTTAGGCACATTATTATTCTGAAACACATGATAAAGATTTTACTAGCAGAGCAGCATTAATAATATGCCAGTGCTTCGTGGTCAGCAGACAAACAGTGAAGTAATAATTTTATTGTTGTGCTTTGTCAATAAAATCAGAGTGAACATACATTTCCTAAACTACACATTATTCTGCTCAAGCTATTCCACAAACACCTTAAGGTCTGCAGGCAGGCAAACCCCTTTGAGATTATACAGGCATAAAGCAAATAAACCAGAAAATAAAACAGCTCTGCCCACTCCTTCAGCCCATGAAGTTACTGCATGAGGATCAGACTTCACAGGCTGAAGCAGAGCCATTTATTTTTAATATATCAACCGAAACTCTGTCAGTCTTCAAGCTTGTTTGTCACCATAAAATTTCCTTTCTGCTCATGTGTTTCACCCGTACAGAGCCAGGGAAATTTGTATGCTACAAAGCTGGAGAACGGAAGAGGGAGGGTGTGCTGTAGGGGAGAGTCTACAGGTATTTGTCTGCAAGAAAATTTGGGGCAGAAGTGCTGCCCTGCTGCTCTGACCACCCACAACAGCATGACAGCAACCGGCCTCAAATGCAAACGTCCAGCACCTCTGGCAAGGACAACCACGGATGTGTGGCATTAATTGGCACCTTCCACACCAGTCCACCACTGTCCAGAGCAAGTACCCACCCTGGAGAAGAGAAGGGGCTTTCTGAAGTGACCACAACAGTAAGGGATCATCACAGGACACATGCACAGGGAGGAGCTTCACTGCAGGAGACGACAAATTGACTGCAAAGGGCAACACGAGTGGGAGCACCAGCCGTGGGGAGGGGTAGGAGGACAGGCTGAAGATACACTGAACATGCAGAGCATGAAACAGAAGTGGTCTCATCACCTAAAGATTTTTAAACTGGAGGAAACGTAGAGAAACCCCAAAAATATTTTGTTTGGCTGGAAAAGCCTCACAGAGCTCCCTGCTACCAAACAATTCCTGTCCCTTCTTGGACCTCCTGCATCCTTTTCCCACTTCTTAACGAGTACAAACAGGAGCCAGAGAGACAAACGTTTCCCCAAACTGTCCCCTAACATGTTTTTTTGATATTCAAAACCAGGTAAACGGAGCAAAACTAGGACCAGTCAGTGCTCAGAAAATGCCACATATAGTATTTTAACTTTTATATCAAATGAAGCTGCCAGCACTGCCATGAAGCAGCTGATTTACTGTGGTCAGTCTTCCAGCCAAGCACACTGATAGGAAACTTCATTAAAAAGAAAGCTGCGATCCATGGGTTCGTAAATCACTTTGTGTACACAGAGCAGAGATGTTTGCTCACATTCTTAATAGTACACCGAGGTGGAGAGCCCCCGAGGAAGTATATTCTCATCTGGGAGTTGGGCCACAGCAATGGATCAAACTGCTTTTAATGCTAATAAAGCTGCTTAGTTTTAAAGCAGTGTTTATAAGGAAAGGAGATATTTCAAAAATGAAACTACCTCTGCTGTAGAGTGTAAAAAGGCTGATGAGGCTTGTTTTCTCTGGTCTTTTTCATTAAAGAAGTCAGTCTGTACATCTTAACTTGCTCTCTGTCACAAGAGTTTTTATCTGCACTGCCATGGAGAAAAGGGCAGAGCAGCACAGGCAAAGATGAAACACAACTTTCATTTGGAAAAGGATGAAGAGAAGTGACTGCGCCTCAAAAACCAACCAGGAGCATGTAAATTACTTGTGGTATAATTTACTCTTCCCTTGTTCTTTGTAAAAGCAACACTAGATGGCAAAAATATTAGTGTCCTGAGTTCTTCCAAACAACTGGAAAAGTACAAATAAGCTCCTCTCATTCCTGCCCTTACAGACATGAGTGGTGCATTCACATCATTAATGAACCACGGCCAGAATCAATTCCCCATTTCTCTCCCTCCCTCCATTCACACATTCATAGCCATAATCAGCCCATCTATCCAGCTGCATAATGAAGCTGCACCCTGTCAATCACAGCAACTACTGCAGGAATTTTAAGAAGGAAGGTACTGCACTGTGTGCGCCATTGAATTAAAACCAAACCCCCCAATCTGACAAAAACTCAGAGTTTAGGGCTCTGTTTGTAAATCTTAGCAGTTGATTTGCACAGTAAGCACCCACCACGTTGGTGCTGAAAGGGCAGAGGGAAGGCTGCATTGGTGGGAAATGGACTTAGCTCCAGAGGTATTCATACCTATTGATCCTCCCTGTTCTTCAGGAATGTGTGCAGCCTATTGCTTTGGCACACAAACTGCTCGGCTTCTTCATTTTCTATTTACAGTTACATGAACTTGCACATAAAATGTGCATTTTCAGTTTGTAACAACTGCTAATTCAGGTTCAGCTTAAATGAATCCCATAGGACTGCAGTCTAATTTAACTTATTTACTAATATGTGTCTCCAAAACTAGATTAGCAGAGTTGAATATTTCAAATGTAAGAATCTCAGAGATCATGGAATGCTCTGTGTGACTGTGTATGACACAGGTACTCAGTTCAGAAGCATTTCTTTGCTATATATATACAATTTATCAGCAGATAGAGACAGTCTCAAGTTTTAAGCTGGAGGCAATAAGCACAGCTCAATCTGAACTTTGCACCTTTTATAGCTGCCTTCGGTGATTAATTAGCTGGTTTGGGTGAACCAAAAAAAAAAGGTTTCATTAGCGGCAAGAGCCATGATATCTATAAGTCATTCGTGTGAAATATTTAAGCCATTTTTCACCTAAATGGCATTGTCTGCCAAGAAAAGGCAAAGAGTTTGTTTATTGTAAATGATTAACCAGCACGCCTCGTAGTGGGTTAGGTGTATATCGTAACCACGAGGCAGCACAGTCAGAAAACAATATTCCCAAAGGGAGAGGCAAAGGATTTGCTGAGCCTGAGAGATCCTTTGGGGAGCCCCAGAGGCCTGTGCTCAATAGCCTGCATTTAGCAGAGCGCGGTCGCTCGGCATCCGTGGGAAGCTGAAAAACACAGGGAGCTTGTTCCCGGTGGTTACACCACTGCCTCGAGAGCCAGCCAGAGAATTAAGTCACACAAGTCAGAGCCCAAGCCTTTTTGGCACCCGTGCTTGTCATAAAATACAAGGCCCAAGTATGTCTGTGTAATCCCAGAGCAGTTCCCCTCCCATCAATGAACTTCCAGCATCGCTCTGCCATCAGGTCCTTGCCATTAACGTCAGGAACAAAAGTGGGCTCTGTTCAGGCAGGAGAATGCAATTAAGAGACACTATGCTAGATCCCAAAGTAATAGGTTTTACAAAGCAATTTAGTGTCACGATGACAGATGTCAAAGCGGCGGCGAGACAGACGGCCCCACAACTTCCCTGGAAATAATTGCCTCCGTGTAAAGCTAAAAGCTCCACTTTGGATACTCGTAGTGTGATAGGAATGAACATGAAATGAACACGACATGACTTAACAGGAAATTATGACATCCATGGCTTGTTAACTTCTGGTTTCTTTTTTAATCTGGACTGGAACAATTTGCAGCAGAAATGCTCCAAGGTTATCCTTGTTCCCTTCTACTCGTCCCCCGCCCAAATAAAGACCTGAATATTCTTAGGAAAACAGAAGAGATGAAGTTATGCTGCCCCAAGCAGATTCTGTCCTGGGCACATTAGAGCACTCCTCACTTTGGTGTAGCAGCAGCAGCTCAGCCAAGCACCATCCTCATCGAGTGGCTCATGAAACAAACACATACCAAGTGACCCCCTTGACCCAAGCAATGCCCTCCAGCTTTCACTGACTATTATTCTTGCAAGAGGACAAGACTACAGACAAAAATGCCTTAATCTGCCTTTTGGTTTATGTTTGTTACATGAGCCACAATGATTCTTCATTTTCACTATACTGAACAGCAAAAGATGTTTAGGAGCGAGTTGAGTTTTAATTCACCTGATAACTCAAGTCAAAAGGCTTTTCAGCACCCAAATATAAACTTGCTTGCCCTAAATTGAGAGCGTGTCATCCTTAAGACACTAAGACAGAGTTTTAGCACCATTCCACAAAAATTTTACTCCAAAATACTACAGCATAGTGAAGGATATAATATCAGCCACGTAAATTCGATTCCTATCATCCACTCCCAGTTCTAAATAGAAGCTTGCAAACATTACCCCCAAAAATGTGCAACGCAAGTCCTAAAAATGCAAATGGGCTTTAAGTCAACTTCAGTTTTAGTTTTGGAATTGGATTAATTACAGCAGCACACAAGTCAGAAATTAGCTAATTCATGCTCCCAGCTCCTCAAAGCACAGCCCCTTGTGACACTTGGGCTGCTCTCAGTGTCCAGTCCAGTTCTGTTAAAGCTGATTTAGTTACCTCTGCTGCTGTGCTGCACAGTTAAAGCACAAATCTGCCCCTTAGGAAGTGGGGAAAACAAAAAACACCACAAAAAACCCCCCATCAACTAAAAAAAAATCCACAAAGACCTTCACTCGGCCTCACTACAAAACAGACTATTTTTATGCAGAAAAGATTAACACTCAGAACTTAAATTCTTCCTCTTTTCTCTGAGGGTCGAACAATGCTAGTGAGTGCTCTGATAATTTCGCCATCTATAGCAAAAGCTCTTTATTTCCTATTCTAAGGTTTTTTCCTGTGCAAATTCTGTTCTGATAACTTTATTAGCATTACTTATTAAACTGCTTTTTTATTATTTGGTCAAGGTCATTGTAGGGATGCTAAAACAAAGAAAGGCACCCCAAGAGACTCAGAACAAAAACCCCACACAATCCAACACGTCATGTTTGCCATGGGACATCTTGAATACAAGCAGGTCCCCAGATCACTGTGCCAATATTCCAAGGCTTTCTTTCCCTTAATGAAATTATTGACTCACCCAAACTATTTGTCGTTCATATGAGATTTAAGAATATCAGCATAAAAGTCTACAAAACCCTGATCTTCATTTAAAAGGACCAGTGATTATAGCAGAAAGTTTTCAGAAGACAAAACTAAAGAATCCTTAATCACATACTAGCAGCAGAATAACCTCAGGTGAAAAGAAGGGAAACTGCCAGCACTGGTTTTACCTGCCCAGCAAAGGGGTACAAATTCTTTAATCAGATCACTTCAGGTAAAGAGGTTTTTTAAAAATCAGACTGAAATAATTGTTTCCTTAACAGGAAGTTTTATTTGCTTCTTCAAGAGGGCAATAAAGTATGACTTAAAGTTTCAAGGAAAAATGTATTATATTCATGGCTTCACTGGTGCATCTGTTCCTTGAGGGCAGCACATTACAAAAAGTTACCACATTCATTTTTTTCATTTGCTATTTCTACTTGTTTTCTTGAGGATAAACAAACTTGTTTCACCTCAAAAACTGGAGCACATCTTTTTCATTTGACACTTCTCTGATCTACATACCCCTCACAGCAGAAAATAGAAGCTTTGCTATGGATTTTGCATGTCTGCTCTGAGGAAAAAAAAAGAAACAGGTGATAAAATTACAGGTTCTCCACATATCTTCTAAAGAAACCAGTGGCAGCTAAACCAGCCTGATTAACTTTCAAGTTTGAACACTTAAAACCATGCTAGGAAAGTTCAGTATTTCCCTTGACACAAACACAGTGCTCTTGCAATACAGATAGGAGAGCCCTGTGCAGCCTCTTGGTACCATTTATCATCTCCCAGAGCCAAGTGGATGCAGAACAGGGAGGAAGTTGGAAATAACACTGAAACAATTAAATGTTTTTTAAAATATATGTTCCCAGTTCAAAAAGACAGAGCTGAGGAGACATGAACCATGCTACAGGACTGCATTCCATAGAGGGGATACTGTATTTTCCTCATAGCAATAAACATAGTGTTTATAGCTCCAAACTCCTTTCTAAATCAATACTTAACAAGCCTGGGAGTGGTGCCACTGAAATGAGTGAAACCACTGCCTAAACATAACAAGGATCTAAACTCCAGCAAAGGAAATGAGAGCACACCTCCAGGATGAAGGAAGGCACATTTATCATTTCATCTGTTGAAAGGCATCACTGAAAAATCCGTCTTACTACCTCTTGACTTTCACAAGGAAAACACCCTTTAATTTACTTGACCTTAAGTATTTCCCCTCTATACTTTTCACAAGCTGCATTTCACAGATCTCTGTCTACAGTCAGTTCCTTTAGGGAGGGCTTCCCCCGTTATGCCTATGAGCCCATCACAGAACAACAAAAAGAGGGAAAAATTCAATTTACTGTCACCACCTCTCTCCCAAACTCTGTCAAACACAGTCAATGGAAACAGGGACATATGATGCAGCCCCCAAAAGTAAGCTCAACTCATTTCTAAAAGCTGACTAGATTTCAAGTTGGCAGTGCCACTTTAATTGCTTCATATAAGTGTGATAAGCGAAATAACTGGACAGCTCTTTGAACCGTGGCATGAGACTTCATGCCTAGAAGAGGAATCTCACTTTCTATCATCAATTGTATTTTAATTTTAGGTGGCTGAAACCACAGTAAAGCGCCCTCCTGATATCAACGTATTCCAGACACCGACTTGTGGGAATGCAGAACATGCTGAGCATCCATGATAAATCCCCTTGCCCCTTTCCTCCCTGGAGATGCTCTCTAGTTTGAAAGATAGTTTAGTTTCATCAGCTGGCAAAGAGACAAACATTAGCACTTGGAATGCACTGCTCTGCAATCCATCCTAAAAGCAAACCAGCAGATGAAGGGGGCAGGACAGGAGCCATCCTGATCCTAAAGGAGGGAGGGAAATAAAGATGTATCTGCACACACGGTGCTATAGATACAGAACAGAGGGGAAAAATAACAGGTTCAGAGAAGAACTTCAGTGCTTCCACCCCGCTACCTGCATGCTTTGTTAATAAACAGCTATTACTTCTCCAAATACTTCAAACAAAATGAGCAAAGAGGCCAATTTATGTTGTATATATAATTTATACGTACACCCTCTCACGGGCTGTGACCAGCTCAGCCAGACTACTGTGGTACAGAAGCTGTGCTCAGCTCACCAACACCACGGGTGAGCAGCACTGAGGTGGAAAGGAGCTAAAAGCCTCCAGCAAACGTGCTCAGAATCGCTGGCAGCCACAAAAAGCTAAGCAGAAACATGAAATGCATCCAACGAGGATATTTAGAGAAAATTGTGGTATGATATTTTGCACAATGTGTAATGCTCCTGTGGTTCCAAGTGAAAAAACAAGCTTTGACAAACATCTTGAGAGTGTTTTGCATCAGTGGAAGTTGTAAACAGTTGAATTTGTGGCAGGAGCAAATGTACCAAAATAAGAAACAAGGAATTTTTTTTTTTATTTTCTGAGATAAAAAAATGTATTGCAAAGTGAACTGTTAGCAACTTGCTGAGGCTTCTTGCACTGCTAATGTTCTCAGTGTCAATGTCACCGGGAAGAGCCCTTGGAGAAACACTGGTGTCACCTCTTGTTCAGCTCAACTGAGAAAAATGCACTTAAACAACCTTCTGGAAAGTCATGTAATGAGCTAAAAGAGCTGCTGAAGGACAGTCTTGAGCTTAGACTGTCTGTAAAAGAAACACAGATGTAAATAAAGTCAACTTATGCTCTCGGTAATACCGTGGCATCCCACTAACCTGTCACCAGCATTTCGTGATAATCACAAGCAGAGAATTTCCAACTCAAGTTGCTGAAACGGGATATGGGGGTTTAGGAAATGGGAACCAGAAAGAGTGGGGCTAGACCCAGCAGCAACAATTTGTAAGTGCAGCAATGCCTTTGAATAAACCTAAAGTGGAGACAGCAGAGCTCACAAGGGTGCCAAGTGTCAGAACATGCCATTTCCAAACACAAGACTGTCCCTTGCTGAGGGGAACTGCTCAGTTTCTGAGAGACCACACTGAGAAAAATATTTGTAAATTTTATTGCACTTGTTATTGAAGGAAAATGGTTATTTTGCCACCCGCAGTGCCCACAAGCCCAATGCCTCGTTTCTCCAGGAAAAGAGGAAATGTCTGCAAAATCACATTATCCACTTGAATGCCAGTCTGAGGACTAGGTGGAATTTTTAGAAGTCTGTGTGCAAAGTCATGTTTCCCAGCACCGTCTCCCCTTGTGTGGGTTGTTGGAAAGACACACTGGTATTTTCTGAACGAAAGCAATTGCTTCAAGAATAATGTCAGCTCTCATTGTTCCCAAAGAGGCGCAGTTGGAGCACGGGAAGCAGCAAACCACTTGGCTGACCTTGCCAGCTGAGCACACAAAACGTGTTGGGCGAGACAGCAGGGAACTAAACCCGACACAGACGTGCTTCCACATGTTCTTGTGAAACCACTGCACTTGTGTTTCCAAAGCCAGCCAAACGTTTGGTACCAATCATGGCAAACATCCCCACCGCGCGTGCGCGATTTCAACGGGATCCCTCTGTCTGAAGGCAAATCGTTGGCGAAGGTAAATCCGATTGCACCACTAGTGCCATTCCCACGGCCAGGGTGGTGGGTGGTGTGAGCTGGGGATCACTTGGCACAGTGGCTGTCGGTGCCTGGAGGGGTCTGTAGATGGTACCAGTGCTGCAGCAGCCGATGGAAGAGCCCAAGGATGAGCAATCTGTGATTTCACTGCTCTTGTGAAGTTTCGGAAAAAGTCAAAACTTCAGCGTAAGCACAAAGGCATCTTTTCATTTCCAAGAAAACTCAAGAGGAAACTTTTTCATCCCAAGTTAGTGCTGACAGTGCTCATGGTTTTTGATTTAAATATTTGGCTCAGTAGAAACTTCATCTTTCAGAGAAGCTGGGATTTTTCTGCATATTTGCAGTAAAACCTATTAAAAATTACTCATCCAGAACCTCATAACCTTTAGTTAAAATATTGTACTTTCCCCTATAGTTATCTTCAGTTACTTTCAAGATTTTCTAAATCGATACCCTTGACTTTAGGGCAAAAAAGCAAAGGCCAAAAAGAAAAAGACACCCCACAAAACCAATCCCCCTTCCCAAATTCCCACGGAATGAAATTCTAATATACCCACGTGCTCCTTTCCTCCTGCTTCTCAACCAATAAAAGTTTTGTTGGGAACTTCACCTCATTAGATTCCTCATCATCTAACTAACATTCAGCAATAACAAAGAACCCTGTCATAAAGCTCTTGATAGATGTTTCACAGCCAGCACATTACAGTCAGGATTTATGGGGACGATTTAGAAAAGTGAAAAAAAATAGGACTATCATTTAGCAGAGAAATTACAAATGCAAATTCAGAGGAAGACAGTATCCTTTTCTTCATGGAGACAAATTTTAAACAGGTTTCTGGAATAGGGGGACCATATAAAAAACTTCTCATTTCAACAGTAACATTAGGTAAGGAAGGAAAATTACAATAGGCCAGGTACCATGTCAGCCTTGATATACTACTACACTTCTTTATGAGCACATTACAATTCAGAGAGCTAATAATAAAAAGTGATGCTGAGATGATGAATTGATGCTATGCAATTAGACCTATTAGAATTCACAAGAGTCGACAGGCAATAATCAAACCACTTTCATGCTGCCCATTGCAATTATCTTTGCACTTAAGAATCAACAAAGCACATAATGACTTGCTCTCGATTAAGGAATTCATGAGAAATGGAATTTTAATTAGTGTGTAGAAAATTTGGGCCATTTATTACTTTACAGGACAACAGACTGAAAAAACTAGTTGAGTAGCTGTAAGTGTTCAGCAGGGGTTCTGGTCCAAGAAGAACACACTGATGCTTCCAAAAAAGTTCCTAATCACATCCCTTGAAATGGGATTGCCGAAGTCAGCGCACATTCTCTTCTGCTAAATTCTGGAGAAAAAACCCAAAACAACCCACGAACAAAACTGTTGGAGCTTGACACTAAAATGGAAACCATTGCTGATGTTTTCAATTACCAGCTGATGAGTAAGAGTCTGGTAGAATTACACTTATTTGTGGTACGAACCACAGATAACAGAAGGTCTAATTCTACATTCTCATCACAACATGAGTAGGACAAGACAATGAAAATGCACCATCAGTTAAAATAAACAGAGTCTGAACAGTAAGTTGAATGCTGATTTAAGTTTTCTTTTATCACTCCTTGAATAGGAAAATTACTTCGTTTCAAACAAAATTATTCTCATCGTTTGCTGATCTTAGTACAAAACAATTTACTAATAATTTGAGCAGCAGCACCAGTTAAACTCTGGAAGTGGAGCTTCTTGATAACATGAAATAGAGATTGATAGGGAAGTTGAACAATTATGCTGAACTCAAATGTTATGAAATGCACATTTTCAAAAAGTGCAAACAAAAATCCACACTTCAAGTGTGAATGCTGGCAATACAGAGATGGATAAAATGTTATGTGCTCCCAGAAATGAATGGCAAATCAGTATGACATTAAGTTTTCTAAACAAGCACAGTCTTTATTTCCCAAGCACAAGTACAGGGTGGGCAGAGAACGGATTGAGAGCAGCCCTGAGGAGAAGGGATTTGGGGTGTTGGCAGAGGAGTGAGGGGATTCTGGCTCTCAGCTCCACTCTGGTGAGACCCCACCTGCAGTGCTGCATCCACCTCTGGGGTCCCCAGCACAGGAAGGACATGGACCTGTTGGAGCAGGTCTGGGAGACCACAAGGATGCTGAGAGGGCTGGAACACCTCTGTTGTGGGGACAGGCTGAGAGAGCTGGGGCTGTTCCTCCTGGAGAAAAGTAGACTCCAGGGAGACCTTCAAACACCACCTAAGGGGCTACCCGAGGGTATGGAATAATAGGACAAGGGGGAATGGCTTCCAACTGACAGAATAGGTTCAGATTGGCTATTAGGAAGAATTTCTTTACAGTGAGGGTGGTGAGGTCCTGGAATAGGTTGCCCAGAGAAGCTGTGGATGTCCCATCCCTGGAAGTATTCAAGGCAGATTGGATGGGCTTCTATGCCCCTGGAACTAGATAGTCTTTAAGGGCCCTTCCGACCCAAGTCATTCTGAGATTCTATCCTGTCTTTTAAAAATACTGCTAGAGGTCCAGAATAGTTAAGAAAAAAAAACCAGTTAATACTGGGTCGTTTGGATTATTCACAATGAAATAACAAAAAGTTTAGATTAATGAGTGATTATTATCTGAAAGTGTGTGCCACTATGCTTTGAGCCTAACTGAATTTCCTAATTTGCTATGGATAAACAACTGGATATTTAGAGCTCAAAATCTGTCGGAATTACATTCTTTTCCCCTTGTCAATGAACTATTTCAACATTTCTGGTCTTTGGTTCCATGAGGGAGCCCTGTCTTTATAACGACCCCATTAAAAAAACAACATTCACAACAACCTGAATGGCTTCTTGTAAGTGATAATACTTCAAAAGAGGGAAGAACATAACTCACACAGGGATTCATTCTTAAATTCCCCTACGTGCTCTGGGTAGCGAGGAAACAGCAGGGGAAAGCAGCAGGCACTGCTGCCCCAGGGCCATCCCTCCCACAAAGGGAACATTTTCACACTGCTGCAGAGCCACCACACTGCATTTTCAGGGAAAGGGATGTTGCAGATACATCTTTCTGCCTCCAGCACACTGGAATTGCCCCGGGGAGCTGGGAGAGCTCGTCACAGGTTAAAGCAGCTCAACGTGCCGCTGTCACCGACGTGAGGGGACAAAGCTGGCACCAAACCCTCCCCGCCTCACTTCCCACCTTCTGGTCTTGTGTCTTGTGTTTAAATCTCAGCCATGGCAGCAAGAAGTGCCCTTTCCTCCTGTCCAGCACTCATTCCTGCTGTAGCAAAAGGAGGAGCTCAGGAAAGTGCCATAACCTGTTTACTTTGCTGCAGTTGTTAAACACGAGTGGTTTCTGTGAAAATAATACCTACCCTGGCTCAGGTACTGCAGCAAAGATACTTTTGGAAAGGCTTTGAGAGCAGTGAATCCCCTTGGAGGCCCAGGGTGAATAGTTCAGACATACCAGAAATTTTTGATCAGAAAGGCAAGTAACAGTATCGTTGCTTCAAAAACATAACACAATTAATTCAAAATATGCTTTACAAGGTAAAGAACACGTTGACTCCAGAAAGGGCTCCTAGATTAACATCAAAATCTGTTCAACAGTCATAAAACACACCGTGCTGCTGAGGATTGTTACAAGTGAACCTGAACTAAGTGATTCTCTGTGCTGCAGAATTTACAAGATCATGGCTCAGTACCTCATTAAAATTAGGGTTTTGTTAATTAAAGCTTTCTTTCAAGTGATAGATGGCTACTGTGGATATAAGCTGTGCATACAGTTGAAACTTCATATTAGGAATAGATAACACACATAAAGCATATAGCCCTGGGTGGAAATAAAGTTGGGATCTGCTCCTGTGGAAGCAAAGATTTCTTACACTGCAATACAGAAAGAGGGGGACAAGCAGAAGGTCCTGTAAAATTCAGAAAAGCCTTATTAGCACCCAACTTTGACTGAAAGTCTCTGAACTAAAAGTATCCTTTTCAGAGGTTTCCAGTCTTGCCAAAAGCCATAGAGAGGTTTCACAAAGAGATAAAAGCCTTAGGAGTAAATTGTTTTGCATCCCTGTCCAAATCCTTTAATCTAAGACTTCAAGAACCACGTACTTCATTAAAAGGCACAATGATAAAGGAAAAACAATGGACAGAAGTGTGCTCAATACAGTTATGAAGATAGAGAGCAATTTATTTTATCCTGGAAACTTCTCACCTAAAGCCTTCTTGATTTCTAGGAGAACCTAACAATATGTTTTAATGCAGAAAAGGACTTGTGAGAGAGGAGGGATATGTCCTTCAGAGAATGAGCCCAACATCCCTCAGGAGGAGCACAGAAGGTCGTAGGATTTTTAGATTCATCAGAGATGACACAAAGTCCACTGACTGCAACAAAGTCAATGAGACACCTCAAGGTCATGTAAAGGGGATGTGTATGATGACAAAACAGGAAGCACACTTTAAAAACTTATTTTTAACCAATAAATTATAAAATTGCCAAATATATCTTCTCATTAAAGAGGCTCTCTTTTTTTTTTTCCATTTTAGTAACTTCTCTAAAAAACAGAGCATTTGTTAAGAGTGTTCTGTGCTATTTGAATATTCAGGCCTAGTCTTCACCCAGCTGACCCTTCCAAACACTGTATTTGATTCTTTAACGATTGTGGTTTCAGTGAATTCAAATTTCTTCCTTATTTCCATGACTAAAAGGTAACAGCAAAACCCAAAGATGTGGATTACTTAGAAATTAAGTGTGTGTAGAGTTCAGGATGTGCTGCAGCAAAACACAGAGAAATTACCGAGGTCTGGACATATTTTTTTCCTTGCCATATCAAAACCAGAAAAGAATGAGCCATTAACCACACTGATAGTCACTAATAGCTCTGAACCAACAGCGATGTGTGCACCTTCCACAAACACTGTAAAAGCTGGGTAGAGTTGCCAGAGTTAGCTACAAGTGATGAGACAAAACCCTGGGTCTTTTTGCCCCAATAAATGCAAAAGGAGGAAAATGCTGCAGAGCCACATTCAGTGTAGGATCACTTTTAAGCACAAGAGTTACCTTGTTTTCTCAACTGCAGTTTGTATTCAGAATTTACTTTTCACCCCCTTAAAGGTGCCAGGGAGCAACTACCACAGCCATCACAATAATTAGCACAGCAAACCCACAGCCTGAGGAAGCAGTATTAGGGGAATTTCCTGCCTAATGGAGAGAGCTGCACTGCCCAGATGGGACTCAGAACTTTGTGTACCTTCACCTGGTATCATCATGATGAGAAGCTGTTCCACTCCTCCCTCCCCTCCAAAGGAAAATCCTGGCTCTGGGGAGCTAATTCCCTGCCACAGCTCAGGGCTGTGCAGAAAGGCAGGCTGAGCAATTAGGCACAGCTACATGAGCCTTTTCAAAGGGCTGATGCTTTCAAGAAAGTAAAGAGGCAATTGGGCCTCGTTGACCAGAAACCAGGACAGTAAAACCCTGGAGAATTGGTACTGATTGGCTTTTTATTTTTGTGTTTTATTGCAAGGAAACTAGATGAATGAAATGCAGCCAGACATGTTCAGACCACAAAATATTCATTTAAACACAACGTTTCTACCTTGTATTTATCTCTCTTCGGTATAATGGCACTTCTCCCTTTTTCATTCTGTCCCTGCCCTTCTTCACTAATATGCTTATGTATGATAATCACTTCCTGAAATACAGAATTAAATCAAACCATATTGTAATAAAAATAAATGGAGCAGAAGATAAATAAATCAATATGAAGTAGCATTTTTTTACAACTTTCCCAGAAATAAAACAATTAGCACATTAGCAGTGAAAGCAATAATAAAATTAGCCAATTAGGATATTTAAGTGATTACCACACTGAATCAAAAGATTAGCTGAAATAAATATGGATAAGCTCTGCTGAGATAGGGAAGAGTCTACACTGTCCTCTTTTGTGTCAAATGGAGTGTTTATGCAACACAGTGGATTTTTTGTCACACAGGTAACCTGATCTCATCTGTTCCTCTCCTTGCTCTAGTGTCTGAAGATATCCTGAAAGCAAATGAGATTATAGTTCTGCCCATGTTAATTGTGGCTGTAACACTATTTGCAGCATCCTCTGACACCAAAATTTACTACAGGGTTGTAATCAGTTCTTTAGGAATGCTAGCAATTCCAAAAAAAAGTAAACTGTAAAAGGTTTACATATTAATAGCACTTCAATGCTCCTCTCCCAGATGGCAACACAGCTGACTGCAGTTCCCTCCTATAGCACAGCACTGTTTATCCTCTCAATGTCCCCAATATAAAACCATTTTAATCCTTTGTTGCTGTTGTAAAACTTGATCTACTGTGGGACAACATAATCGAGTGGCAACTTTTGGATATACTGTGCAAAAAAAGGAGACAGAATAATCCAGCCTGTACGTCACCAACAGTTCAGTGACAACAGGATGGCAGATTATTTCACCCCTCCCAGCAGCTCTGGACCAAGGTGTGGTTCTGTGGGTGCATTTTCAGCACATTTTCCTGCTGCTCCCTTTTCCCTCCCATCTTCCTGTTCAAAGCTTTATGACACTCCTGCTCCATGGCTGTGCTGTGCAGTCAACTGGAATGAAACAGCACTTTGATTACAAGTGTCTGACAATCTGTTAGCTCTTGTACGAGTTATGGAGCTGCTATGGAGTCTAATATATGATGTGTAGCAAGATTAGCACAGGACTGGGATTCTGATTCAGTGTTTTAAGGAGGATGAAGGAAGGAGAGTGAGCAATTAAAGCAGTTGTTCCTGTCTGCCAACCTGGACATCCACCTATGTCTCTCTGCAAACATGCACACCGAGTGTGACTAAGGAGTGTCATCAACAAGGCATTATTTACCATCTATTTGCTATCCCTACAATAAAGAGAGGGGAATTAAGCATATACTGTGTTAGGAAAATATTTAAGAGTATCTACTGCATGTCTGTTACTAGACAGTTATAAATTTATGAAACTATAACAAAGCTACATTAATGTGAGAGAATGAGAGGAGTTGGAGATTAAGGAGAAGGAGAACAATTGAAACAGAACATCAGTACAAAACACCATGTTTAAGCAAGCTATTGCATATTCTGAGAAAATTCTTCAGAAACAGCAGCATGCTGAAAAAGTACATGACCATCAAAATAGTCATCTCCTACCTTCGTAGAATGATTTGGGTTGGAAGCAACCTCAAAGATCATCTCCTTCCAACCCTCCTGCCACGGGCAGGAACACCTTCCACTAGACCAGACTATTTCAATTCCCACCCAACCTGGCCTTGAACACGCCCAGGGGTGGGGCATCCACAGCTTCTCTGGGCAACCAGAGTCTCACCACCCTCACACCAAAGAATTCCTTCCTGATATCTAATTTACACCCGCCTTCTGTCAGTTTGAAGCCATTCCCCCTTGGCCCATCACTGCAGAGAGTCTCTCTTGTAGCCTCATTAGGTACTGGAAGATGCTCTAAGGTCTCCCCAGAACCTCCCCTTCTCCAGGCCACACAGTCCCCACTCTCCCAGCCTGTTTCCATAGCAGAGCAAGTCTTCTTCACCACAGCTCTGCCACACTCACCTGGTGCTCTGTGAGAGGGGCCACATGGTCACAGGGACACTTTTCTTCCCTTTAAACCTCATTCTCCCGAGGGCAGAATGGTGGTGTGTGAAATGACACAGCAGGATGGCATCCACCATGTAAAATAAGTTACAGCAAGGGCAGAAGGCTTTGCTTCAGTGGCACATAACCTCCACTGACAAGTCAACCTCACGTGGCTACTTTATTACCCACAACGTGCATCTGTCCAAAGATGCCTCAGTGTGTTATTTAAACAGAGACCATTACCAATGTTTTTATAGCCCTGCCATCCCCCCCAGCACCTATTAGATCCATTTTAGCTCAGTAGTTTTCTCAAGGAAGGCTCCTTGACGTAGGTCCACGTGGGAACACCAACAGAGAAGACTTTAAATCAAGCTCCTTGTTAGTGGAAGCATACAGCACTATTATCCAGCGACTTGATATTCCTTCTCAAGAGCAGGAGGCCAGTTCTCTGTGCTGAGTTAATGGCTCTACAGAATAATTCCCTGGCTGGTGTGTCAAGAGAAAAATCACCTCAGTGTGTGGCTCAGCCCAGGACTCGGAGTGACCCTGAGCACGACCAGCTTTGGCAGCTGCCTTGTGTTCAGATCTGGGCCTGATGTGCCTTCATATTTTGCCAGCTCTTTATCCACATTATCCCAAAAGGCTGGTGCAGAGAAAATAGAGCTGACTATGGCAGAGCAAAAAGCAGGGCAGTGTACCAAGGAGCTGGGCAGAATACGGTTTGATGCTTTGAACCAGGCATCTTAAAACATTATTATTATGCCTCTTAAAACATTGTTTCTTTGCATAGATCTGGTATTCAAACAATAAATCCAATTACTTTAAACAGTACCTGCATACCAAAACAACCAAAGAGATAAATACATTACTTTTTTGTGTTGTTTATGCGTAAGAAAAAACAAAATTAGACACAGAGCAACATGGAAACAAGACAGTTCCATGGATTGAAACACTGTATTGAAATAGCTCAACTGTAAATACACCTGTACATCCAGGGGAGCACATAACCACGACTTTTTATTTCAATTTTACCAGCATCAATCAGATGCAAGTACAAGAATTTGACAGTAGCATTGTTGACTATCGAACTGGATTTTAAATTTACTATTGAATTTCATTTTGGCATTAGTTTCACACAATTTTAAAATAAATTGTACCCACACCTTTCTGGAGAGAAGCATTGTGGTACCATATTTTGAGCAGTTCAGCAACAGCAAAGTAAGAGTAAAGTCATTCAAACCCATCTAGTAATTTTATAGCCACCTTTGGACCACTGTGTTTTTGCATAGATAATAAGCCTTACATCAAAAAAGCATTACACTAAACATAATTCAGAGAAGCTTGACATGATTAACAACACAGGGCCAGTCACACTGATAAAAGGTAAACTGTTGCTATTAAATCCAGTGGTGAAGGATAGTTTGCCTCTTCCCAGGCACTAGTGGAAGAACATTCCTACCACTTAGCAAGAATCAGACTCAAAATCTCAATTTTCAGCTGAATAAACTGAATATCAATGCATCATCCACCACCTGATTTATGAGACTAGATACACAGATGATATTTATAAACCCCCTTTTTTAAAAACTTCAAAATAATATTGTAGAATACTATTACTATGCATAATTACATTGCAAATTAACGAGAAACAGCACTATACAGTTAGAAGAATGAGATTTAAAGATAAAATATTTGGAACACATGGAAAAGAACACCAATGGTTAGAGCATTGACAGATGCTTAATTACAGGGTTCAGACACCAGGGACTGACCATGTAACCCATGAAAGGTTGTCAGTAAACACAAAGCCCTTGAAAACATCACCTTATAAAATATTGATATGCCCCAAATTATAGGAGTTTCTCTCCCTTATTTTTAAGGGAGATGTGCAATCCTGAACTTCAGTGCTTGCAAAAGGAGGGAGGCATTTTGCTGACTCACACAACCAATGTCCAGTGACAGAACGTGTTTTGCCCACTTCCCAGCTGGAATCAGCTGAAGCACCGGAGTCTCAGCTCAATTCTGTACCAATTACTCCTTGGCTTTCTGGCTGAATTGGCTTTGAGAGCTCTCTGCACGAATTCACATGTTGTGAACACGTGCCACTTGGAAACCAAGCTGGATTTCTCCCTCTCCGACTTCAGTTGGGCCTTTTGAAAACATCTGGTTTTGAGGAAGAGCTAAACATCTGTTGACCTTCAGCAGAAAAACACATTTATGCTGTCATGTCTCTGAAGAGGTAATTTTTCCGCCCCATCATTTGACCATCCCCTTTGAAAGAACCTGACTAGTATTTTGGGAAAAGAAATCATTCCTACTACAAAAACAAGCCAAACAGGATAGTCCTTCAGTGCAACACCACTAGTTATTGACTGGGTTTATATTATATTAAAGTGAACCCCTGTGCACCAGCAGCTCCAGTCCCAGCAGAACTGTTCAGCAACACCCCCACATCCCAGCCAGCCACATCCATAGACTGCAGACCTTTCAAAGCTGTCAGGAGCAGACTTTGCATTTTCATTTCAAAACTCAAAGCACTGAATGAAAGGCAAATTTCGAGGACCAGCTGCCTTGGTGCAAATGCAGAGCGTGTAGTTCTGTCCACACTGGAGGAAGTTTTTCTGGACATTTCCAGCACAGATGGGTTGAAGCTAAGATAATTTATTTTCTGAATAAGTGGAACAAAAAAAATGACTGTAGCAAATTCCTGACAGCATTGCCATGACTCAGATGCAAGGCTCACAATTACACATTACTCGTGTCTTGCACCATGTTTCTGCTCAGCACAGAGCATTGCTCAATGCCAAAATTATTGGGAAGAGCTAGACAACAGATGTTAAGATCCCCAAAACCCAGTCAGCATTTACAGATACAGCCACAATGGTGTGCTCACTTTGGGGAAAATGTCAGAGAGATCCAGTCCAGTCCAGACATCCTGTAAAAGCCTTTGCAAGTTCAATGCCTGATGGCATTCTGTGCAGATTTAGTGAAAACTCCAGTAAATCCCAACACAATTAAAACCAAATAAAGGCAGGGCTCAAATACAGCAATGTTAAGTCCTGTCTCCATCTTAGGCTTCTCTTACAAACTCTGTCCAACAGCAGGCAGGAGGTTAAACATTACTCTAGGAACAATCTAGATCCAAAATTAGGATGAAACGGTCAAAAAACCCCACATCTAACCAAATTTATACCCAGTGTAAATTGCTATGCTATCATATTCTGCAATTATTTGATTTTTAGTTTTAATTTATAAATGGAATACTGAAGTCTTGCATGGGACTGTTGCCTGCAAATACATCTCTTACTGGCAGATTTCATGAATTTCAAATATATTATCAGCAAAAACTATAATTTGTAGGCATAAAGTCAATACAGTAGATAAATAAAATCTTTTCAACAGAAAAGAGTGAATGACAATTCCAATGCTTAAGGGAAAGTATGGTTAATGTATTTGAATACTTAATGACATGTTTATTCTCTTCTATTTTTCTCAGTATCTTCATAGCAAGTTGTTTTGGTTGGGGGGGGGGTTGAGAGCTATATTTTGAATACATGATTTTATTTTTATTTCAATCAAAAGGATCCATGCATTCATGGCCTCTTCTATTATATGGCCAAATACAAAACAGAAAACTGAAATACTAAGTTCACTTGCTACATATCTTACAACAGACACTTCGTTTGCACTTATAGTACACTAAAATGTGTTAATTTGATAACACAGAAACAAAAAGTAGTTAATTAATTGTCTCACAAATTTTAGATTTTGTATGAAATAAGGGTTTTTTCACTAAAACCCACTTAAGTGCCTTGCAAATGTCTAAGTACAATAAGACATGAGGGGTTTTGCAAGTGCCCTGCACACAATGACAGCCCTTCTTTCCCAACAAACTGCATTCAGAGTTAAAATGGGGGTGCAAGAAAGAAAAAAAAATCACAACAGGGATCACTGCAGAACATGATCCACACCAAACTTAAAAATATATTTTAAAAAACAACCTTCCACTCTGGCAGACCCTATTCCTCATAATGAGGAATTTGCAATTTCTGTGGTGACGAGGGACTACAGTCTCAGTGCAGAACCAGGCACAGAGACAAGTCCAACACCCAAAACCCAAAATCACCACGGTGATAAACTGGCTGCCCCATCTCCCTGCAGATTGTGTTTTGAGGAGTCCCTGCAGGTCCCTGCCAAGTGACACCTGATGAAAATGGGGAGTGCAAAGCAGAATATGAGGCTGGAAGGGTCCAGAGCAAATCACAGTTGGAGGGGGAATGAGGGAGCAGCAAGGGACACTCTGCAAACCTACCCCGTGCCACCATGTTATTTCTTTAATTTGTTCTACCTGTCTGCTCAGATTACCTAATGTGAGTCTCAGGCTGTAATTACACTGCTGGGCAAGCCATTGGATAAATTGCTTTTGATGGAATTAGGAAAACTGTGCTGTAATGGGGTGCTCCTCAGTGACCAGTGTGGGACTCTGCCTGATCACTGGAAAGGAGATCTCAGGCCTGCTGGGTTTTCTGTGCCAAGAGGAGATTTCCACAGCTCCTGGGAGCTAGAAGCAAAATTCCTTCCTCATGCTGTTAACTAAGCTGCTTACAACACTTCCTAGAAAATAGACCTGGTACTGCCTACAAATGGTGGGGGTCTTTGCCAAAGGCCTCAGCAGGGAAAAACAGGGAACAGTAAGGCTTGTTCCAACCTAAGACTATGGATCCATAGAGACCAAGGAGGGCAAACATGTTCCCCAGCCCAGGGGTACCCAGGAGACAGAAGCAGAAAAGGTAGCAAGACCCCAACCACTGTAGGTTAGTCACATCCTGGCACTGCTTTTCCTACCAAGAATTACAGAACGTGCCAAGTTGAAAGGGAGCCACAAGGACCATCGAGTCAAACTCCTTTCCCTGCATAGGACAACCCCAAAATCACACCATGTGCCACTCCTTGAACCGTTTCCCCTCCAGACCCTTCCCTTGCTGTCTGACAGTTTTATATGTGATGCCCAAAACTGCACACAGCACCCGAGTCCATCCATGAAATTCCCATCAGGGTCTATTTTCCTACCAACTTCCCAAACAAATTCCAGGGCCATGTGCTCCCCCAGATTGTGTCTGAGCTCACACAGGCCAGGGCAGAGCCTGGACCAGGCCTTCCTCATAGAAGAACAACAGTAATATTGGAAGACAGCTAAAAAGTTAGACCTGCACAATTTAAATAACACTCTATGTCCCATCAGCACCAACAGAGCAGATATGCTTTTTCTTTCCAATTACTTTGGTATTCCAGGGAGGAGTGGGGGGAAAACCCAACACGGTTTTAAGTGTGCAGAGCCTGCAAGTGGACTCTTGAGCTTTTCAGGTGATTTGTAGTCGATCTCCTGAAGGGACAGAAACTAATGAGAAAAACAAAGTCCCTTTAATCTGCCTTTGCTTGCAAATTCTTTCCTGTAATCCCCATCTTTGTTCCCTCCTGGTAGGCTGTTCACCAAATTTACATTTCAGAGTCTTCCCAAACATTCCTTTTGTGCTGCAACTGACACAACATATAATCACCCTACCTGAGCCTACTACTTATAAACAAACAAGGGGATTGCCAGCTTTTTTGTGTGCCTTTGAAAAACTTAATTGATTAAATATTGAGAACATTCAAATATTTAACTACACACTCAGCATACAGAAAACCTAGAAATTTACTTTTCCAACAGGGAGCGTCACCCATTTAAAGTGACTAAGACAGCAAAGTGCTACAGGTGGATTTTCATAGCTTGAATTGCATTCAGAGAACAGAGAGCAAGCAGTAGGAGGTGACAAAAACAATAACTAGTATTAACAAGTATTAAAAAGCAAAGGAAACAACCAGATCTGTCCTGAGTGGAAATAGTGAGATTGGTTTAAAGACAGAGGTGACAGAACTCAACTGCTTATACAGCCTTGCATCAGTTCCAAAATTCCAGGTTTGTTATAGAGCAAAATCAAATAAGACAATACAACAAATGTGTTGTATGCACCGAGGACAAAAGGAAGTGAGACGTTTTGATATTAAAGCATTATAGCTGTCATCACTTGAGCTACATATTGCTGTTAATTTCCAGCACTTTATTTCACAAATTAAACAGCTGAGATCACAACAGTCCATTAAAGAGGTATAAATCAGTGAAGGACCAGACTTAGCTTCATGCCTACAAATATATGAAGCAAAATTAACCCACCTCACCTGATCCCAGCTAAAAAGGGGCAAAGAATAGTGTTCAGTGTGCTGGGACAGGTCACTGCACACATCTACCCCCCAAGCCCCTCAGGGGCTGTCTGAAAACACACAGACCAGAAAAGGTTTCCTCAAAATAGCGACGCTCAGCAACCAGTTTGTGTCCTTTTGTCTTGCCTTTGCCTCAGCAACACACTTTCAGAACAGGAAAGGGGGAGGAAAAAAAAAAATCACATTTCCCTGCATAGTAACTGTATCGCGGAGCTGCATTTGAAATTCTTCCCCAGATACCTTTAAGCCCGAGGGGGCTGGGAGAGGTCACCGAGGTAAACCTCACACAACCAGTTCAGTGGCAGAGCAGAGAGAAAGCCACGGATGGATTTCAAAATCTGACCCTTCCTGGAAACAGTAATTTTCCTCTCTTTATGACTGCATTATTTTTCTAAATTCACTATGTAGGACTTTGACCCTCCTCTTGGGAGGTGGGTACCGGTTAGGGCCAAAAGGAAGAGTTTTCCAGACAGGTGGCCCAGTAAACTTTATGGACATGGAATGAGTTACTTCACTTTTTGTGACCTACGATTCAACTACACTGACAACTTTTTCAGCAACCAAGTCTCTGTAGTAGAGCCACTGACAATGAAATGTTACTGATTAAAAGAATCTCTTCATAAAAGAGATAACTTATTAATGGGAACTGTTAATTTGAGGAGGTAGAAAACCATACTTGCCCGGAACACTTCAGTTATTTTAAAAATATTGTTTTGAAGGGCATATTTAAAACACACTAGAGCTTCATTTCTTTCTGTTGGGCAGGAGAAGAAATGATCAATAGGGAATAAACATTAGGTCTATTTGCCAGGATGAATATTTAGATTCAGTAAGAGCACTAAGGGCTGCTGGGGTGGTGCCACAGCCCCATGTTCAACCTATTAAATCTTTATAACAACTGGCATTAGCAGAAGCATTTGATTAACAGGCTAATGAATACACTGGTACTCCCTGGTACTCTGGTTTTAACCATCAAAAGGTAATTCTTATCCCAATTCCCAAACTTGGGGATACATCTATGTCTGAATATTAGTGCTGCTGATCACAGCAATATCAAACCAAGTCAGACAGCACCTAAATCTTACAGGAGGAAATCAGAATAATAATGAGGATTTATGCCAGTGTTTCTCACAACGGTTTCAATTAAAAGTGTGGAACAGTGATACCATCAAACCAGGAATTGGTTCTGCATGACTGAAAGGAAGGCCTACTGCACTCACTGTATTTATACTCAGTTAGTGAGCACTGACCCTTGACTTTTTGATGAGGCAGGCAGCCAAAAAAATGCATTAAAACATAGCTTGAAATCCAGCCAGTTTCCAACATTCTCCTGAATAGGAATGAACTCCAAGTTATGTGGAATTAGATTAATTTGATTACGGTCTTTTCACCCACACTCAGTAATTGTGGCTCTTTTTTCCACCAGAAGATCATTTTCTGAGTTGCCAGGTCTAGTAAGATATTGCCTTGCATATAATAAGTACATGAAACAAAAAAATTTTAATCCAAAATCACCCCAAGAACATTTTTCCCATTCCCCCTCCCCACACTCGTGGGATTTTCCATCTGGATCTCAGTTTATTTTTCACTGAGCAGGTTAGTCTTGGGTTTTAAAAAGCCATGTGTACAGAAGACATTTTTATCACTACCCAGGTGTGATCCAGGAATTAATATCCAGGTTCCCAGCGCAGCCAGAGTCCAACAAAGATTTAAGGCAGAAATCACCTGCTCTATTTGTTACTGTCATCCTGACAATTCATACTCAAACCAGGGCTTGAACTCAGACATAATTCATGTGAATCGTGTCCCAGGTTTATAATTTAGCTGTTACAATACAAACGAAATTAGCACCCACCACTAAAAATGTCTTTGACTAAGGAAACGCAGGTTACATATCCTGTAAGAGCAGAATAATAGCGTTTATTATAATTATTATTAAGCACATTTAATCACTGTTAAGTTAGCAGGGCTTAAAAAGAAATTGGGTTGCTTTTTCGAAAGCTTCCCATAGCTCTGAAATGTTTCCTCTTGAAACATTTCAGATTTTTCTTACTGCCAGAAGTATAATATTTCTGTAGTAGCAGAGACATCTAATATTTTAAGATTGCAAACACCAAAAACCTACACTTGTAAAAAAAATGGCTACAAAGCACTGGAAACCAACAGAGACATGCTGATTCTATTGCTATTAGAGACAGATGAGCTTGAATAGCATCAGAATTAAATGCTTTTATGTCGCATTCATATTTAATTCTCACACTGAACATGGGGACTGGATATTTGCATTTCATTAGAAATTGTCGAGTGAAGTCAGTGGGACTATCTGGGGAAAAAAACAACACATTCCTAATGCCACAGGACTTTTAAATTTGATTTTTAACTCCTCACTTTTCTTGCCAAGAAAAAGCCAAGCACATATATTTGGAAAACAGTCATTGAAGCAGTGTAGTAGATAAAATGGTAGTAAACACATAAAATAAAGACTTAAATGCCACTTTGCAACATACTTGAGTGGCTACGGTTGTGATATACTTAGGACACTAGCAAAAAGAAAATACTTAATCCAGAACCATCTATCTCACACAAAAATATACCATATTATCAGAATATAGGAGACAGCATATGCACCTATATCTATACGTGTGTGTGTTCCTTCCTCATCACACACACAAACACAGATTTGTTATGAAGAGACACAAAACTTTTCTTCCCCAAAGCCTTGTCACATACGACTGAGCAAACATAATGCAAGAAGTTCATACTAAATGTTTCCCATTAAAGTTCTGCAGAAACAGCAATAAAACCTCAGGCTGCCAAAATGTCTGAGCAGTGACTTCCCCAGCCCAGGGCCCTGCAAGGGTTTAACCATTGCAGGTAAAACCTGTGCTGGGCTCGGCAGGGAGGTGACAGTGTCACACGTGGCTGGAGGTGGCCAAGCCTTGCCTGAGCTCCCTCTTTGATGCAAGCCTGGGTTTGGGGCCACAAACCTGCAGTTTAATGGCATAAATAACGTGGAAGCTTCATGGTGGAGAGAAAAAGAGGTAGATCAGCTGGCTCAAAGCCCCACCCGGCCCAACTGTGGACACTGCCAGGGATGGCAACTTGATCCATCACCTTTTCCAGGGGGAAAAAAAAAAGGAATTTGTTTACAGAAAGTACCTCGCATCAGTTTGTGAACTCTTGATATTCTGAGCTCCTTCAAACCACATCTAACACTGCAAGAACACCCAGGGCTTTACAGCTGAGCTTTGAGGGATCTTTTCCAAATGAATGTGCAAATCATCCAAACCTGGATTATGACCACAGTGGCAGTTTATTGCTTTGAGTCACCCCAGTGCTGCATTTGGCCTGGCATCAGACCAGAGCAGGACTGCAGCTGCTTTCTCCTCAATTAACTCATGTAGCAAAAGATGCAGCTGAACAGCAGCCTGCTCCATCCTGTCATGCAGGAAGGGTTACAGACACTTTCCCTTCTCTCTCTCCCTAGTCAGAGGGCATTCTTGCTGAAATAATGTCAAAGTTTGGCCAACAGCCCCTGTAGTTCACTGGGGCTGTTCACAGTTTTGACAGAGTTGGTGGCAGGCACAGGGTACTCGGGCAAAGCAAGTCCAGCTATGAGGGTTGCAGGGGATGGGTTAAGTCTGCTGGAGCTTCTGTTGGCAGAAGCAACTCTCACCCAGTCAGCTTTAAAATGGACACACCCATTTATTAAATGATGCTACTGGCAGTGTTATAATATTTTTCATATATTTCCAAACAGAGCCGTTTATCCTATTAGTGCTGATCCAGCCTTTTTTTTCAATGTATGTCAGCAAACATCAATCTTTTTCTGCTAATGTGGTACATAGGCAATAACAGAACAATTACAATTGCATTATTGCTAATGGATACAAATCTTATTACACCTGCTTTTAATTGTATAGCATCTCATTCAAAGCAAACACAGGTATCTCAGCAGCAGACACAGCTATCCCTGTTAACCTTGCCCCTTAACTGTTCTCTGGTTTATATCCTCTTCCCCATCTGCTTTTTGTTTCTGTGAAATAAAGCAGATGACTCTCACTAAGTTTAAATCTTCTTAGCCAAAACACAGAAGCCAATCAAGTCTAGTCCTTTCTCCCTGCTTGCCTCTCCACCCCAATCCCCTGATGATAACAGCTGCAGATGGAGCCCACAGACATAAAACACCAGATGCTGGTCCACATTACTTGTGGTTACCTGACTGCAATTGAGTGCATATTCTTCCTCTTCAACATGGAGAGCATTCCCCCTCTCCCCTTGGCACACTTTATTTGGGCAATTTATTCAAATATTTGTCTGTGAAAGGGGGATGGAAAGACTGCAGATCTCTCTGGAGACTTCCAGCCCAAGCTTTGAAGATACTGTTTTGATCTTCTGTTATTGCCATATCTTGTTACACTTGTCGTATCTTTTTCAGTAAGGTCAGGTTGTGTTCATTGAGGAGGCAAAGCACTGTGCTGTTAAATAACAGGGCTGCTTTCACAAAACCCCAAACAAACCAACCCAGATTCAGCCAAATTTGGTTCAAACTGGACACCAAGACCCCAACAGAGTTTTCCTGTAATGTGTGGACATCTGTGACTCCTCTCCAAATATCACAGAACAAATCTTTTCTCCAAAATCATCCCCTACTGAGGGCTACGCTTTCCTTCCGCATCCAGTTTCTAAATTGTTTTCTAAAGTTCATAAATAGTTTCAGCCATGATTAAAAAACTTAAGAGGAAAAAAAAAATCGCATACTAAAAGATTCAAAAAGGCTAAATCCAAGTATTTCAGCTCTTGCAAAATCAAAACCCATGCAATACTTCAGAGACAAATGAGGGAACCAAAAATATTGTAACCGCTGCACATTTTAGTATGCGTGTCAGCTAAAACTGCTCTCTGCTTTGCCCTGAGTGTCATGTAAATTACCATGTAACATCCTTTTGACCACTGATATACTGTAATTTCATCAAGCAAGCATCCAAACCGAATAGCCTCCAGACTTTCTCAGTATTAATGAAAAAGCATTTGTTTCCAGGCACACAGAGTATTAACTTATTAGTATTAACAGTGAAACGCACAAGTGACAGTTGATTCTAGGAAAAGCTTACATCTCTAAAACCCCTCGACTTTCTTTAGAAGCTTTAAAGCAAGTCCCTGTGCTCTGTGGTAACATTGATAAGGAAAAGCTTTGCCTCTGGAGCTAAGCCCTCCATGGGCAGCAAAGAGCAGTGAGTGACAGACCCAAAATGCTGAACAGTCCTGACAGGCTTTTTTTGTCTTTTCAGCCTGTCTTGGGGTTGTGTTTGAACTTCTACCCCCACTCTCACATCACTTTTTGGGGAGGAAAGCGGGATGTATCACAAGATCCCAGGCAATGCTGACCCACTGACTGGATCCAATTGAAGAGCCAGCCATTCCAATGAAGGTTTCAGATACAGGGGACAACCCAGAGGTTCACAATCAGAAAAAGGGTGTATCAGTAGGGCAATAACTGTCAGCACAGGAGAGCTAACAAATACTTGTGCTGCAAGCAGAAGACTGAGGGGTGACCTCACTGCAGTTACATCTTCCTCTTGAGGGGATGAAGATGAGCATCTGGGGCACATCCTGGTAAGTCACATCCAGCAATTCCAGCTGGGCAGCTCACCCAGACACTGAGCCCAACACTGTTCCTCCCTCCTCTGCTGGCTCCTTCCTGTGATCCTCAGATCCTTATTCACAGAGCACCCTGCAACTGAGAGACCTTTCACTGCCTGCCCCAACTGGCCTCTCTCTTTTGAATTCCCAACAAAACATCTCTCCCTACCCCACAAGAAGATTGTCATGGTTAACCCTCCACTTGCAGAATGGCATTGTCTCTTCAAGGAAACAGCAAAAGTTCTTCCAGCTCGAGCCATGATGGGATTGTTTCATTTCCTGTTCTCTCAAAGCTGATTTTCACAGGTCCTGAGCAAATGATCTAATTGAAAATTTTAATGGAAATACCTTTTCACTGGAGCTGAATCATTTCATAGAGACACACTTTTTCCTTTTTCAAACTAGCTCTCAGGGGTAGACCTAAAGTATTTGAATCGACAGGTGAGTCACTAAGATGAGTGAGCTGGACTCAATCTTAATTTTGCAACATTTGATGAAAAAACCTTCCCTGCTTGACACAGATCAGGGACTTCAATTTTTATGCCCAACTCAGTAATGTCACTGTCCATCTGTGGGGCTCAGCAATTTTCTGCACACAAAGAGAATTTAGTAGCTCACCAGGGAATGAAAGCCAACTGTGAAAGTTGGAAGGGTGCTGTAAGGAATGCTGCCCCTCACCCTGGGCTCTGTGGAGCACAGGATTCCAGGTGTATTGCTTTACAGCAGGAAGGGTTACAATACCATTGAGGTCACAGCCTTCCTCCCTGCCAGGCCTCTCTGTCTGGCACAACTACTTGTGACAGCACTAGAGCATGAGATGCAATTCAAGAGCTTGCAGTGATGGACAGTTTCGCCACATCCACCAGCAAGTTGTTCCAAGGACTAATTACCCTCTCTTAAAAATATGTCTTGCATTTCCTGCTTGATCTTTGCAGACTTCACCTCCCAGCCTCTGGATCCCATGGCTTTGCCTGCTAGCTTAGAGAGTCCTTTGCTCCAGACATCTTATCCCTCAGTGGGTACTTACAGACCATGATTAAATAGCCACTTAACCTTCTCTTCAGTAAGGTGAGTCCTATGAGAGCAGATGGTGCTGAGCACCTCTAAAAATTAGCACTGCTGCTGTTTGTGTCGGTAAATTACCAGCTGATTGTTCCATCAAAGCTGGTTACAGAGAGCTGCTGGCACCATTGACAGAAATAACAGGTTCTCAGCATGGTCCAGCATTTATTTTCCATACCATGGCTCCTCGAGGCAAAGGGATCCGTTTTCCTGTGTTCCTCAGCCCTAATGCAGCAAGAGCCAACCTCTGCCACAGGAGGCAGCCCTTAAAGAGGGCTCAGTGCCTCAGCACCCAGACCAATTTACCACCATGGTCTCTGCAGTGTTGACACCAAATAAATACCAGAACCAGCCCTGCTGCCCATTTTTGGCACTCTGAGGAAAAATACAAGATGATCTATCACTAAAGGGGGGAAGTGAAGCTGCTCTGCCTTGAGGGAGAAAGCAGGTCCTGCTGCAGCACAGGCAGGAGCACTCGAGTGACTGACTGAAGCTACAGCAATGGCACCAGGAACATTCCCACAGCAGCAGAATATTCCCCTCAGGAAAGGGATCACTGTCAGGAATGATTCTGCAGCCTTCAAGCTTTTCAGACCTATTGTGCCTCTTCTGCCCAAGCTGCTGTCCTTGGGAGCATCCCTCACCTGAAGTGGTCCTTCATCACGGGGGCTTTCCCATTGCCCTTTATCTTCCCATCACACCACAGCATGTACATCCTTTTTAGGGACACTAAAGAGTGAGACAATCACCTGCATCTTCTGCCCAGGCACTTTGGGAGCAAATTTCTCCATAAATAGCCTGGTGGTATTGGTGACAAGTACATGAAAGTATCTCCAAATGCCTTTGCTGCTGGTCCTGGCCCAAACACATCTTGCAGCTGCAAGATCTCAAAACCTCCAAAAGAGGAATATACAGATGGCTCTGGAATAAAGCCTTTTTATCCACACAATACTACAAAGGTGGCCTTCTTACTAGGTAATAAAGGAGACAGCATGAATTCCTGGACGCACGGGGATAGGACATGGGAAGATTTCGGGGGTATCAGCACCTCTCACTTTGGACCAGATTGAACATGCAACTTCCCAGTCACAGCAAACTTCAGCCTTGAAACATTTTAATCAATAAATAAAGCCAAACCCATCACACTGAGCCAACAGTCATTCCTCCCTCAGCTATTTTTAGTTCCTTGTGGGGAATAAACCCAGTGTTTGCAGTTTTCTGACAAGTGCCTTAATAAACTGAGCAAGATGACAAGAGAGGACCCCAACATCACATACTTTAAACAGAACTACCCCCCTGCCCCTGTGATGCAAACCACAGGTAACCAGAGGCACAGAAAGTACATGAAATGTCAGAATAGGGCCGGTATTATTCTCGTAATTGATAATTAATTCCAATGAACTGAATTCAGTTCTGATCTGAATGAAAAAATCTTTTGACATCTAGTGAAAGGAGAAAGAGGGTTGCAGCTTTTTAAATCCACCCCTCCCAAGAGAATATGCACACAAGTGTGCATAGATGAAAGGGATAAACAGGGCCAGAGGACAGAGAAGAGGCAGAAAATGTAAATAAGGAGGAGGCAGGCTATAGGCTTCTGAAATGCTCCCCAGATTTCCTGCCAGTAAACATCAATTGAATACGAAGCTACTGAAGTATAATTACCTCCTTGTCAATCCTGACATTAACATTTTCCTAACTCTTCAATGACAATCACTTCTTTCAACACTCCTTAATAACAATTCATTTACTTATCCTTTCACGGATGTGTAGGATTGTCAATAACTTCACATCCTTAGAGCCAAACTGGAAAGCTGTGGATCAGAGACGGCTGCTGGAAATGAACCGGATTTCTAAACAGCCTGGATTTTTCTGAGGGGACTTTCCACTTCTTTCAAATCCCAAAACACAAGAAAACCACTTTTTACAAAGTTACTCCATTCTTTTCTCTTTGATTAACGAAAAATTGAAAAACCAGTATTCAAAAGGCAAATATTATTTATGGATAACCACCCCTCTTAGATCCCTCCTCTGCATTCCCTTTCAAGCAGTTTAGGAAGTACTTCTTACATATACGTGCAATAAAGAACACAAGACAACCCAGTTCTTGTTCAAGCCTTTAGCACTGCCAGGTTGCATGTCTTGGGCCAGGCACTTAGCACACACCTGCTGCCTTTTTCCAGTCAATGGAGCACCAGAATGGCATTCACCTCCCTCAAAATACCAGCCAGAGTCAGGAAAGAAAACCCAATCAAGCGCTTTACAGAGCATCGACTCTTACTGATTGGGTTTCAGCAGCAATAGGATGTTACTTTTGTTAATGTTTTCTACAGTTCTGAGCCACAACAAACATGGTTAAAGCAAACTACTTTAAATAATAACGTTGCATTCTTTGGTATGGCACAGTCCTGGGACCTGCCTTTCCCCCTCCCCTTCACTTTTTGTTCAAATCAAGTTCTAGTCCTTTTGACAAGTTATCTTCAAAATGCAAACCCAATGAACAGACTGTATGGGGCAATGGAGCTGACTTTTCCATAGTTTTTCTCCAGATTTTTCATTAAAGATGGCAGAAGCTCCTGTGTTCACACTACAGAAAAAGGTATTTGATCACAGAAGATGGTTGTTCACTGAAGAGCTGCCCCAGTTGGATGTGAAGGCAATGGAAGGGACACAGCAAGTAACCAAATGAAACAAAAGTGAAGACAAAGGAGACTCCATATTCAGCCTTTGTTGCGATCGCCACAAACTCAGAGAGTCTGTATGCAGCCCAATAAAGACTAAAAGTATGAATTAAATCTGAAAAATAAAAATACTGTGACCTGAACAATGTTTCCAAGGGTGGACCTCAGTCCATGAATTAGTCATACACGGCCCCAGACTCTTAACAACAGGATAAGGACCTCAGTTGCATCGTGATCTCATTATAATTATCCCGCTCTCAATTCTATCCAGTCTCAGGTGGCATATTTAGACCCTTAATGAACAACTGCCACTGTAGCTAGAGGAACATTAAAACACCTACCCAGCTCTCAGCTCCTCTGAATGGATCTATCTTTGCCAGGGGTTTATCAGAAAAAAAAAATCCTGGTTCTCGCTGCTTAATAGGTGCCTGCAGGGTCATACGGGAGAATTCCCATGTTAAGTGGTTAAGAGGTTTCCCCAGGATTGTAGGGCCAATCTCAGAGAGTAAGCCTGTCCTCAAACAAAACAAACCTTCAAAACCTCCTCCAGAAAATGATTTCTGCTCTCGATGCACATCCCCAGTGTCTTACCTCTGATTCCTCTGGCTGCTGCACTTGTCTGCCAGAGCGATGGGCCTGATTAACAGGAACACCAAGCAATCAGCAGTGCTCTGCATCTTTAAAACCACAACTCACACTATGCTGTTGGGAAAAGGCTCTCAGTAAATTTCACTGTTTCTCTGCATCTTTCATTTATTGCACATAAAATAATTATGCCAATTAATAAACTCCTTATACGAGGGCAGCCCAGCAACACTGTGCAGCAGCACAAAACTTCAGCATTAGTCTTGCAACTTTTCTGTGTGGATGTCGGAGAGAGACACCTAAACAGTTAAATATCAGCCCAAAGAAATCAGAAGTGTTGGGTGTTTTCTGTTAAAGACCTGCAGCCAGCTCTGTCACCTTGGACTCCTCGTTGAAGCCAACAGCAAAACTCCCATTGACTTCAGCAAGGACAAGGTCATGGTCCCTCTGTGCTGCTGCTGGGTGACAGCACGGTCATGGGGCCTGAATTTAAAGGAGAAAGAAATCAATACACAGCCTCCAGCTGTCTGGCTGCATCTCCCCAGCTACCCACAGCCTCACACTGGGGACTTTCACTGGTTTTTACTTCCTGGACAAAAGGTTCATGTGATGGGATACGACACGTTAGGCTTTATCTGGACTCTGAGGGGCTGTAGCCAAAAAACCACCGAGATAAACACGACTCGCCACTGTCTGGGCACCCTGCTGAGGAGGCTGATCCTTGTGGAGTATGTCCAACCCACTGGGAACACACAGACAAATATAAAGCTCTCTTTTATGGAGCAGCTAATGTCAACAGTGGTGCCTGCACCACATGACTTGATGCACCAGGGGAATCCAGCCCAAACACTTCCTACACTGCACAGAAGAGGCATAAAAAGTCAGACCAGATGACTACAAAGATTTTGGTATCTGCTTCCATTCATGCAAAACTAAGCACAAAGCTTGCCCTCAATATGTCCAAATACAAAACTACCTTGTGTTTTGAAAGAAAAAAAAAGAAAAATAAAAGAAAATAAAGGCCATCTGTATGAGCACTCATAGAAAAAAATGCAGGTCCTCTCTCAATAAATACACATTCACACATATAGAAATATACATATATGTAAGGGGATCCTCACCTTCTGCTTTACAGAGAACTGATTTTCAGGAATTTCTGTTGCTCACACACTTTTGAAAACGCCTCATTACATTTAGTGTTTCCTTCGCTTGGCATCAGAAGCAAATATTATAAAACCAACAGCGTAAGAATGGTGCTAACTGCAATCCAGGGATACAAATGAATCTTTTATATTGCCAGCATCAACTATCCTTTGCCTAAAAAAACCAACTGCTTAACAAAATAGCACTTAACTGTGCTTTCACTAAACTCCAGCATAAGCTGTGCAGCGTGCATTCAGTCAACTTTGCACCATGATTTTAATTAAAGCCACCAGCCGTATCAACCGCATTGTCTCCGCTTCTTTTTTTTCCCTCCTGTATTTGTCAGCTTTCTCTCTCCCCAGCTTTAAGTGAAGAGGCAGATTTGTCTGAAGCTCTGGCCAAAGCCAAAGAATCAAAGCCAGTTCCATTTCCTGGGATGGCTGTGAACACGGTTTACTGTGAGGAAATACACCCACGCGCATTATGGGTGACCTTGGGAGCAGCAGTTCGTTGGCTCTGCTGCTGGCAGCTGAGAGCTGGATCATCAAAAATCCTCCTGAACATGGAAACACACGCAGGGTTGGCACAGACAGTGATCCAAGACACTCAGCAAAGGCAGGTTGAGGGAAGGAACAAAAAAGAAAAGCTCGTGCTTACAGTCAAAAGCGGCCAATCCTCTCTGATTCAGCCTTGCAAACTGGCAGAAGCGATACAACATTTCCCTGCTGCATTTTCCCTTTCCAAGAAAAAGAAGTTTTTCAATCCTGTAGGTATAAACACAGCTATATAATCCACGAAGGCTGGTAGAGGGTGGTTTCACGGGAATATATTGGTTTATCTGGAGAACTTCTGCCACAAAAATGTCTTTTTTTTCTACACCATAACAATGACATTCTTATAGAGTTCAAATATGACAATATTAGACCAACGTTTACAAAATATTATCCACTAGATAATTCACGGCAGATTAATGGAGAAGCAAAACTTAAGTTGGAATACACTGCCTACAAAAGCTATCCACATTTAGGCAACATCCAGAATTTTAAATAAGCAGCTACATAGGTGACTTGGGAAAAATCTATCATGCTGGGGTGCACTAAGCACGGAATCCTTTAACTAATTAAAACCAACGCATCTGAGTCTTTTCCGAGGCTCTTTATGGAATGTTAATCATCCAAGCAGCAAACTGTTTGCATTTTTGTCAAAAAATTGTAACGTATTGCCCAAAACTTTAAAAATTCTGTATGAGGGATCCCTATCAAAAGACCCGAACTTTCAATCAAACACTGTCTACAGAGGAGTGATGAGGTAAATGAGGCAGCGGTAATTTAACGATCAATCCCTGTCATTTCAGGATGACAGTACTATTTGGAAAAAAGTGAGACGCAAATGGATTAAAGTGCTAAAATAAAGACGCTTTGTTCATCTGAATAAAACATTTGTAGCTCTGGTCTGAGAGGTTACTTTCATTTGCCGCCGGTTTGATTTGCCACTCATCTTCCTTTGGGAATCGTTCTGTTTCAAGTACATTAAGAGATGATTTATTTGCATAAGCCAACAGAGGGTTATTCTTTCCTCCAAAAAAAAACAAACCAGAGAATGACATTGCTGTACAAATGAAAGAAAATGTTAACAACTCCTGAAAGTCCTCATAGGTGATTAAAGGCATCATGCCACATAGCACAAAGCGATTAGCACTGACGTGGCATATATTACATTTTAAGCATAGTTGAGCTTTTGCACTGTTTCCCCAGCTACTAATAAACTTCTTTCTGAAGACATACTAGAAATATTTGATCTTCAGAAGCATGTTTTAGACTATGAGCAGAAATCACTATCCATCACTTAAATCTCTTTTACATATGATTAGGAAATAAGTAGCATCTCCACACATTTATTTTGACATTTGTCTTGAGAGGGGAGAAAGTCAATCTGAAGCTGGTCTTTGTCATTCCCTATTCCTGGGACAGAGCTGTGTCATGGCACAGAGGTGGTTGTCACCAATCCAGTTGCCAGGCCTCCTGTCTGTGGATGTCACTATTGCACTTGGTAATTACAAATACTAAGGGTGGCACTGTCTCCTGTGGCAGAGGATGCTCCCACAGGAGTCTCCAGAGCAATGTGGTTTGCTGGAGCAGACCTGGGCACTCTCCAGCAGCAATGGGAACATCAGGTACTCTTTCCATACCACAAAGGCTTTGAAACCAAATTTAACAAAAATGTCCACCCAGAGCCTTCTGCCCCTCTTCCTCTGACCTCCCTGTAACAATGCTTCTTACACATCTTTTCAAGAGCTTCAACTCCATAGATTTCATCCCTTCAGCTTACAATCACATTGGTACCTGCACAGCTGGAGCCCAATTTGACCATTAGCTTTATCATTACACCATTCGTTCCCTTACTTCTATCCCAAAGTCCCCAAAAAAGCCTTGCCTTCCCCAAAACCCCTGCCCAGCCTCAGAGGAAGGCAGTTTTTCAAGCACATCCAGCAGGATCATGTAGGGGAACCAGTCTGAAAGCCAAAGGTCTTGGCACCGCATCACAGAGCCCTCACCAGCTCAGAATAAAACCCAAACCAAAACTTGAGCCTCCTCCAGCTGAGCTCCTTCTGCTGAAGAACAAAGAATAAATGGAGTATTTTTCTGATGGATTATAAGGAAGTTGCAACACTACTTATTTGTCGGAAGCAGAGACCATCTCCTCGAATTTCCCTGGGAGTCTATGAACACAGCACTGAAGGACAGTGCTAGTGAGAGTCATCTGCTAGAGATCTTTCTAATTCCCAAAGGTGCTGGCAATTCTTTTTCATTTTTCTACATCACCAAGACTATCATTCCCCTCCTGGTAAAGTCCAAGGAATTGGGCTCCTCCTTTCAAGTAAGGATTTTTTTCAGACAGTAAACCTCAAAGCAATACTTCCCTGCTTTTATGCTCCTGACTGGAGATGTATCAATGCTCTTCTTTGGGCTTCATAAGAAAAAAGTGTGTCAGTCACTCACTGATTTCTCTAGGGATGTTTTCCACACTGGAGAAAATAAAACTATGATTTTATATTGTTTCCCCTCTCTTACCAGGTCACATTACAATGAAGAAAACTGGGAGACAGGAGGGTACAAGTATGAGCTTAGTCTAAAGATTTTTAAAACTCAATTTCTTTGCAACTATAAAGAAAAAAGGATAAGGAAAAAAAAGAGGCAGGGGGATGAGAATATTAAAAGTCATGGCTGTCACCTCCTAACTCACCCAGGGCACAAACCAAAACAATTATGGAGAGACATATGTTGATGGCAATAAAACAATCAGTCACATTCTGTGCCTATTTTAAATATTAAGTGTTACCAGCATGCTACTTAGAAAATGAAAAGCCCTCAAATTTTAATTTCGGAATGTGTGAATAAAGCATTGCATATGGAGGAAAGCTGAACCCAAACATTTCTTTGTTTGCATATTGAATAATTATAATATCGTGTAATCAAAAAATTATGAGTCTAGTACTGTAACCAATGAGTAAAAGTTCATCCTCAATGCCAAATTTTATATGCTGAAGTCTGATTTTACACTCAAATATGTAGATGTATAACAGCTTATCTTTTAAATACCGTATACTACTCGCATAAGTGCAAGTGCTGGATCTAATTTAATGATTTGTGGTTATGAACACATGGACACCAAAAATCCAGCAGGACTGATAAGTTACAGTCCAGTGCAGTTCCAGCTGGCTAAGATATAAACATTTTTCCCCCAACTGCAGTTCTGATGAACTCAGTACAGAAGATTTCATTATACCTACAGCAAACGCTAGTTTGATATTTCACTCTTTCCTAAAGCAGTGCAGCTCTCCCCAGAAACAGGGAACAGGATAATAATACCAAGGACCAGCTTAGCTTCCTCCTCTTTCAAGATGAATAACAAAATAAATGTGTAGGCCTGCTCCTTATTTCCTAATCATATATAAAAGAAGATTTAAATGAGGGATAGTAGTTTCTGCTCTTAGCCTGAAATGTGCTTCTGAAGATCAAACATTCCTATGGTGTCTTGAAAAAACCAGGCTGACCCAGAAGGTGCCGAGTCTGGAGGTCAGGGCTGTCACTGGGTTTCATCTCACTTTCATTCTTTAGCACAGCAAATACACATGTAGAACAGAGAGGTGGAAAACTACTGCAATAGGAATTTGGGTACCAGAAGGATGTGTTATTGGAGCAGTAAAAGCACATTCAGGCAGCAACAAAAGCAGCACCAATTACTCATGTAAGTAACAGGCATAACATACACTTAATCGTCCTAATGTAATTAATAATAATTTGCACATCGAGGTCCGTGCTGAGGCAAAATGCAAAGCGTTACAAAAGACACATTGCCAGCAAAATTAATGTCATGTTGATTTTCTAAGAGCATCTTTTTAGGAAAAGCAATAACTCACCAGTCTACAGCGAACGCGTCTTACTTTGTTGATGTCACTATAGCTGTAAATTGTAGCACACTGAACATTAATCACAGCAACACGGGCCAAGTCACAATGACTGATCTTTAGTATTCACTTTGGGCTGTTTAAATATGTATTTAAAAAAAAACACTGCCTTATTTTAGAAGCATTATGGCACTGCTGCAAGACATCCACGTTGGCAAAACCACCAACAGCTCAAGGATTTGGTACCTAGGAAACAAATTCGTTTGTGTTTCACACTTACAAAAGAGACCCTTGTGAAATATTGCCTCACCCAAGTTTAAGAAACAAAAGCTCAATGTTTATAGACAAGACACACTGGAAGCCCAGGAAATCCTCCCAGAAGACACACTCCAACACGACTGACTAGTCATGTACAGAGCATGACATACGATGGAAATGAATAAAAGGTAAACAACATACTCCATTACTCCCAACATCTGCAAAGCCTATTTTAAACTTCCTAAATTACACAGATGTAACAGCATGGAGCTCTTAAGCCTCGAGTGCATGTTGATGAGATCGTGTTTCTGTTCCTGTGATCCTGAAGTGAACAATTAAAGAACATACATTTCTGTACCGCAACTGAACAAACCCAGAAGGTCACTGTTGCTGTTTGCAAGGCCCTCTGACATGTACAAATGAGCAAATTGCCAGCATCTCACCAGGATATGGTGGATATGCCTATTTAAAATATATATTTTTAAATAGAATTAAGCAGACTGTGCTGAAATTCTTCTATGCAATAAACTTCATCTCATATTAATGTAAGGGAAAAGAAATCTATGTAGACACAGAACAGCAGAAACGAAACAAATGGCATGAACTTCAAAGACTACTTATTCTCCTCTGGAAAAAATACCAGGTTTTACCATCTCGTTTTAACCCCCAGGTTTCTCTCAGCAAAGCCTGGTCTGTAACCATTCTGTCCTCAGTCCCTCCAAAACCAAAGTTCACATTCCTGCCCAAACACTGGAGCACAACAGAGGCGAACAGGACTGGATGATCTCTGCAAACTCTTAAATTATCACACTTGCACAGGTGAAAAAGTGATCCCTGCAGCTAAAAACCAAGGCAGACCTTTATCAAAAATCACCAAACACGCTGACCCCTATATGCATCTTCTGATTGAGATCCTTAAAATCTGAGGACTCCAGAAAGACGCCGTTATCACAAGGACACTAATGCAGAGAAGTAACTTTGATATTACTTTTTTTTTTAAAAAAAAAAAACAACTTTTGGTCCTCACAATGTTCAAAATAAGAGGCTTTCTTCATTCCCTCCCCTTTTGCAATTCCCCCGATATGAAGTAAAAAAAAAAAAAAAGCTATTGAAAGAGAGGGTGACATGAAAGCAAATCAATAGGAAAAGGAAAGAAAACACTGCCAACTTCTGTGTTCCTGCACAATAGTCCAGAGTCAAGCAGTGCACACACTACCCTGCTAGGAATAGAGGTGATGGCAAGCACTGTCTGGAAGCAGGAGGGAAAATCCTCAGTGGAAACAGTGGAAAGCCCAGCCTTCGAGACCACATAGTAGGATCACTGAAGTCAGACGTGCCTGGAAGTCTTGATGAAACAGATTCCTACACAAAAGGCAAAAATTCCTCATCTGTCACAAGTTTGATGCTCTGGGGTTTGTGTGTTTCTCCACAAAGTGGCAGAACCTTTGATCCATTGGCATCATCAGCCAAGTCAAGTGGTTCCGTGAATACTATGACAAATAAGTGATATTATGCATTAAAGAGAAGTCAGTGCAATGGGTCTATAATAGTTCTATAACTGAGCTCTAATGACAACTTTGATCGGCAACACAATTAATTTTATTTTTTTTAATCTAAATAATCCCTCTTCCATCACTGTCATTGATTCAGCTCAACATTTCCCCAAAGATAGATCATATCAATCCTCTTTTTCTGCAAGCATCACTCTAAACCTAAATGTCTACATTTAATAAGAAAACTCAATTTTTTTTTCCTATTTAGCAAAACTGGAAAGGAAAGCTTTGTCAAAAATCACTAAAATTTTAGGGGTGGGACTAGATGATCTTTAAGGTCCCTCCCAACCCAAGCCATTCCATGATCCTTCAGCACTAGAGAGGACTCAGTGCCCACAGAACACTACAGGGACTCTGCAATCCAAGTCCATGGCAGTTAAAACATCAAACACCCTTTAAAACCAGTAAAAATTTTTTAATACAGCCTTTGTTCCATGCTCTGTGTGCTGCCTCAAATGCAATGCTACTATGATGTCATTATAATCATCAGAGCTCTAAAAGCCTGACAGAAACACTGGTTTCAATTTCATTGTGGATTATTATTTGGAAAACATTTAGGAAAATATAATGAGCCCAACAGGAGGCTCAAAATCCAACAGATCCTGTTGACTGCCTTTGTGAGAAACCACAAAATCTTTAGCTTGGAGCTACCTGCATTACACTTTCCACTCTGTTTTTGGAATGGTTTCTCATTTTCCATACCCCGCTCCTATCGATAGATTTTTCCATTCAGTAAACAAGGAAGCTGCTGCTTACTTAGAAAGTGACCTTCAAGGCTAACAAGAAAATCTACAGCTACCAGACACAGAAAAGCAACACAATCCAAGCACAAGAGTACACAGGAGAATTTTTCTCCCTTAAGAGACACCTCAATACTGTAAATACCAGTCACAGCTGTGACAAAGCTTAACAGGAGCCAACACACAGGCTGACGAATCATTCTTGAAAATCCAATAATGTATTATTCCTGCTCTGTATTTCATGTTTATGGGGGGGTGGAGGGAATGCAGGTGAGAGAGCCCTCAAGCAGCTTTGGAGTGTTCAAGGCCAAGATTGGATGGGGGCTGGAACAACCTGGTAGTGGAAGGTGTCCTTGCCCGGGGCAGGGGGGTTGAAACGGGATGGTTTTAAGGTGCCTTCCAACCCAAACCATTCTATGAATTAGAGGGCAGATGACCACGTTGCAAGCAGGTGAAGGTGAGGAGCCAAGGACAACATGAAAAGGAGGCATCTGTGAAGTATTTCAAGCAAAAAACCTGATCGTGAAACATAAGAGATTTTTCATTTTTTCTTCTCACAACTATTTCATTAAAGTTTTCCCGAGCATTTTCTGGGTCCCTTGATACCAAGTACATTGTTTTAACACATGTGTGAAGGCAGAGTGATCCTTCTGCTTCACAAACCCACCCTGTGTACATGTTCCTGAGTAACAACGTGCTCTGACATACGTGAGAACAGGCTCGGACATATTTCCAAGGTCTGTGCTAAGTTAATGTACAGCAAGTTCACTTGTAACAACAGGGAAATGAAAATGCAAGAGGAATGATTCAATATACAGAACTAATAGTCAGTGCTCAGAAAGCATTGTTAGCCCTATAACATTACTGTCATAGGAAATGACAAAATCAAAGGATACAAGTGGACTTGCTAATTTAAAAGGAATTAAGATTCCTGGCTGGAGCACAGGGAGAAAAGATGCTTTATTTGTCTTCTTTTTATTTATTTTACAAATTTGATTACATGAGTGGGAGCCTATAATTGAAATAGTTTCCGTGGGCAAATTAAACAATAACATTTTGTTCTATAAATCAAGCATCACACATTAATGTGGAAATTACTTTTATATTTTAAAACAATCTGTACTGCAAAACAAATACCGCCTTGCAAGAAATTCCAGGGCCACACAGCCAGTGCTGCTGACAAAGTAACGTCTGTTGGTCTTCAGCAATTAATTACATCTGTATATATTGCTTCAAAAATCCCAAACCTAAAACTTTTAACACGGAATATCCACTGGAAGTATCTGCCAGGAACAGCAAACGATTAGTTTAAAAGGCAGAGCTGAGGGTGGGAGTCGGAACAGCTTAAAATACAAACATGGTTGATAATGTCCTGCATTGTGATGGCATAAGGTGCCAGTGTGATTTTTTTTTTTTTAAGGCAGGGAATGCATTATTATGGATTCTCAGAGGGACCAGACACCTAAGAATGCTTTCAGAGATGTAATTGCAGGATTTCCTCACATAACAAGACAGGCAATATCCCTCCCAAAAGCAAAGCCAGCTTTGGCACACCGTAGCCAACTCGTTTAAAAGGCAAACAAAACTTGTGATCCCAGGGGTGACAAATGTGTCTGTGTGGTGAAAGGGAAACCGATCAGACTGTTAAGTGGTGGGAGCTCACATGAAAAATCAAATGATAACATAATCCCAGGAAATTGCCAGGATACAGACATCGAACTCACCGCAGCACCCAGGGCCACGCTGGCGCCTCGCCAACAGCCTGGGGGTCAAAGCTATTATTCTGCATGTACATCTACATACATTTACATCTATTTTGCATAACAAGTAAGTATAGTATTAAATACACTCTACAGAGGGGCCGTCGCGGACTAGTTTATCCACTCTCACAAGAGCACAAGGCTAGAGACTGCCTTTTTTTTAACTTCCCAAATAATAACCTATTTAGCTTTACACTTGAGAAGACTCAGGTCCTCACCACAGCCAAGTTACTCCTTAGCTAACAAGTCTGGGTACAAGAGGATCAGTGCAACCAACAGGGATCTATAATTATTTATTTTACCCAGAGTCCAAATCCCTTTCTCCTGTGAGTGGCACTAAGGAAATCCATAACCACCTTTCTGCTTTACTCCTATGGCTCATCCCAAATTCAAGCTGTGGATTCAGACTTTTCCATCTTTTTATACAGAAAGGGTTGAGAACCTTCCTATTAATATTCAGGATGAGGGAAAGAAAAAAATACAGGAAAACTTTTTCTCTATGCCCCTACGGACAGAGGAATAATCCTGACTATGGTATATGGTTATATATAACCATATATACGGGTGCTGGAAAGCCAGAAAGCATTTCCACAGTAAGAGATGAAAAAAGTAATCACAAACACACTTCCCTGGAATAAAAATGTGGATGTGCCCTCACATTACGACACATAAGCTCAATCAATTCCTCTGCAGCTACAATCTGAGTAATTGCTTTCAACTGGTTTTGTGGGATGTTTTACTTTTTGAAACTATCAGAGTCCAAATATGTCAAACTGCAAACCATGCAAAAATGTGAGTTCTATTATTGTTTGCAGAATGTTGTACAATTTCAAAAAGCAACTAAACCTGAGCTATGCATAATATTTTCTTTAAAAAAGTATTACTTTGTGCCGCATTTCCAGACTTTAATCTCAATTCATCTCTCACATAATACTCTTCAGTCAGAGATTCAGCATTGGATGTTTCATAAAGCTGTCCAACTCAGACATTTCAAACATCTAAAAGTAACCCAATGCTCTCTGATATTATTGCAAAATAGGAACTAATTATCTGGAATCAGAGATTGCAGACTTGCACAAACAGCAGAGAACAGCAGGGGAGCTACAGTCAATGTGCTTCGGACTACACGTGTGAAAAATCTGGATTTAAACTAATATCCATTTCTAGTTTAATTGTTTGGAGAACTTCTCCACATTCCAGGATAGCACAAATTCCTAATTAGGATTATAAAGTGCAATCCTGAAGAAGCACCAGAACACCTTTACAGTAGGGAACTCTGAATTCCCAATCCCAGGCCTGCCCTCTGAACCCATTCTGCCTTCTATCGTGCAAAAACAGACACCAAATGCCAAACAGGCATTACAGCCTTCAGGACACTAAGCCTAGGCTATCATTTTTCCCTTCTTTCTTCTTTTTTTCCCTGGAAGTCTGATTTTGTTTAGAGATTCTTTGGGAAAAGCTCATGTTTTCACACCGCCTTTCGCTTTGCAAAACAGCCAAGCTACACAGTCAAATCTCCTCAGAAATCCTTCAATAACAAACTACGGATACAGGAAAGAGGTTGGGAAATTTTGCACAGTAACAGATTTCCCATTTAAGCTTCCAGGGAATTCGACAAAACCAATCAGATTTTTTTTTCTTAATTTTTAAAGACAGTTTCAGATGCTGTCTGGAATAAAGTAATTGAAATACTTCACTTCTCTGAACCAGTTGCTGCTGGGAAATGAAGCCAATGCATCTCTGTGCAAAATCACACGCTTTGCCACGCTGCCATACATTTCCCTCATCCCTCCAGTCATTTTCTTCTCATCTGTCCAGCTCTACGTCTCATCAGCATCAACTGACAATTTGTACTGTCACAAACTCAAGCTGTGTTACTCCAGCAAAGTTTATAAATTCCTTATGCTTCCTTATACTCTCTGCAAGGAATTAAAATTACATTTGTCTGGACAAGCATCACATTTACCATGTTAGCACAGTTCTGCTCGAGCAGGCAGTTCATCTTTTCACTTCCAGTCCTGTATTTTAAACAAGAGGAGATGCCTTAATGCCACTGCAGAATCTCACAAACGCAGCAGCAGTAACAGTAAAGGCTTTATTTTCCTTTATGTCAACCTATGTAAATAACACATAATCTGGGTGCTTAGTTTTCCCCTGAATGCTGCCACTGAATGCAATGCAAGGAGAAAGGGGGGAGATAAATCCTTGAAGGCTGATGGCTTGTGATTCCTTCTGCTCCTTGTATGTACATGGCAAGAGACACAAAAGGCAAGCTCAGTGGAATTTAATCCTATTATGATCCCTTTCCACCTGAATTCCATAGGCCTGGATGTAAAGCAGACACTCAGCTGAGCTGTGTCAGTCCCCTGCAGCCCCATCTGCACCTCCACAAACTGCACATCCCAGCACAGACCCTTTACTGTCCCACCACCTGAGCTGCTCAAGTGCTCAAAATCCACCTGAAATATTTCTATCACTGCCTGGGGGAGTTATCAGAGAATTACAGCCTGTACTCAGGAATGAAATACGGTGCAGTTCTGATTGGCATAAAAGCCCAACAGACTGTTTGGGGAATAGTTTGTTCTTCTAATGTTGACATTATATCATTTGTTTTTGGCAGCTCAACACCACCGACAAGTTTCATCTTCTTCAAATTGTCTTGAAAAGCTTAATAACTCTCTTTATTTGGCATATCTTTCGCAAGAAAAAGAAAATAGATACATTATTTGTAAAAGCAGCATATGCCTGATGACTTTGATCTGTGCTGATGCAATATCCTTCAAGGATAAAAGCAGAGCTGTTTAAGAGGAGGAGTCATCAGATGAATATACACTTTCCAGCAGCTTTTTGAAAACACATTTCTACTCAATTAGCACGTACAGTGATAGTTAATTTTAGATATTAAAGCACTGAACTTTCTGTTGTCATGCTTTCAGGCTACAATCCTCTGCAATTAAGGCAGAATTTATCCAAAATGTTTCTCTAACACATTTTATGTATTTTTCTCTGCTTAAAGCTGTCAGCTTGACTACACTAATACACACGGCAGAGGCTGAAACACAGGTTAATTATTCGGCTGCTAAATTCTTACAGAAAAGTGAAATTGCAGAATGACATGGGCTAATAAATACTGTAGAGCTATAACACAACAGGGGACACATTACTGCTCTTGATTTGGTTGTCTTGAGCCATGGACTAGTTGTGTCAGTCAGTCTCAGGTGTTAGGACAACTGTTCCAGGATTTCTGACTCTATTTCATACAATACCAACTTTGAATTCCTCATTATGAATGTGAAAATGTCTTTATACTATGCAAAAATAAAAGATTCAGGGTTAATGGGGTTTGGGGGCTGGTTTTTTGAGGGGTTTTAAGTGCTGTAAAACCACACTGCCACAGAGGATACAACCCAGCCACACATGTGCTTAGCATTCAAGTTTACACAGATGCTGACCCTTCATCTGGCTTATGCTTTGTCTTTCATTTTCATCATCCCAGACTGTTTATATGAAAACTGAAAAGCATTTTTAAAAATCAGTCCTGACACATTTCTCCGCTCTCTGTGGCTGTGCAGTTTATGTACAGTACAAACCAAGTTTATAATGAATACATCCAAGATCAAGAAGTGCTTATGAAAAACAGAAGCAGACCAGCCCCTAAAAATACCTCCTGGGGTACCAGGGGCTTTTGTGATGGTCAGAAGACTGGTGAACTGAAACCCTTCAGAACAATTCTTTCTTTCCCAACTGCAATAAAATTTTCCTCTTAAAATTAGAGCTTCAGTCATAAAATCACTCAAAGTCTGTCTAACAGTCTAAATCCAAATCTCAAATACTATTGGCTTCCCTGACTGTACTGGCTGGATGTGCCTTGAAAACAAGATCCAGACTCTAAACAGCTCCCAAAATACCTGATGTATATCACATTCTTTTTCCATGCAGTGTGTACTCATGCAATTTTATGAGTCTGTGTGACATTAGCCTTTTAGCAACTGGTTACAGATACAGCAGTATCTTTATTTTGGGAGAGGTTTTTTTGTTGTTGATAACTCTGGGTATCATCTTCCCAATCTCTCTTTATCTCCCTATTTTGTTACCTGTAATATTGAAGCCAGAAAATTCAGCACTCTTATGGGAGACCAGCCCTGCTGTCTGATCGATCGAGAGAAAATGAATACATCACTTTTTGAATTCTTATGCTGACAATAAAAAGGCTGAAAATAAAACCACTCCTCCGACTGTTCCTTGCACTTGGCCACCTTCTTCTCACAAAACACCTTAGTGTGTCCTGTGTGGCACCTCCTACACAGTGCACACCTTCCCTGATTAACTTCAGCCCCCATTCCAATAATTATCCTCTGACTGTTCAGTCGAGTCTGTAGGGAAACTACTCCACCCCTCTGCGTGTATGGTGAGACTCTCAACTCACAAGTGCATCTCTGAGAAAGAACACAATTCACTCACCAATGTAACTGACATGATCTGTGAGATGCCATGGCAGATTTTCCTAGCTCTCATTCTAGGAAGTCAATTATATTTTTGAAGGGCATCCTTCCCCTGGTCCAATTCCTTACATTGTTCACGGGTGCGTAACAAGGAACAGAAATTTGCATCCTCTCCACAGCTGCCTTTCAGCTATTTTCAACATGTCTTTGGAGTTGACATTGTTTTACTGTACCCAGTGATACACCATAATGGACTTTGATTACATTTCCCTTTCAATACGCATTACGATCAAGTAGCACATTCAGAGTTTTCTCTTAAAAATGCTTTGGAAGGTTTGGACTTCAAGTCACCACAAACTCAAGAGTGGGGTTTGCAGAGACACCTTAGGTGTCCCATTCCTGCTTCCATAAACATCACAGAACACTTCAGTTTATTTGAGTAACCACTAACACTTCATTTTCCTTATGATACCATGTCTCATGTATACTCAACAAGTGACAACACTGGCAGTAATTTTTTTTCCGTTTTGGTTTCTTCTGCACTGTTTGCATTAGCATTTCTTTCACATCAATGTTCACAGCCAGCCAGTTCATTTGAATCAGTTGTGCAGCTTGTCTTTTCGTGCTCTGCTACTTTTTCCATCAGCTTTTCCACTGAACTTTCATTTCGAGATCAACAGACTTAGTTTACTGCAACACAAGACTTTACTGCTACTGCCACTGTCATTTTAGTCACCTTCAGTGGCTTAAAAATTGAGTCTCATTTCATGAAACTCAAATGGATTAACAGGTAACACAAGAATGCAAAGCGTTATTTTCTTTTTAATGATATATTATGAATGCAAGACTTCAAGGGGGCAGAGTTACTAGCTGTGCCCTACAGGAGGAAAATGAATTTATCTGATATATTCCATTATGCTTCACAGCCCCAACACAGTAGCCTTGAGTTTATTTCACTAAATCTGATCAGAAGTGATGCCACTACCAGAAAAGCTGTAAAACTCAAATATAAAATTTGAGACTCTTCTTTTTTACACTTTATACAGGAGCTGTCTGCATCATCAAAATGCAGCAGCAGAATTTTCCACGAGGCCAACACCATTACAGTAAAAACATCCCAAGAAACCCAAACCAAATCATGAAAAGCAACGGCTCTGGGAAAAATCAAGATATTAGAAAAGCCATCTGTAACAAAAGCATAACAGGAAACCTCCTCCTTTGCTTGGACCAGAAAAAGACATTTTGCCTTTTTCTCCCCCCCAGCCCTTGTGTGGAACACGGTCAATAACAAAACACGCCTGGTAAATCATTGACAGTTAAAAATCTAATACCACCTCCCTCCCAGCAGTAGGACAGTTAACATACACAAATGCCCACTAAAAATCAATCACCTGAGAACTAATAGGGATTCATTTAGTTACCAGAATGGGTTTGCATCGACTTCTTCCCTTATCTTTGGTGTGTTAGCGTGTGAGCAAAATTGAAGACAGCACTGCACATCCAAAATTGATATTTCTTCTGTTATCTAGAAAACCTGCTGATCGCTGGTTTTCTGTAAAGCAAAACCAGACTGGATTCCAGCCTCGGATACGGATAGGTGTTTTGGAGGGTTTTTTAAAGACTCTATTAACGTGAAAAAGCAGCCCCCACACACATCCAAAGCAGCCCTGGCTTCTTTCACACAAGTTTGCTTTAAAGCTGATGTTTTGCTGGTCTAAAATGTGAAGCCCCTGTGGGTCAATGTGTGCAGCATTCCGGGTGGAGTGGCACATGCAGGAGTGACAGATCAGCTGCCACCAGCCCACGTCTGAGCCAGCACAGGGGGGACTTTGCCCTCCACGTGCAAGGCCAGCAGCCAAGGGTGCCCTCCTTGCCTCTCCCCACAGCAGCAGTGACTGCACAGATGTGTGGAGCAGTTTCACTCGCTGCAACGTCACAACTTGAACCTCTCCCTGCCGTACACGCGGTTGGATCCGCGTTGCAGACGTGACGTTTCTGTGCTTTCCCCAACAATCGTCTTTCAGTGATGATCGAGAAAGAGAATGGAGTAAGGAAATAGGAAAAAAAAAACAGAAACCACAAAACAGTGTGATAAAAAGGCTCCCTTTTAACTCATGAGGATAAGACAAGGTGATGTATTTACCCACAAGGCAAAAAAACACCTGTTCTAAACAGTGAAGTCCATTATAGAATTAATTTTTTATGAAAATGAGAAAACAGAAAACTTTCTTATTTAAAAAAAATGCAGGAAAAGGCTGACTCAACATAGCTGTTCTGGCCTATCCATCTTGAATGTGAAAAGAAAATAACATGAAGAAGGAAGAAGATATCAACTTCAAACTACTATAACCCCTTAGGATGCAAAATTACTTTATTCTTATTACCATAAACAGAATTCTTGGCTGAAAAACATGATGGGAACCATGACTGAACAAGGCATGTTGCACAGTTAAGCAATCACAAATCACACTGAATTTTGATTTTAGTGGATGTCTTGAAAATAGAAATTAAACATGTACAGCTCCGGAGAGCTTACAGCCAGATTTCATTTCAAATAATGTCTGCAGCTAAGGAAAACAGTAATGACAAACATCATTTTGTAGAAAAACATATCTCAAAGTTTATAAGTTTTAAGCAACTGCATACCTCTCAATATATTTCAGAAACCTTCTATGCTTGTTTAGAAAAAAAAAAAAGAAACACCTCTTATCAAAAGAAACACTGGATTGCCTAGGCTCAAGTTGTGTGAGTTAGAAAGAAATTCTGTGTCACATTCCTGACAGGAGGTAATGGTGAAATTTCAGTGTCTTAATTTGGCATTAAAACAGGAGAACAATCTGCAGTAGGGCTGTGCAGAGTAAGGGTAAGGGGAAGCTGACCCTGAACACCCTCCCTGCTAAGCTGCTTTTGGGGGAGCCACTTCTTGGTGCTGTCATCCACAGTCCCCTGTGGCTCTCCCTGAACGGACTGGGATCCACCAACAGCCAGAAACCACCCAGAGCTCCTTCCTAAGTAGCAACCACAGCAGCTTCCTCCTGAGCCCTTGCAAAATAAAGACCATTCAGCTGAAGAACAGACTAGTACAAGACACCCATCCAACTCGGGAGCAATCCAAGCCACTGCATTTGAGGATTTCCAATGGTATGAATTTAACACCAGCTCACAGGAGGCTCAAGTCTCAAAACCATTCCATGGTTTTCACTTCCCCCCACCTCACTTGCTGTACTGGATCCATGGATGGCTTCCCCTGGTGTTAGAACTTCTCAGAAATCAGTCACCTAAGCAACACAATGTTTCCCTGAGCTCAGACAGGCCAGGGCAGAGAACTGCAGGACAAACACTAACAGGTGAAATCTCAGCTCTTACCATTAACCCACCAACCACTACACCTACAAGGAATCAGAAACCTGGAGCCATGAAACCCAGTGTCCTCGGCCCACACAACAACCATCTTTCCCTGGTGCTCACACACAGCTGCAAGCACAGCCTGTTCTTCTGATCACCTCCCACTCTGTGACCTTCCAAGATCTTCACATACTTTCCCCCCCCTACAGAAAGGGGTTTAATCTAACCTATAACTGACTCAAACTTCAGTACAAAAGTGAGTTCGCTGTTGGAAATCCTACTGGAATTTAGCACTGTTAGATACAGGGGAGATAAAAGTTGTAGAGCTGGAAAGTTGTACATCTATAACCCACCCACTGTGGGCATAATCCCTAAACTATGGATAAAGAGCTGGCTGCTTCAAAATCCCTCTCCCATTCTCCCTCGGCTCTGGGAGAAGGTTTATGCTCGAGGTGGTAACTCATGCATAGGGAGTGGCAAGCAAACAGCAGCTTCTATCCCCAGAGTGTCCCTTCTGGATTCACACAGCAGCTGCAAAAACACATGTTGTCCAACCCCACGGGACGTCCTGCACTTGGCAAAAATATCACAAACTCATGGAGCCACTGGGGAGTAGGGAACAGCAACAAAACGGGGGAAAAACCCCCAAGGGAGAAGGGAACAATGGAAAAGGGTGAAAGGGGGAAGATGAGAAGGTCACTGCAGGGGAAAGAAAGAAAGAAAAGGGCAAGAGAGTCTGGGAAAGCGGTAAGGTAAGTGAGGCATAGGAGGAAACAGGCTGTGAGGAAGATGTCCTGCCATCAGCACATAAAACAAGGCTCCTGCTGGAAGATAGTTGGGAGCAAATGACCAGAAGAAACAAAAAAACAGAAACAATTCTGCAAGACACAAAGAGAAGTCAGTCACATGTTAGTAACCAGAAAGGCTTTCCAGCCCACAGCTAATTCTGTGCTGATAACTGAGAAAGCAACACATGGAAAAGTTTGGGCATTGTCTCTGGCTCAGTAAGTAGGTTAGGCTTGAGAAGAGATAATGCAGACCCAGTGCAAAATGGATAAAATTAAACCTTTATTGACAACAGAAACAAAGTCGGGCTATGCTTCCAAAAATACTGAGCACTACTAAAATACAAGTCCAAGGACTGAGAGTGCCAATTGAGCCTCCTACAGCTTTTAGCTTCAATGGCTCGCAAGCTATTCCTTCAGGCCTTTCATGGAGCCAAATTAGTGCTTCAGCTCCTGCTGACTGCTTCAACTGCTGCACCAGTGCCTCTAAATTTGCCACAGCTGGACTGCTGGCTGAACAATGGATGTCTGCTCCGGGAAGGGCCTGGCACAGAACACGCCACTTCTCCTCGGAGTCGGGGAGCAGAGAACACACTGTTGTTTCCCAGGCAGGTAGGACTGCGTTTGTGTCCACACGCTCCTGTTCAGAGGAGGCAAATAAATGACAGCTTTTCACTCAGAGACACCCATCTGCTACCTTAAAGTCAGCAAGCTCCAAGCTAAACAGGGCAAATCAGGAAATGAGGAGAAGGCAGGGGAACAAGGCACTGCTTTGCCCTGCTGGAGAGCTTCATACAGTGAGGTGAAAAACAGGTAAAAAATGACTCCTTTATAAGCTGTATTCACCCACTGTTCGTATTGCATTCCCTTCCACATTTATAGCAACTTGAAGTCACAAAGAAAGTGTAACCTCAAACTGCACATTTCCTGGGCCCTAGAAAACACACCAGCTGTTCCTCAGCCTCCACAGGGCAGAATTATCCCTCCTCCCAAGCTACACGGCACTAACACAAACCCTGGTCTGGAGAGGAGGTAGAAGTGCATTTTTACTTGCTGATGATTGTTGTGTTTGACCTAGAAGATAATTTGTTGCTGGAATTTTTTGTGTTTTCCCCCCACTAGAAATGGTTTTATCTTTGTCTCCAGGATAATAGATGTGGTTTATGCTGTAAAGATGCATTAGACTGACACAGCTTACACCCCCTCTCCTGCCAGCACTTACCCTCCCAGCACAGGAACATCCACACTGCACAAGTCTGGAATGATGACATGGTTGTCACTACACTAACTCAGCTAAGATACACCTTTTTTCTTTTTTTAACACAGACAAGGCTTCATCGCTAATGGAAAAACAACTGCTTACAAAAACAAATTTATTTTTATTTTAATTTGTGAGAGAGGATTTCGTTCTACATAATTTTTTAAACTGTGTGATTTAAGCTTACTTACCAGCTAATCCATTTTTCTAATTACATTGTTTCTCTCACTATAGATCAACACTTGATTAATCAGACTCTTCAGCGAAGCAGTGAGGTGTCTGACCTTCTTACATGCTGTATTTGTAATGAGCCTCATCTCATTCTTCAGTGGAATAAACCCCCACAATCTATTTCAAGCTATCTTCAGAATATCTGACTGACCACAGGGAGCCCACCAGGAGCTCACCTATGGGCAAGGATATCAACTTTATTCTCTGTCAGCTTCTTCATAGTATGCAGTCTTGGTGTTAGCAAAGAAATATTTCCAAAGCCAGTTTTTTCATAACTTAATCTGCATTTTCATGTGACAGTTCTGTAGCTCCCTTGCTACAAAATCCCCTGCAGCAGAAGCCACACAAAAGCCTCCTTTAGTTATGGAAAAAGCTGTCACCACTTCCAAGAGATGCAAGCACTTGCATTCCTTCTACATGGAACAGTTGGACCCTACAATCCCAAAGGTCTTTTCCAACCTAAATGATTCTATGATCCTAACCTGCAAAGTGACTAAATACACAAAATCTCAGCAAGCCCAGTCATTTTCTCGCACTGCCAGGCATTTGCCAGTGCAGAAATCCCATTCACACAAAATGGAGACAGAATAAAGTACCCAGTCTGAGAGCAGGGCTGCCAGGCATTTGGGGAAGTTATTTCCCAGCTTTCAAACAAAATGAACTAAACAAGGTGTCCTTAAAGACTCTCAAAGAGAGCAACTCCATCACTTTCCCATGTTACTTTATTTCACCAGTTTGCTATTTTTATAAACAGGCAGCTTTTTCGAGGCTTGAACTTCCCAACTTCCACCCTGTTGCTGCACCTCTTATTCTTCACAAAGGCAAACCAGATTATTCCATTTTTCTCTGCTGTAGGACTACTTATTGAAAAAAAAAAAAATCTTACCTCTCTCCTTTATAGGCTTCTTCAGGTTAAACTTCTCCTCCTATTCATACCTAGCAGAGGCACATTTTCTAGATCTCCAATCAGTATCCTATGAATTTTCTTCTAATGGATTCTCTTTCCAATTGGGCACAGCATGCCAAGCTGAGACTCAGTCAAAGCTGAACTACCTGGGAGAACTACCTGGCACCTCTGGCAGCCAGTTACCCCATTTAGACTTTGAGATCAGGTGTCCTTTTGTGTAACAACAGGATGTCATTGACGACTCAGCTTCTGATCTGCTCTAACACCAGGATTCCTGACACAGTCCGCCTGCTCCCCTGCTATTTGAGGGCTGATTTCTGCTCTTTGAACACCCATCCACGCTGAAAGTCATCCAACTTCCCCTGTTTTAAGATGACTTTGAACTCTACACCTGCCTTTTGGTGTGTTCACAGTCCAGCCTGAAACACTTGCAGATTTAATACTCACACTCCCTTCCATCGCTCGGGACATCAAGGAAAATACTGAGCAGATTTGTACCTGATGATAAACATTCCCCAAAGATCAAGAGGGAATCCTTGATGCTCACCAGTCTGTACAATCCAACTGTACCACAGCTTTCACCACCTCAGAACACCACAGAAGTTGGGGTGTCATAAGTATTTTCTCATGCTTACACTATGTAGCCCCATAAAACAATAAGGAAATGGAACATTGGTCCAGTGTCTGCCCAAAAGATGCCATGCTATGGAAAAAAAACCACATGGAATTCAAACTCCTTTTTCCCAATCTTAAAAACACTTCAGAATTGGGAAATACCAACCCTAACATGGCCAAGTTCCTGTAAACTGCCACAGTATGAGCTGATAGCTGAGGTTATGAGTAAGGTTAAAAGCATGCAACTTGGAGTGAACTCTCTTAACTCTGATTTTAGAAAAAACTATATTAAAGTAGCTCTCTGTTTTGGCAGACTGATTTCCTAACATACTAAAAGACTACTAACTGCATATACCACTTAACAAAGAAGAATTGAGGTTTGGGGTTTATTTTTTCCTCCCCCAAAGAAGATAATAAACGTGTAAGGAACAAGGACACTGAAAAGCAATAGCCTAGGCTAGCCCTACCCTGCTGCTTCCTTTGCACTCACTGCTTTGTTTTAAACCTCAGCTCTTCCCAGGGCTCTGCACTGACATTTGGCTAACTGACTCACTGAATGTTCCCTTTAAACTTACATGGTATCAATTAATAGATTATAGAAGCCATTGATTCGTCTTTAAAGCACTTGATGATGTCTGATCCCCTGGGAAGTGAGTGGGTACCCAGGCTGTGACAGCTCACATCTTCACCAGCCTACAGCAAAGGCTCCCTTTGCACTCACTGAGGGAGCCCTGAGGAACACAGGGAAAATAAGTCTCCAGCTTCAAACATCTGGCTTTCCAACAAGGAGTTTGCCTTTTGCCAGATTAAGTAACATCTGAAAATTACAGCATGGCCTTTTGGAAGTGTGAGCAACGTGAATACTTCAATATAAAACAATTGAGTGGGTATTCTAAGTGATGCTCTTTATTGCTCTTCTTCACTTCCTAAGCACTTGTGCAATCTGCATATTGGCCTTCATCCAACCTTAAAACTCCAGGGTCCTGAGCCAGGCCTGACAATGGCAAACAAAGCACGAGTTTGCACCGAATCCAACCAAGACACAAAGCAATGCATCTTAGTATTTAGTCATTATTATACCACTTAGATCATGGCTCCAGCTCACATGCCATATTCCATAATTTCATGCCCTGATTGGAGACTCTTGATAAGGATAAAAAAATACAATGCTTTCCAACTGGAAGATAAAGAATGAAGCTTTTGAAAATACTAAACTTCAAGTTAGATGCTTTCCTGAGTTTTCTAAGGGGATGCTACATAGAAGAGAAATGAACCACTACAGTATTAGCACACCAGCTGAAAGAACCTCAGTGGACTGAGTGTTATTAAAGTCACTAAGTTATTTTTAAAACTCCTGAAAGATACAGAAAGGGTGATGATCCTTTCCTTCTAAATCCCCTCTGCTTCGAATTCTTACAGCTTCAAAATAAGCACATAGTTCTAATTAATTTTAATGATCCATGCTGAATCACCATCTAAACAAAACAATTTAATTTGTTAGTGGGTTGGAATTTTATTGTTTTGTCTTTGCTAATTTATAAATGCTTTTCATAAAGAGAAGCTATGGTTCACCTTGAAGGAAGTATTTCCAAGTGTGGTGCACAGATCCAAAGGCCTACTGTGTTTAGGCATCTTGGCAGGGCGATGCTGAATCCAAATTAATACACAGAGTTTAAAGACAGACTAAATTCTCACTTCATACTTGACATAAATTTTGTCATTTAACCCAATGGGACCAGGGTTACTCCCTGGAATATGCCTGGGAAAGTAAAGAAGTAGCTCAAGAACTTCAAAGAGTTCAATTTATACCCCTGACCTTAAATAATACTCATACTCCTAAACTCTAAAGTCTCCCCATTCAAGTTAATATTCTGAATATTATAAGCAGAATGTTGGCAGTGTAATCACTAACAAACCACTGTCTTACTGCCCTGGGCAAAGATTGAATTTTGACATAAATGTCCACCCTCAATTCTTAGAGAGGTCTGTCAGACCTGTGTTGAGAACAGGTATACAATAAGGAGTTCCCAAATCAACATCACTATTTTCCCCCACCTCGCAACACTCCCTTTTTAATTCCCAATCCCCTCTTTTGCATTTGCACTAAAAAACATTGCAGGGCATAACTCAATTGTATGAATTTAAAGCCAGGTGAAAACACTATCAAACAATTCTTTTTATTTCCCTCCTACTCCTTCCCAACTCAGGGCTAACTCTGAAACACCTGTCATGTCCTGCTTTGTTTTATATTAAACTCTTGTTTCTCTTGCAGTTTTTGAGTTTGCAGCAATGACAACTTACATTAAATAATTAGTTTCCCAATTTCCACAAAAGCACTCAGATTGCAGAGGATATGACCTGTGGGTAGCTTGCATATAGACATTTACCCTCACTGATGCTTTCTGGAAAAGAAAAGGCTCATTACAATGCAAATTAAGCTAACCCATGTCATGGGCTATTATAAAATATTTCAAAAAAAATCCCCCAAAAACACAAATATTCTTTTCACCAGTCTCTAGAAATTACTGCAATGGATGTATTACAGTGAAGTGTTATGTATTACAAGACCATCATGTGTTTTCTGGCCCTAAAATCTACAGGTTTCTAAGCATTACTGGCACTTAACCTCCTCCCTGGCTCCCCCAAGAGAACCCATTTAGCTTTCAGAAATATTTTTTCTCCCCAAATCAGCTTCGCTGTTTGGTTCCATCCATCAAGAAAACACAGACATTACTTCACTGAAAACATAACCAGAAATCCTAACTCAGTCACACATCTCATTTCTCCACGTTCATTTGTCTGTTGCAAAGGGAGAAATCATCTACATACTCAATGAAGAATACTGGGGAAAGAGGTTATGTTTGTGTAATAAAATGTTCCTCTGCTTGCAAAATATGCTAAATTAATAATATATTATCCCATTAATAATATATTAAAGACCCCCCTCCTCCTCCTCTCTCTTGTGGAAGCTTCAGTCACTGAAGAAAACAGTCAGCAACGTGTTTGCCACAATTTCAGTTGACTATGCTGAGAATAATGTAAATGTGGGTGATCTCTTATTCATAAGATTATTCTTTAGTATGTTAGAGAAAAAGAGATTTGTTGCAATTTGTTTGTTTGTTAGCTGGACACCATTCCCTCATCTGCACAGATGGGATCTGCCCTACCTCGAACCAGCTAAAACACTCAGTATTTCTGCTGTAAAAAAAAAAGAAAAATGGATTAATTCCCTGCAAGTCCTTGGACAAGAGCATCACTATTCACCTTTTCCCTTGCAGGTGCCAAGGCAACGTGGGCTTGATGAGAAAGGCTTTGGACTTGACACTGTAGCATTAGAGATTACAGAATAAGTCTATTAAAGGCCTGCATTTTCTATTTTCCAGAAGACTATGAAGTAGCTCTGAAAACAGATTCAGGGCCAACAAATAAAAATCTGAACAGAACTTCATGGTGTATTCAATGAACTTAACTCACCATTGAATGTATTATATATCACTGGCTCAGTTTCTTCCTTATGTTGTTGTTTTTTTTTGTGAGGGTTTTTTGTGTTGTGTTTTTGGTTTGGTTGGTTTTTTTCTTTTTTGTTTTATTTTTTAAAAGGCTTCTCAAGCTGGAACCATGATCAATTGACTATTATTTCTCTGGTGACTTGTGCTGCTCAATTATGACATTTCATTTCAACCTTACTCTCCCAACACCTTGCATTAATCCACCCAAATAACTACTGGCGACGTTTTTGAGATGATTGATTTTTCACATCTGAAAGACATTTGTTCTGGTATGCTAACAGTAATAAATGAGAGAGGGGCCTTCAGGAGTACAGAATGAAACTGAATGCCAAGATAAATGTTACATTTCAAAGTATAATGACTGAAAAATTTCAGATAAACATCCCCCTTTTTGTGAAAAGACTTCTTATTTTCTTCCACAGTGTATGTGTCTGTTTGTTTGTCAGCAAGGATTTGAATATGGCATTATCAGCATGATTAGAAACACAAATTGATCTATTTGTCATATCACGAGCAGCTGTAGCCAGAGGATCAAATATCTGAATTTGCCCCTGCTCATCAGAGGAACCTCAAGAAAGCAAACTAATATTTCAAGAACTCCACAGGGAATACATGACAAATTAAGTCCCCAAAATAATTACAACATCCCAAAGGAAAAAATGTGCTTCTCTTGCAAATTACTCCTACACTTGTACATATCTTTTAAAACACATTTTAAAAGAGCAATACTATCATAATTTATAGCAGATCATGTTTCCACTATCTAAGGGTTCATGTTTTGAAGACCTGAAATAAATCCCCAGCACAAGACATTCTTGGAAGTAAGCTCTGGATTCTTTGCTCTGAAAGGCCATCCACCATTCCAGGAAAAGTTGCCTTCTACGGGCTTTATTTTAAAAGCCAGAGTCTTAATATTTATAGCCTTTTATAGTTGTGTTTATATCAATAATTAGTAATATGGGGGGCCTAAACTGTGGGGTCCAGGAATGTGCGTGTCCCTGTGTACACACAATCCACACAAGTGGGCACAGAGCTGCACGAGCAGCTCCCATGGACCAGCTGTGGAGAACAGCAGTGTAGGTGCTAGTCAGGAAGGGGACAAAGGCACAGGAAATACTGAAATAACGGGTCAGATGCCCAGAAATTCCTCCCACTTCACAGGGTGGCAGTGTCACACAAGCTCATTCTCTTCCCAGCCCTCCCCTCGACTGTGGCAGAGATCCAATGGTCACTATTTCCCTGTGGGAATTGTATACAACTTTCAAAAGAGAACCATTAATTTCTCTGCAAGACAGGTCAGCAGTATCTTCATTTCTTCAAAATGAATGCAGAACAAGGAAGAGAAAAACCCAAACTAGAATTATTTGGTTTGGTTTAATAGACTTAATGTCTATACAGACACTTGAAACTACAAATTGTTTTCTCTTCTTCAAGCCACAAAGATCTGTTGGCTGAACCCGAATCAGAGTCCAACACACAAACAAACTTGCAGTCAACCACTTCTCCAGCTTCATGCTGCTTTTTTACTTCAATATAGACAAGGAAAAAAAAATAATTTGGCAATGCCAGAGACACCTTTGAATCCAAAACCAGTTAGATTTGAAAACATCTTTTTCTACAAGTCAAGGAAGAAAAGCTAAAGAAAAGACTCTATAAATCTCACTGGCAAAACTCTAAAAGCAAGGAGGAGGTTGAAGTCCATCAGGGTTGTACCAACAGAGGAAGGGTTGCTGTGGCTTTCGTATGTTCTTCTATTAAGAGACTTTAAACACTGTGGGGTGGTGCCAGCTTATAAAGCACAGTGGGACTCAAGTTTTGGAAGCCATAAAAATGAAGTAGGTGAAGCAAGAAAAACATCACCACATCTGTCAAGTTTTTTAATACAAAGGGATCCAATGACTGCCAGGAAAAAGAGAAGGCAATAAGTAACTAAAAAAGCCATACCAATTTTTCCATGTACTCCACAGCTGTTAGGCTCATCTCTTTCCCCATTCCCTTTAATGACTCTGTGCTTTCAAAGAAAACACTCTCCACAGAAGGATCGAGTATGAACACAACACTCACCCAAAATAGCAGTTTTATGAATGGATTGTTTAGGTATTTATTACAACTATATACATGTTTTATGAAGGCCTGAAGCTTCTGCAGAGCTCCAGTGCAACAACACGGAAATCGGGATTGATATCAACATATCCCAGGATGCAAATCCAGCATCACAGTGTTCAATAATGAAGTCACACCAAGCATTCCAGCATAACATCCCTGGAGTGCAGGGCCAGGAGCTCACAGCTTTGGAGCTGGATCCAGCCTTGGGGATTTTGTCTTGTTTCCACAAAGGACAATCCATTGAATTTCCACACAACTCAAACTACAGCACTGCCAGCAAGGCAAAAAAATCTACTGAACCCAAGCAGCTTAAGTAGGAATTCGGAAAAGCCTCTTACTGAGCTACAGGTGTGTTTTCCCAAAAGGACAGAGGCAGACATGACAACCTGAATCAGAATAAATTTTGGTATTTCGGTATTTTTAAATGAAAAAGAAACAAACAAAACAACAAAAAGATATAAAATTGACAGTAAATATTCACATTTTCTGACATCTACTTCCATTCTACCATTTAAATGCCCTTTAAAATTCTGAAACTAAACTCCAGCAAACTTCCAATGCTCTCAGCACAGAAGTATTTTCTAACTACTCTAAAGCCAGAGCCATGCAAGTTCTTAGAGCTTATATTGTCTTAACGACTCTGCAGACCTGTTAAATTTACATTACAAAGTGATCCGAGTGAATATTGTGTATAAGGCTGAAAAAGTCAAGTATGTCAATTCTAGCACTGTTCCATTTTCTATTCATAGCTCAAACGTTCATGTATTTCTTTTAAATTTCATTCACTAAAGCACATTTGGAAAAAACAGCATCCCATAGCTACGTGCAAGAAAAGGCCACTCACATTTAAACTGCCTTTTTTTCACGAGTTAAAAGCTGCTTCTGCACACAGGCATCACTTCACTGAAGCAGACTCAGGCATTTGAGAATGGCAGGATGGAATCTGATTGGCACAGCAGTACTTTTTGCACCAACTTTTTATTCCTTTTGGTCATTAAGCACACGGACCATCAGCAGCAAAGCACAGGCTGATGGAGACACCAGGGGAGCACTCAGAGATGTGGGTGCATTTCACAGCTCTCAGCCACAACTGCATCAGGCCCTGGGCAGGTCAGTTACCCTCCACCTTAACTTCTGCTCTATTAACAAATGAAGCAAGAAATAATAGTTAGGCACTTCCCAACCCTTCTCCAAGAACGGGTGCTCCTCATTTTTGCCCAGATGCCACGTCTCCAGGGTCAGGAAATTGAGACAAAAGAGCCAGAACTTGTAACACTGCAACTGCTGCACTGCTTTGGAGCTTATAAACTTCCTAATGCTACTATAAATACTGCTTTGTTTGTCATGATGTGTATTCCTACCACACAGCTCAGTCAGCCTGGGGGGGAAAAAAGGAGTATGAGCAGTGAACATCATCTATTCTGTTTGTGAAAGAGTTTGTTGCAGCCTCAGAGGCCATACACGTGCTTAATTCCCAGCAGCATTGGTGTAGCTTAATGCAGAATTTATAGAGAAAAATGAAGGGTTTGTATTAGCCCCAGTAAATGGGTTACTCTGTCTTTTGGTCCCTCCTAATGAAAAATAGCAGTTGCTTTTAAGCGTGCTTTGTAGTTAGACAAGACTTTGTTGCTGCAGAGAAATGTAAATTTATGGGAGTAACAAAACAAATTGATTAGTGACATGGAAACCACTTAATTCTTGCTTCCCAGATGGGAGACTGTTAAGCAACCATTTAACCTATTTGTATTTTGTAAGGGAGATGCAAATCTTCAGCTGAGACGCCGAAAATTCCGAATTATCATCTTTAATTTTAACTTGCCTGAGAAGCTCCAGCCTCCTCTCGGCTCCAAGTGGGGCCAACCTTCCAGCTCCAAGTTCCTAGAGCACAACTGGGCTGTGCTAGAAAGCAGGGAAAGGGGCCAACATTCTAATTTAAACCAGCTCCTAATTGTTGTTTTACATCACCCAGCCAACTCAAGGCAGACAAAATGATCTTTATGAGTACAATCTACCCAGATCCAAATATGCCAGGGTCCAAAAAGCAGACTCATGTATGCAAACCTTAACTGTGCAATTACACAGCTGTGTACAGGAACATACACAATTACCTGGTCCCCATTTCTAGAGACCAAAATCACACACTGGACACTCTCCCTAAATTAAACACACACACAATTCCTCCTATTCCCAAACAAATGATCCACAGTGATCAAAAAGGCTTAATTCACATTCAGATCCACACGCTTTTTCCAAAACACCCAAGTGGGATAAACATGCCCCAGACACTTTGCTTCTCCAATCCTGCAATTTAATGTAAGCAAATAAAGCAGAGTGAATCCAGAGGCATTTTAGAGCAGAATGTAGAATTAGAGTTTATAGATAATTTAACAAAATGCCAATATAAAGCTGTCCCTTCCTGACCAAACTGCCATACATTTATCATTCTCTACAAAAAGCTCAGTATTTTAAAACAGAAATACAATAGAAAAATATTGAATTGACACTTATGACAAAATGCATTTGATTAAGACTTAATAAAGTAGTCTGTATATTACCAGTGAATAATGTATCATAAGATAAAGGTAGACACAAAGCAAATAAGAGTGTCAAAGCTAATTCCAATGTTCATTTTTCAGCCATATTACTTATTTTATTACTGGATTTTAAAACGCACGCAGATTCAATAAGGTTGGTTTTTTAAACAAATAACAATAAATCCCTTGAAGAAATTTACCTGATTTGCTAAATTTAAATCAATGCAAAATTCCCACAAAAATAGCTATGTTCCTTGTCTGACTTCATAAAGCATGGCTTAGGAACAGAACATGTCAAGAAAACTTCCAGAAATGAAGGTGGAGCTTTTGGGGGTTTTTTTTCCCTCCTTTGCATTGGAAAAAACAGGATAACAAGAAAGAGCATCACAAGACATGACTGATTACATTTTTTAGCTGAAAAAGTTTCCCGAAATCTTTTCTTAATATTCAACATGAGCTTTCCCAACCCGACAAGCCATAAACTAATTGTCTTGATAAATGATATTGCACACACTGGATGTCAAAGCACACAAGCAAACACTTGAGGCTTATGTAAATGTATCTTTTTCCATATTGGTAGCAGGCTGCCCTTAACTGAACCACAGCACTAAAGCCAAAAAAATACCCTGCCAATAATTAAAGTTTAAAGATATTTGCAAAGGCAAATATTTGTATGCAAAGTCAACAGCACATCGCTTGGAAAATATATTTTATATTCAAGTTGGAAGTTTCACAAGTGAGGTGCCTGGAGCATCTTTAGTTTCACCAAGTCCCTTATACAATTCCCAACTAAAATTTTCACCAGTGCTTTAGTTCCAAGTTTACAACAGCATACAGAAAAATAACTTAAATTACAGGATTCCTGGCCCTGCAGACTGTTCTCCTACAAGCCAACTTGGCCCAAAAACCCCCTTCCAGGGCAGCAAAGCAGCACCAAGGAGCTGGAAATGGACCTGCTGGGCCCAAAACTCTGTGGATTCCAAACCCTACAGGACTAAATCCCACAGACTGAAGGATCCCTGTGGCATGTGACACTCATGTTTCACCTTTAGGTCTGCAAGGTCTTGGGATGAGGGCAAGGTAAACATTCCAGAGAGGGAATTTACCCTTGGATCAGGTATCAGGGAAAATCAAGACAAAGCACTGACACTCTGGAGCATTAACACTGGTAACAAGGCTACAATTGCTTCCCAATGTTTTCACTCTGGAGAGGTTTCCCTTAGTTTTCCAGCACAGCAGGCTCCTTCCCCGTTATTTTCCACCAGTGAAACTCCATCCCTGCCTTTCATCTCCCTTTTCATTTGGGAAGTTAAAGTGCAGTTTTACTCTCCCTGTCGTACAGATAAATACAGACAGTAACTGTAAACCACCACCCTGCACATTTAAGCCCTTTCTTTCACCCTGTGTTTTTTTTACTATGAAGATACTGTCACTAGATATATTTTTACCCTCCTGAAGCCACATTCAAACAGGAGACAAGAACAGCAGTTTAGAATTTAAAAATGTCACAAAGTTTCAGGATAAGCCATAAGGCCTGTATTTCCACTTGTCACCATTTAAGGGGACAGTGAAAATAAATTAAAATAAATGCGATACTAATTTTGCAAGAGTTGAGTATAAGGATAGAAAAAGTTCTGTGTATCATTTCTAGATTTCAACAGAACTCGAAAAGCTTTAAAAATGGAACATTTAAAATACTGATGTATTGTTCAATAGGTTATGTTGCCTCACAAAACCTTAACTTCTTTGGTCTCTTGATAAATCCCAGAATACTAAAGGCAGATTATTGGAAAAAAATCATCAGGATCTTCGATTTTTTGTTTGTTTGAGGGGTTTTTTGCCTTTTTTTTTTATTTTAAGCACTCTGTACTTTGTGTTTCTAGTCTTCCTCGGTAAAAGGAAACACTGTCTCATACCTTAAACAATATTAGTTAAGAGGACCCTTCTCCCCAAGCCCTCTGAATGCCACATATTACCATCTTGCATTTGACTCCATGTACAACTGCAGAGAAAGTCCCAACACACCAGTTTTTCCCCAACAACGTGTTGAAATGGAGCCTTTTAGTGAGGAGCAAAGATAATCCATTTTAGTGAGAAACAAATTCCTCTTGCTTCTCTCTAGTCTATATAATGCGAGGGTAAGAACATTAAAAAGATGTATTCTTTTTAAACTGTCAGTCCTGTAAAACCATGCAACCAAAGCATCACAGGTACAATGATGAGCTCTGGGAAGATTTGATTCCCCTGTTCACAAGGAGTGGGGCACTGCACACATCTCCAGCCCAAGGAGTCACAGAACCACAAGGTTGGAAGACACCTCCAAGACCATTGAGTTCAACCCAAGCCCTGCACCTCGACTAGACTGTCACCAAGTCCCCGAGCCACATCCTGGGAAGTCCTGACAAACTGGATATTGCCTGATTGCAATGGAAACTTCAAACTACTCTCCAAAAACCAGCCAAAAAACCCAACCCTCTTTTTCAGTGAGACTCACTCTGAAGAAAGAGGAGGATGTCAAAGAGCTGCATAAGAAGCTGCCTATGTAAACTAGGCTTGGCTGCTGCACATCAGTCACAGAGTGGGGTGGCCTGGAGGGGACCTGGAAAAACATCCAGTTCCAACCCCCTGCCAGGGGCAGGGACACCTTCCACCAGGCCAGGAATGTTCCTTCCACTATTTCCCCCTGAGTACCTGAGCTTGTTTTGGAATACAGAGCTGTGTTAAGTTTTGATCACTAAACCCCAGCCCACGAACCAGTAAACACAGTTTATGAAAACAGCTTTTTCCTGCTCACCTCAAAAGCAGTGAGTGCCAGCCCAGGAGAGCAGTAGGGTGTAGCCTGAGGCTTCTCTTCCATTTCCATGCACAACTTCAATCTCCAGGGCAAAAATTACAACAGACTTACAGATTGCAGATTGTAGTGCCTGCAGCTTAAAATGAATTTCAGTGCATTTTCTCAAGGACCTACCACAAGAAGTAACTACTAATGCACATTTAAGTAGCTCTCCTGGTAAAAGCAAGGGGAAAAAAAAATCACCAGAGGATCAGAGAAATATGGAGCTGGAAGAGATTATGTAGTCTCAAGCTTTCTATGGAAATACATTTCCATATAACTTCGACAGAAATATATTTGCATATCTACAAGCCTGCTTTAGATCAGTAGATAAGTGTACATGAATTCTCGTCTATAAAGGAAATTCCATTAAAAATTATTTTAAGTCTACGACTTTGAAAAACGTTTTCTGACATCCAAGAAAAACCATCTTTGCTTCAAATTGAACCAATTGCTTCTGGAGCTCTCCCCACAAGACAGAAAATTAATGATTACCCTATTTTTAAATGGAAACCTTTTAAAGACCTGCTCCCTGTCCTTGCCTTCTTTTTTTAATGCAGATGCTTCTTACATTTTTCCTCTTGATTCGTGATTTCTACACCTACACACTCATTTCTTCCTCAGAATAGGGAGAGAGTAACCTCAGAAGCACTGACACAGAAGTGTTGCCCCCCCTCCCCAAACTCAGGTATGCAATTCCCAGCCACACGCTCACCTGGGGCACCTTTTCCATCTCCATCATACAGATGACAGTGTGGTCAGCAGGACAACTCCAAAAACATCCATTTTGGGAGCCTTTACATGCTATCTCCCCGACAATGGGCAGCCTGGGACAGGTTCATGCTGCAGTGACCAGCTAAAAGACATTTCTACACTTCCCATCCTGTCCTCACAGCAGCTGTTATGCAGTTCTGCAGCTCAGTCAGCATTACTTCTTCACAAATTTCACTTGATATTTATAATCAACTCACAAGGAGATCACTTCACCCCCTCCAGGTCTGTCTTCAGACATTATTATTTATATTATTGATGTGTAGCTCTTTCTATAAAATGATCTGACCATAGCACACCACTTGCTGGACAAGAGGTATGCTGAACAACAGGCAATTCCCTCAATTTAGGCATTTTATTCCCAAAAGCAAGCCTGTTAACTTGTCATTGCCACACAAGACAACAAATACCCTTCAGCACTCATCTGGCTCCCTCAGCTCAGAAAGCCAAGGAAGAGAATTTATCCAAATAGATAAATACACGTGCATTTTAATTCCAGGAAGGGGAGATTGCACTAGTTGGGTCATTTACAACTGGAATATCTTCCAATAGTCCAACCAATCTGCTTAGCAGAGATCTAACAGAAAGTTTCGTAGCATTTTCCTTCCATCTTACATATAAATATGTAAAACCAAACCTGGCACTTCCAGTCTCAGCCACTTTAATCACAAAAGAGCAATTTTTTAGATATAGGTCATTCATGTGTTAAAGCAAACAACTCCATGTAATCCCAGGAGCTTGTGCTGCACAGCTGCTTCAATTCCCAGGAATTGACAATGGAGCTGGACCTGGCAGGGAGTGTGGAGACCTCCAAGCTCTGAGAGATGTAATCTGGAAGGGCACTAAAGCTGACCATTGATTTAAAGCCTTGTAGTATAATTCACACTTAATATTTCAAACTCTCTCTAACACAACGAGATAAACAGAATATTTAATTAATCCCTTCCCTAACACAATTTCTCTCCGAGTTGTCAGGAACAATGAGCAAATGACAAGTTCTACATCATTAGTCTCTCTCGTGATTGTTTTCAAAACAACTAAACTGTGATCACCAGAGGCTCTAAAATACTGCTGGTCTTATTGATTATTGCTGGGCAAAGACATTTTTCTTTCCTGTGTTCTCTTTCCAGCTTTGCACACAAAGATAATTAAGCAGCGAGACAGTAGTGCTGAGAATGCACATCCCCAGTTGGGCACTGAGCACCTTTGGCTCTCACCAGTGCCAGTTCATCAGCACTTCCCTCCCAGTGCAACAGCTCCTTCTGAACCATAACAAACTCGAGTTATTATGAAGTAAAAACGTTCAATTACTTCTACTGGAAACAGCACTTTACACCCCTGTAATGTTTTATGAGCATTAATTTCAGGTTTTCGCTTGGATTTTTTAATTTAATTTTTTTTCCCAAACAAACATTGTTTAAAATCATAATTAATGAATGGGGTTCGAATACGCTGGGAAATTGCAGTTTTCTGCATGTAATGGAATTTTGGGTTAGGCACAGCTATGTTCCTACTCCTTTGACTGGCAGTCAAAAAAAAATGTTAACTACCCAGAAATGTCATTGGGATGTTCCTTGAGCACACCAAACAAAAGCATTACAGTGCAATAATCCAGTCCTCCTGTGAGCAGAGAGGGAACAAGGAGCCCCAAGATCAAAGAATGGCTTTTTGCAGGAAACATTTCGGTGCTTTGGTTTGGGTTTTTTTCTCCTGTTTTAATGAGCTGGGGCTACATTCATCCAACTTATCTGCTGTTTTCCACTGCAAATTCAGGTGGGAACTGCCCAATGCCACTGCAGCCCACGGTGTGGAAATGCAGAGGCCATTTCAGCTGCTCTCCCCCAGGGATTCCCTCTGAAGGTCACACTGCTGCTGCTTCTCCATAATCACAGAGTTAATTGGGAGGAACCCCAGCAAGAAGGGCTCTTGTTCAAACCTGGCGTTGTAAAAGACATTAATACGTTTTGTGTGTTGTGGGAACTGCACCAAAAAGAAGAAGAATGTTATAAACAATGTCCCCCTTGTCTTTGCAAACACAGACAGGAAATCTCTCCTCCAATGTGACTCGCACTGGGTCAGGAAACCTTACACAGATCTGCTACAGGGGATGTTTCTATAGGATACATGGAATAACTGCCTGACCTCTGTGTCTATACATTTTAACCAGCAGTTGATCCAGAAATGTGTTTGTTGGCAACACTAATTCTCTTTAGAATCCGTGTGCATAAGCTATTAGAAGTTTAGATAATTTACAAAAAATACTCTCCTGTGCATTTAACAAGCAAATCATGTGGCTGAACAGGGAATAAATGTGATTAAGTGCAAAACTGAAAAAAATCTCAGCTACTTAGCAGACCTGATTTGCAATTTTCCAACCTCCACAACTAAACAGATTTCAGTACAATTTCAACTCGGTTTTACTGAAATTTCATACTAGTTTTAATAAGTTATGAGCATAATTGTATGCACAAATGCTCTTCAGTATGGCACGCCATCATCAGAAAAAACTCTGCCTCTTTCAGACTGCTGTAAACATCATTAAATTGAGCCTTCCTATAATGTTTATAAAGTAAATATGCAAACTTCACTCCTGACACTGAAAGTTTCATATGATGCATAAAATAGTAAAAGAATTTGCTTTTACCTGTTAAGGATAGTAACTTGTTAACGTGTCATGATACAGCATTAAAAATTAAGCAAATGTTCATCTTGCAAGACTTGCTCATCTATAAAGTAAGCACACGGTGCTAAAAATTCGGGTGTCTCAGAACACGTTATTTGCAGTACTTCAACTCACAACAAAGAACACTTCCCATCTAATGCTGCTCTTTAACCATGATCAGGGATTCCACAGAACAAACATGAAAACTGCCAAGTCCAAGAGGAACCCAGAAGAAAAGCATTATGCATCCAGTGCAGGTGAAATATGTACCAGATATTTCACATACCTGGACATCCTGTTGTCACTAAACATCAAACCCCAGGCAGGACACTGTATATCCTGCATTATATAGGATGGTTTGGGTTGGGAGGGATCCTCAAGATCTCATTCCAAGCCCTCTGCCATGGGCAGGGACACTTTCCACCAGACCAGTCTGCTCAGAGTTCCATCCAGCCTGGCCCTGAACACCTCCAGGGATGGGGTGATATCCCAATCCAACATCATCACTCCTGATGGGTAAAGGACAACCCATTTGTACATTCATATTCTGCAACAGGACGAGTGCAAGAGCCCCCTCCATTTGAATCAGGCAGGAAAAATACTGGCTCAGTGACAGATGTGAAGGGAATACATGCAAGACCCGAAATACTTTAATATTAGATAAATCTCTGCCCAAATGGCCAGGAACATCTGCAACGGGATGAGACCCTGTGTAGCAGATGACACAAAGGATTGAGCACATTCTCTGCCTCCCTTTTAGCTATTTATTTTCTCCCTTGGCTCAATACCATCTTCATAGGAAAGGGCTGAAAAACACAGAATTAAGGTAATACACATACAATCTTTCAGGGGAACAATGTGCAGTAATGACAACATGCTCCACAGCAGGGTTCTCCTGGCAGCACAGATCCAGACATTCCTCCTGTTGCTTTTACAACGTGGAGAGAACTACCTGGGCACAGCTCATCCTTTATATATATGTATACACACATAGGCTTAAAGGTCTTGCAACATTGTTCTTAAAAAAAAAAAATATAAGTAAGCAAAAGGATGAAGAAACATGAAACAATGCCTTGGTTTAAAAAAGAAAACCCACAAAACCCAGAAGGCACAGCTACATGTGAAGGCATATAAAATGAATGCTGAGAAGGGACAGTAGACAAGCCAGCGAGGAAGGAAACAGAATTCTCTTGGGCAACAGAACATCCACGGCATCAGGTGAACCAGCTGGACTACTCTGCACCACACAACTGGCATTGTTGATATCCCCCACAATCTGTACCTCAGGACTGGTTAACCAAAAAACACTCAGACTTACAGGAAAGCCAGGAAAAACCTCAGAGGAGAATCCCACCTTGAGCTAGAAACAACTCACAAAGGCCATGGGATAACACTGGGGACACAACATTACACAGCAATTTTTGTATTAGTCCACTTACAATATTTGCAGTATCTTTTTCAGAAGCTTAAATCAAGTTTGAGTATTTCACTCCTGAAACAGGATCTTATAAGACAGTAAAATATAATCTACTTTTCCTCAGTTATTGCCTTCTAAAATCTTTTCTGAGGGAAGCTGTAAAACAATTGACTCCAATTCACATGCAGGGGAGTCAGAGCCATGTGCACGCTGGATCACACTGCCAGTCAGCAGCAATCATATGCTGTGCACTTCACTTGTTATGCCTGCCCAGAAAAGTGCAACTAGGAGGAAAAAGAAGCAGCAGTGAAGAGAAGAAAAGGGATGAAATTCATTTGTTTTCTGTCAATAAGCCTATAAACCCAGCAGTCTTGTTAGCATCTCTTTAAAAGCGCATTTGGAAGCAACAGAGCTGATATCACCTGTTTTTTAATTTCAATTCCTTATGCAAGCAACTGAAACAAGCCTTCCTTGTAACCAAAGCATATAAAAGACGTTCTTACAAATAAAATTTATTAACTCCATTGCATTTTCCTGTGATAAAGAGCACAAAGAAATGAGAAACAAAACACTTGAGACATGAAAAAATAACAATCAACAACTTGAAGCTCCTTACTTCAAGGTTAATGTGAATGAAATTTACTCAAGTTGAACATCACACCAATTACAAAAGCAAAAAAAACCCAGTAAGCTCTGATTTCTAACAGCAGAGGTAGACACACTATTTCTAGAACGCTCATTATAAACAGATTTAGGCTGCTCCAGGGACTGATTAAGGCTAGAGACATTCTATCAATACCATTAAGCTCACTAAGATGCAGTTCCCCTCTCTCAATGCATTTACACCTCCCAAAATGAGGACACGACTACAAATCTTTTCAAGTATCATGTAATGCCATGATTGCTCTTTCATCCTAAAACTTTAAGGTAAACCATTTTAGGACTCCACTGAAACAGACACAAAATTATCTCCCCTGGATAAAATGCAGCAACACACAGAACCAAGTCCTTTGTGGGTTGCTGCTGTAGTTGGTTCATTATTTTAAAGGTTGGGTCAGAAATCAAGAAAAATATATCAAATTGAACAGTATCTTCAAATGGCACCTTCAACAAGGCTGTGCTCTCCAAGAATGTCACTCAGCCCAAAGCTGGTTTTTTTAATGATTATTCCATCCTACACTGATAAAATGACTTTTATGCCCAGATTGACTATTACAAGATAAGTCTCTGAAGAGGCGCTTCAGAATAAAAAGAAAACTCTCACAACTATGACCTTACACAACTTGAGATAAGCTCATCTTCATATGCCACGTTCTCAGCACTCCTCTGCAATGAAAAAGTCTTAGTTTTTCCTTCCCAAGGGATAACCACAATCCAGCTGAAGACCATGATCGTTTTGCTGGTGACAAAAGGTATTTTCCTTCAGAAAAACCAACCCATAACACACAACTTTCATTCACTAGTGATATTCATAAGTCAAGGTATCATCCCATCAGCTTCCTGGTCAGATGTATTGAAAAACTGTTAAACCTGTTAAACCTGTTTTCCAGGAACTACTGAATTTACACAGGAGTTAATATTATTTTTAAAAGTAGAGAAAATAACTTATATACCTGAGAATAAAGCTTCCTTGGTAAAAAAAATTCTGGTCTTTTCCCATTGATGGTACCTCATCAAAAGGAACTACAGACTCGTCATGAAAGTTTCAAAAGCCACTAGTTCAAGTTGTTCCCTGTATTTACCAGATTGAACTATTAGAATTGCCAAATTTGGACCTACTTCTTTGCATTTCAATGAAAAGGTGCTGATACCAATTTCGGAGCAAGAGGAAAAATTATCTGCACTCATCACCTTTGAGAGATGAACTCCCCAGAGTATTTGCCTCATCCATTTCCAGCTGCCAGCACAGGCAACAGCAGCCAATTACACATTTATTTGTTAATCAACCACAAACTATCATTCACCTCCACAAAGTTCAGACACATCCTAAATCCATGTAGCAAGCACTAGTTAAGGAGCACCGCTGTAGTTTTAGGAGGGATATTTCCCCTCACTAGACAGAAGCAATTTTGGTTTTATTTAGAACATCATTTCCCTGATATTCTTCCAAAAAACAATGCCATTTTAAGCATGTGACAAAAATATGTGGGTGCATTAAGTTTAACTGCACCAAAGCAACGCTGCCCTGGGATCCCTTCCAAGCCAAAGCATTTGAGTGCGTAGGGGAAAAGCAGAAGGGAAAATTCATTAAAGAAAATTAAAATATTTTAGGGCTGGAGAACAGTGCAGTTAAGTCTTCCAGTTGAAGCAAATTGTGTCTATTCTTACAGAAAATAGGAGCTCTCGCAGATGAGCTGTTTCCCATTATCCTTGAGAAACATAAAATAGGATCACCTTTTAGTTCCTGCTATTACTACTATCTTCTTGGGAATGTTTAGTTTCTTTAGTGAAATCAGATGTCTTCTTGGCTTCCAAATCACTTTAAAGACATACAGATGGTCTGAATGCTTGCTTTTCTTTTCATCTTCCTGTCAGCTAAGAAATGCCAGCCCTGTGATGGCCACACCATTATTAACAGTATCAAGCACTTAATTCCCCTGCATTTACAGAGTCCTTCCTGGCTACCAGCTTTTCTTAGCTTTTTTAAGAGCCATGGGGTTTAAATAACTATTTGCTAAATGATCTGTTCCCATATCATAGATGGGTGGGTAGTGGGGAGAAGAGAGCAGCAATCAACCAGGTTTGGACAGACTTGTGACTACTTCTAGGAAAAAAAGTAATTAAAAATCCTTTCTCACCAGCTCCCTACCTTTCTTCAGACCATCAGGTTTCCATTACATAAGGTGGGGTAGTTGGAAAATGGTAGAATGTACTACATTTAAATAAAAATGACACGAATTTTAAGTTGGATACAGTAAATGTCCTCATTTTCCTCGAGTTATGCACTTCACTGATCAGCAGATGACCTTCTAGCACATCAGGAGGGGCCATTCCCATTAAGAATAAAAAAGCTGGTCCATTAACTACTCCTGTAAACAACCAACACAGAATTCCTAAAAAGCATGGAAAACACACTTAAAGGAATATGTACATTCTGAGCAGTACTTTGTGCCACAGACATTACAAACATATCAGTCAGTAGGTTTTTTTTTACCCCACCCACTTTCCCCACCAAAAGAGGAAAGATTCTTCTTTTGCAAAGAGATTATCATTATCTCATAAGCAAACTACTGCAAAACGCTGATGCAGTCAAAGAAAATTATACAATAATTATTTTCTTATTAAGAAACAAATACATTCCTCTTGGCCTCTTCCCAGAAACACTAATTAATGTAGAAACTACATTACATTATGAAAACTGGAGAGGCAGCTGAGTCTTGCAGGGGTTTCCAGAGCTGCTCAGACTGGATGAGCAGGTGAATTTAACTGATTCTGGGTGTTTTCTCATCTTCACCTCTGTATCTTACTAATAGGAAGCAACCCATTAGTCACCCAACAGCCACTCCACACCACACTCCAAATGAACACTCACCAGGCCTTCACGTGCTGGTACCTTAATTCAAACTATCAGCAGCCACAGCCCCGCATTTTTTAACAGTGCAAACGTCACTTTTCCATTTTTAATTTGCCAGAATCGTTCAGCTCTCCAGGCAACTGTTCTTTCAGAGCAATAAAGCTGCAGAAGAGCAGCCAATGATGTGCAGCTACAAATGCACAGCCTGCATTTGTTTAAAATCCAATTGCCTGAAACAGGCACACACATGAACCCACTGAACTCCAAAACTGAAATCCCTCTGAATTTCCATGGCCTTGAGGGAAGGGGCAAGGAAAAATATTCTTATGACTTCATCTCCAAAATGTATCCCATTTACCACAGGATAATTACAGTCATGTTGACCAGTCAGATGCAGCTGACAAAGATTTTCCTCATGCAACTATGTTAAATCCAAGACATTTTATGCAGAATTCAGCATTTTGTTTTCTTATATAAGCGAGACATACAATAAAAAGAATTAGAACTTCTGTTTTAACAGTTTAATAGCAATGTATTCCATTAGTCACACACAGATATTGTTTTAAACTGAAAGAGAGCAGGCTTAGATTAGATATTAGGAAGAACTTCTTTACTGTGAGGGTGGTGAAACACTGGCACAGGTTGCTCAGAAAGGTGGTGGATGCCCCATCCCTGGAAGTGCTCCAGGCCAGGCTGGACAGGGCTCTCCTCAGCCTCATCCAGTGAGGGCCTTCCCTGCCCACAGCACGAGGGCTTGGAATTAAGGTGATACTTAAGGTCCCTTCCCACCCAAACCATTTCATGATTGTTTGTTTTGTCAATCTGGGGAACTCCAACAAAGCCACTGGAAAACATTAATTGTTAATTACTTTCACCCTTTGGAACTTTTAGAAGAATGTAAAATGTAATTAGTCTGACAGCTTAAGAGTTACATATTCCTCTATCATGAAATTAATAAAAAAGGAGAGGAAATTATAGTCAAAAGCCCCAATTTACAAAGACATTCAAATTCAGGTACTCATCTTAAGCAACTATGAGTAGACTGAGACCACAGGTCTTGTGTCTATTAGTTTAGGACACATTAAAAATCTAAGCCCTAAAGGGTTTTTCTTTCTTTTTTAAGACCACATGTAAAGCTGAAAACTAAACACAATATCATAGAATGAGCATGTACATTCTAAGTTTACTCACAAACAGAACTGTTTCATCTATTACTACATTGGAAGTAGAATTTCAAGCTCACAATAAAAGTCAAAATATTCTGACTAAAGTGCTTCGTCTTCTCTTCTGGCACATCTTCACGAGAAAAGAATCAAGGAGCACAGGATCCACTATATAGAATCACAAATATATAGAATTTTTAATGTAGTGCAGGGCATGGAAAATTAAATAATTCAAATGTGTCAACATCTTAACCCAATTGTGACCTTGGGAATGTTCCCAAGCCCTGTAAATTCAAAGGAAGGAAGGAAAAAAGTTGGAAATTATCACCAGCTTCCAACTAACTTCATATCAAGCCAGAGTCATTAGTACAGGATACTATCAAGTCAAATTAGATTAAATTCTACTTAGTTTTCCATAAATTTCAGGGTATTTACAAACAGCATTGGCTAAAAAAAAAAAAAACCAGCTAAACACAGTAATTTTGTTTGAAATTGAACTGATGATGCACAAAACTGAGTGGTCACATGATACAAAATGTTTTGCCATTTTATTAAGCCAGGTGGCTTCCTAAACAGAAAACCATCTTCACGACAACATTTTTTCCATAGATCCTAGTGGGAATTCCCACTCTCACTTTTAATTTAACTTACTGTAAGGGGCAGAACATCAAACACCAACAGCATCTAATGGACAATACTTCAGGTGTTCAGAAAACACATGTTTCCAAATCAGGAATTGAGAAATTTTAATTTCTATAGAAATTTTCCTAAGGACAGCATAGGAGAGCATTCCTAAAGGTACAGCATGTTTGCAAAGCTCTAGCACTGCTAAAATGGGGCACACACTGAGCAACATAATGGAAAAGTGCTTACTTGATCATATATACTTGAAAGCCACTCCACAAAGTAATTTGGAATAATTAAAGATGACCTCTATCAGCTGTGCTGCTGTGTAGAAGGAAAGAGAACACTGGCTAGATTTTGACCCCACTTTTCCCCCACCCTCCCCACAGATGTATAAGCTTTATTTCATAGAATCACAGAATGGTTTGGGTTGGAAGGGACATTAAAGATGATCTTATTCCGATCCCCCTGCCATGTGCAGGGCACCTTTCACCAGACCAGGGTGCTCAGAGCCCCATCCAGCCTGGCCTGGAACACTTCCAGGGATGGAGCAGCCACAGCTGCTCTGGGCAACCTGTGCCAGGGCCTCACACCCTCACAGCAGCAAAGACCTTCCTCCTGATATCCCATCTAAACCTACTGTGCTTTAGTTTGGATCCATTCCCCCTCGTCCCGTCACTACATGATCTTGTGAAAAATCCCTCTCCATTTTTTCTTGTAGGCTTCTGCTAAGGAAACTTCCTGCAGCTCTCTGGCCATCACATTCCCAACACTGGAGACTTCCCCTGCTGGGACCACTGCTTGTCACAGTGGGCAACTCCAGTGAGCCCACCCCACTCTCACACAGTCAGACCAATTTCCTTGGTTCGACCCCGGATTTCCCCTGGCAGAATCTCAGATGTCTCACTCCATAAAGCAATTTATTCATGGCACAGCAGCACAGAAACAGCTCAAGCTGGTGCCTCTCAGGAGGGACCCCAACAGAGGAACCCCTGGGCTTTTATACCCTCACAGTCCAAGCACATCCAAGTCCTGCTCTTCCTCCCAAATTCCTGGCTCCTGCTGTGTCTCTCCCTGTCCATTCACCTGCACAGCACTACCCAAGGCTGTGCCCTTTGTCACCCAAAGGGTTGGCATTTCACAGCCTCTTGTCCCAGGCTCCCACCCAGAGCTGCCCCTGCAGCTGCTCCAGACACATCCCTCACCACTCCCTTCAGGAACTGGGAGGCCACAGTGAGGTCACCCCTAATCCATCTCTTTCCAAGGCTGAACAAACCCCGTTCTCCCAGGACATAAAACAGAAGGGTCTGTAATGTTTTTTGGCTTTGTTTCACTGCAGTGAAGGCCCCACAGAGCAGCAGATCTGCAGCACCCTTTGGTTGGATCACAGGGCCCAGCTCGGGCTCAGGGCAGCGCTGGGGACACCAAAGAGCCACCAGGCACAGCCAACACTTGGCTCATGCTGACCCAGCTTTAATAACCATTCACTTAAAGAAATCCATCGAGGAGCATTTTAAACACTTCCTTTTCCTTCTCTCCATGATGGGCTGGAGAAACTAAGTGTGGCAAACACCTCGTGGCAGGACAGAGATGGAGTTCAGCCACTGTGCTGTGACCAACAGGGCAGGGGTGGCACTGGCACAGCTCTGTCTGCCAGGCAACAGCCACAGGAACCCACCTCGCTTCTTTGTCAGCAAGAACTTTTCAAAACAGCAGCTATTTTTCCTCTTCTCTAACAAATACGAGCTAGCTGGATCCTTCCCAGCTGTTATCACAAGAAAACAGCTTTTTTTTTTTCAAGGGAGCGCCTCTCTCCATCACAGGAACAACAAAAGCTGAAGTATTTTGGTTTAGAGCTATATTTTCTTAGCCCTCTCCCCTCTATTTATCCTTCATCTCTTCCCATAGCTGAGGAGGACCCTTGTGATCCCAAATGACTGAACCACTTGTGCTGACACTCCCTTTATCCCACAGTACTCCCTACACATACCAAGTGGAGATGGTGAAAATTAGGAGCTGAAAAGAAAAAGATCTGGAAAAAGCAGAGACCCAGCAAGTCAATATACTGCCTTTCTTCCACTTTCCCCAAGTCAATATGCCACCTTTACTCCACAGCCTACTGAGCTCTGATGGGCTTGTTTCTCTTTAGAAGTGGCCAACAAAGTAACAGTGTTAGAAATCAGCCTAACATCTTTTTTAAACTACAAACAGAAAATAAAAATCATTTTCTTTCGAGTTTCAAATACCACTAATACCTCAGACTTTAAGAATGTATTCTACTTGCATGAGGATGGCCATAATTGGTGTGAGCAATCATTTACTGTCAGAAGCAAGTATCTCCAACAAAGTATATTAAATCTAATATATTTTCATTAGTTATAATAGACAGAGACTTGGCTTTTAACTGGCATTCACTGTATATTTATTGTTATTACCAGACCGTACAAGATAATAGAAAAGTGGGTGGGGAGCAATGGAAGATTCAAAAAACACAATGAAAGGTAGGTCTCTGTTTTTCCCTGTAGAAAGCTGCCCAAAAGCTCTGTAAATCACCTCTCACAGCCTGACAAGCTCTGCATTTTTAATCAGGTGTCCTATTAACTGCTACAGAACATACAAGGGACTTGAATACACTGTAATCCAGAAGACTTATGTTTTAATGAAAAAATGTTATATTCAGCAGCTTACATAAGTAAACCTCCTTCAAAGAATCCTCATGTACTGTGATTTCAAAGTGAGGTGAAAATAAGAAAAAGCCGCATTTATTTGTGACTTGAACCCAGCAAGCTCCAAAACCATAAATAAAAGTATACCTCAACCCAAAGCAGGAGTTCCTTGGCACTCCTAATTCAGCCAACACTTCATCTGCCTTATTCCCCCTGCAAAAAGTCATGTCTTTGTGAATCTATTCCCCCTAAAGAGCTGAAGAATTAGCCATTTACAGTTCCCATACAGAGTATTCACCTTCTCGTGTGATACGATATTGCACAGTAATGCAATTATTGGAAATTAATTATATGAAATGGCTCCCGTGAGAATTACTCCATGCATCACACAATCATGAATATTTTTGTAGTGCCACTAAATACGGAAGATACTCTGTGTATGCTGATGTATTTTAGATAATAGTCCCCTGCCACAACCCATTTCTTTGTAAAAATCTCTTCATAAAAGACAACTCTGCCCTTAGAGTGTTTCAGCTCACTTCCATTACACCACATAATGATTGCCAAATAATAGAAATGATTGCATGCACAAAGAAAAATACAGAATTAAGGGCATAACAACACACTTAACTCTGCTGGAGTGGTTGTTGGGTTTTGGTTTTTCTTTTTTAAATCAACACTTGTTATATTTCATGATTTGATGAGAACTCTAAGTACAGTATGAAAAGGCAAATGAATCTGCATAACTGCACTGAACTAGATTATATATAATTTACTTCCACCACTGTATCAGAAAACAATAATCAGTGCACCAACAAAATAAACAAATGACCATTTGTTATTTTTAGTACATATTTTTACCTTATCTTTTGCTCTCTATACTCAGCCCTTCCCATTACAATGGCCAAACCAATTCAGGCCCAAGTTTCCTCAGCAAAAGTAACAGCATTAAAAACACACCTGAAGAACATACTCATGAAATATTTTATAGCTTCTCACCTGAATTCCTTAAGAAGCAGCTTTCCCTCAGCAGGGAACTGCTAACAGCAAGTACTAATACCCAGTCCCATGGGAACACAAAGAGAGGCCTCCAAAAACATGCCAGTTTAAGAAAAGTACCACATAAAAATCCTTCCATAAACTTCTAAGTTCCACCTTCCCTCTCCTCCCAGCACCACGAGCCAACACACGCAGCTGATTTTTGGAGGCATTTCCACACTTAGACAAACAGGCCAAACTCTTGCTGCCACAGAGTTCCTGTCCCACTCCTCACCTGAAATATGTGCATCCTGTACCGAGTGACAGCTCCGTCCTCCAGCAGCCCGACAATTCCTCGCTATCCCGAGGAATCCTGAGGAATCCTGAGGAATTCTGAGGAATCCTGAGGAATCCTTCTCCTGAGGAGCACGGAAAATTCCAGAAGCGGCCTGTCCCTCACACTGCCCTGGGCCCTGCTGGGCACTGCCCCTTTTATCACTTCCCCAGCTGTACCTTGTTAACTGCTCATCAGCCCCTCATCTCCACCTGGGAACTCCCAACACCTGGGGCTCAACTCCCTGTGCCCATCCCAGCAGTGCTGGCCCCACAAAACGGCAGCTGCTTCTCTTCTCCCACTCTGTAAAATCCCCATTTTCCTCCTTCTCTCTTCTCCTTCCTGCACCTGCAGAACTCCATAAGTCACCCCTATATTTAATTTGGCTCGTGTAACTCGTGACACTCTGAGACTCCTGCACGCACCTTCCAAAACTTCCAGGGAGTTGGAAAGGGGTTATCAACCCACAATAAAATCCGTTTTATCCCTGATTTTTTATATATTAATGAAAAAAATCCTGTGATAAATGCAAAAAAAAAAGAAAAGCCCTTAGTATTCTCTGATTTCACAAGATCCTTATGCCGCTTTTTTAATCATTGCACACAAGGGGGAAAACTTATTGCTGCTTTTTTAAGATCTATTTTTAAAGAAACAGTGAAAATGAGCTCATTTACAGACCTTAAAAAGTGCGACTTCCAGTACGAAAGTCTTAAAATTCTTCACAACTGTTCTTCCCTTGTAATAATGGCAGAGACTGCATTAAGTGAATGCTCACGCCATGAAGAAAACAAGTTTTTTTACATGCTGGTAGCTAAACCATCTTCCCCTAAATCAGGCAAAGTGAAAAATGCACAAGCTGCAGAAGGAAGGACTCTCACCATCATGAATGTAATGTGATAAACTCTGGTGTGTCTCTGGTCTCTGAACAATGTCCCAGCCGGACGCATTTCTGGGGCAAACCAAAACCAGCCCCCAAAATAACAATGCTGGGGCCACAAATGAAGGAGAAAGAGACCTGGGCCATCACTCAGGAGGGTGCTGGCTTGGACATGGGGCAGGCTGTACCTGTGGACCCCAAAAAGTTGTTCACAGAGTGAACACAAAGTCACAGTGTCCAGTGCAGGGACTGCATTCTGCAGCAGCAAGGTGGAAATCCAATGGAAATCCAGTCCACGCTTCTACTCTGAAAAGCAATTCCTCACTCCACCTCCTTCTTCTGGATCAGTCAGCTCCGAGGGGCATAGGGAACCCACAGCCAATATAACAACCCTACTCAAAAAGCATCTGAAGTTAAGCAGAGACACACTTCTGTGCTCTTGCTGACTGGAAGCCACTGCTCAATTCAGCAAAGCAATTAAATAGATGATTGTTCAGAAGTGAACTTATATTTGAACCATGTGCACCTCCCTTATGCTTTTCGTTAGGCAGATCCTAAAGAAGTTGTCTGAAAGAAGTCATATGGACCTGATGCTTTTAAAATTATTTCCCAAATGTGTAGGGCTAGCTGTCAAAACAAAGGAAACAAACATGTCACATGGAAGTAAATCTAAACAGCCCCTGATTTACAAAACCTTTGCAGTGTTTGCATGCAGAACATAACAAAATGCAAATCACGAGCCAGGACGAGGAATTTGCACAGGAATATCGAGATCATCTTTTGTCATTCACAAAGCTGTCATCCACAGAAGATTTTATTCCCAATCTACTCAGGATTTTACTACAGCCTGAGTAGTTTGCTCACTGTGCAATACCACCAGGTGGCAATTTGAAGCACTAATGTTTGGATTGTCTTCATGTGCACCTTATGATTCCCCAAATACTGCTAGAAGCAGTAACCAACAAAAATCTGTCTTTCTATTTTAGACAACATTTTCTATACAAGAACTTTTATCGCTTCACTACCATTTGTGACAGTTTCTTACTAATACAGCAAAATGGGTGCAAAATATGTTCAAAATCCTTTACATATGGAGAGATGGAAAGACGAGGAGTTTGAGTCTAACAGAAAATAAGACTGAACTACTTAAAAAAATCATTCAACTTGGAAGCCTCCTTTCTGAAGACAGGGGGGAGCAGGACACGGAGACCAGTGTGGAAAATCTTTTTACAGACCTGCCCCCAGGTGTCTTCTTCTACCAGAGCATCACTGCTTGAGTGAAGTTCAAAGCAGCACTGGTGGGGAATATGGGCACAGGAGCATTTTTAAGAAGTCACAATGCTGCCTGAGGAAGTTAGGCTGGGTATGAACATGAAGACCTGCCATAAAGGGAAGGAGCAGCATAACTGTGCATAACTGTGTAGAGTGACTCAGTTGGACAGAAAAGCTGGAGAGCTTAAAGATTCTTTTTATTTATTATTTCATTTATATTTATCTATAGAAAACATTCTGGCATTTTCTTATCACAGATTTCAAGCCTGTGTTGTCTGTTACTAGGTAATTTTACAGTCCTAATGGCTTGAGTCAGTTGGAATCTTTAGTCATGCAAAATGAAAATATAGCAACAACAGGCCCCTTGTTTTACTGTAACACTTCATCTCAAAGGCACAGAAAATCTGTTCACATTAGAAATTCCTCTACATCAAGCAATAGAACACATAGGATTTATGCTGCACGCCTCCTGAAATTAAAGGCATCTCTACAGGGAGGTCAGTGTTAAAAGCAATAAAAAAGAGAAGTTAAAATTAACTTTCTTTGCCTCTCTCCAAAAGCCTCTGTGGAAATTTGGTCAGGAGAGTTACACAGAGGACCATCAACTGGCATAAGCTGACTTGAATTCAAGACCTGGTCACATTAATTGGGAGAAAGTATTTCAAGTTAAAAAGCCAAAGTCACTTACATTTTAAAAGTGCCAATAACTGTTAGATGTCAAATAGAGTCAAATAGAACAGAGAGGACTCGGCCATCCCTCTGTAATGGAGGCCTCTTCAAAAGCTTCTTTTAAATTCATTTCCATTCAGCACTTTGCACTGCAAGAACAGACTAGAACCAGGGACTGCACTGGAAAGAAAAGGCTCTTTGCAACGCCCTCCTTCTCTGTGTTCACTCCACGTGAAGGACAACCCTGAAATACTCCAAGCATTTGCACTTGTGCAAGGCACTGTGGCTCCTGGAACTGTAAAGGAACACAAAGCCAACCATGCAGGGAGTCCTTGTGAGCAGAGAGGGGAGTCCCATGTCCCACTGTGGGTTTGGGATGGCTGCTGCACATCTTTGCATCTCTCTTTCAGAGTATTAAAAGCACCACTGAGAACATGTGAAAACCTTTGTTTTGCCCTACAGGCCGTGCCAGGCTCTTGAAAAACACTTTGATTTTACAAAGGGCTTTGCAGCTCTAGCAAGGGAAGGGCAACTCTGGGGCTGCCAGGACCTTGCCTGATGTCAGGGGAGTTCCTGCATCTTCTCAACTCTCCCAGCAACGCTGCTCATCACAAGGCAACCCAGACCAGTTTATGGAGCAAGTGAAGGCACCTTCTGACTCCATTATTTACACTCTGCTCCAGGCAAATCTAGCAAAAAAAGCAAAAGGTTGCAAGGAGGAACCTTAGAGGGGAAATCACAAGAAATGATCACCTGAAAGTCCTGTGTCATGGACAGTCTCTCCTTCTGCCTGTGATTCTCCATCCAGAAGACAGGAACACTGCTAGTGGAGTATTTTTAATGCTGCTTTAACAATTAATGTATTATAGTGTTATTTAACTTCTACAAGAGGTAAGAACACACCTTTGAAAGACAAAAGAGTACTGCTGATTATGTGGAGACCAAACTGGTTCATTTGAAAAGGAATGGTTTTGACCAGGTAGTTTAAAGCTGGCAGAGCAGAATCACTAGAGAAGGCTGAGCAAATAAACCACAAAATTATCTGGACAACAAGCAGAAGACGACAGTGTGCAAGAGAGTCCAGGGGCAAGAAAATGAATGGCATCAGGAGAGATGCAGCTGCCTTTCAAAGCAGTGAAAATTTGGAAAATAGGGAAGACTGGAGATAAATTAAAAATTAAATTAAGTCAAGAAAAATCAAATGTTAGGAAACGGATAAACTGTATTAGAGAATTGGGAAAAATATGAGGCAGAGAAAAATGCTGAAGCAGAGAGGGAAGTGCTGAATATTACCTCAATTTTGGGACATTTTGGGTGGTTGGCATTCTTTAAGGAAGCAAGGGCACACTTTAACCCCTGGATTCTGGACTGTGCTGGATCCTTACACATCTCACCTGTATAACAAACATTTCCCTAGCAGACTTCAGCTGGTAGCACACTTCAGTTTATGGAGAAGCCAACGGCATTAGGATATTCCAGCTATCTGCCACAGGACATGTAGGTCACAGAAACACAGTGTCAGATAAAAGGAGCTAAGCCTGATCTCTCTTTTGTCTCACAGATTACAAGCTATTCCACAATCTAAAAGAAGATGTGTAAATCCTGATTATTCAGGACTGCCAGGAGTATCAGTTTCTCGCACAAAGGAACACCTGGCACAAAATAAACCCCAACAAGTCTCATGTGAATATGGTTTTTAGAGGACTTCCTGGGGAATGTCTTCCCTCTCCAGCCAGTACCTTCGCCATCCATCATTCCAGAGTGATGGGAAGCTTAGACTCCTGTTTAAATTATTATTTAATTAAGATGATAGACTAAAATAATTGCCTGCAGAAAGCTACTCTCCGGTTTGCACATGGCTTAAAACCCCATTCTTGGCTCAGACAGGGTTCCCTCAGTGGGGATTTGGACATGCACCATATTGGTTTTCCTGCCAATATAGAGGCATACCTAAAATTAATACAAAACTTCAAGCTTGTGTAAAATGTGGCTTCTCAGAAACATGCAGCAGCATTTCTGCCACTAGAAGGGATTCATCTGTTTCACAGTCCCTCGTGGATATTATCTTATGCTCCTGGTAAGATTTCAGCTGAAAACCTTGATCCTGATGTGCAGGACCATCCAACAGAACAAGTCTGACCTGTATCAATCCAGGGCTCCACTCCCTGGGGACTGAGAAGTCCCCAGAGCCCTTGGGTGGCTGCATGTCCCACTCTTGCTTGAAAGGATTCAGCAAATTGTTTGAGTCTGAACCCCTTCACAGCTTTCCTAGTCAATGAAACACTTTCACAATATGTGGCACATAGAAAATTATTATTCTCCAAGCTTGGATTTCCTTACCTAGGGGACAGACCAGCAACTGAGAAAATGCAATTTCCTTAAGTAAAACACTTAAATACTGTTTCACAAGAACAAAATTAAATTACAATATTCTAAGCTATATTAAAATAACCTATTTAAACATTTATTTTACAGAAAAAGCTTTTAACTTGTGTTCCTCTAGTTCAACTCCTGTCTAGAGAAATCTAAAAGACCTTGACATAAAAAGTGCATTTCCAACAAAACACCATTTACCAAACAATAAGTGCTGCTAAATTCAAAGGGAACATCCTGCACATGATTGGCTTAAATACACTATGCAATTTCCCTTCCTAAATTTTGGCTCGAACACCGTTTGACATATTTCCAGCAAAAGGCAACAAAATTAATTCTCTCCTTGTGCCCTGTACAAGCTGTGTGATTTACTCCGAGGAAATAAAAGTTTTCACAAAGTGTTTGATAATGGACCACCTTCATCAATCACCATGGCATTCTCCTCCCGTGACTTCCTGCAAAGTCTCTCAATGATCCTGCTTCCTCTCCCTCTCCAAAAAGGCAACGTGGGTTTTGTTTAACCTCCCCAACCATAAAACACAGCTCTTGTGTTAATCTGTCATCTACTAATCAAGACTCCATCCGGAAGGGCCCTGAATATCCATTAGCAGCTGGAATGCTGCATTCAAATCCTGGTTCCTAGCTGCAAAATGACAGGTTTGGGAACTATTGATGGTCTAGGATAATTCTTCTTCTGCAGATGCAGGTGTTTATGTGAGTAATTTTTTAAATACAGCATAAATCCCAGAAGTGCTGAGGGAGAACCATCCCATCCACTGCTCTGATGGAAGTTTTCAAAACACGGTGTCTATGAAAGCCAAAACTTTTCAAGGAGTATAAATGGTGTTTATAACAATACCTCTGGCATAACAATGGAAAATATGGTACCTTCTAGTTACTGACACAACAAAAATACTGCTTTTGACAAAGAAAATCTGTTTGGTTTGTGATGGTTACAGACAGAATATTGGGGGAAGCGTGTTGCTGCTCCTGTATAAATTGAGAGATAAACCTTAGTATGAAAAATCACAGCTCAGTGTGTAAAGAAGGAGATTTACCCATGTTTGGGAAGAAAATGGTGCTTCTTAGGGTGGCTCAGTAACTACAGTGTATTCTCAAAATCTCCACATATTTCAGAAGTTTTTGAAAGATGGCACAAACTAATATATCTTACATAACTTTTATTACCAGCACCTTATTCATGAGAGACTAATTTTGCTCTATCCTGACATGAAACATGCAAGTTTTGCTCAATTCTGACTTTTTTCATTATCTGTCAAATGAATTCAGAGCTTCTCTGCTCTCGGGATTTTAAAGAGGGTTTTTGATGCAGAACTCCATCTCAAATAGGTTGTGCTTTCTACACATTTTAAACCCATTTTTCGACGGTTTCATTTTTTTTCCAAACCTGTTTCAAAAGCTAAGCAAACAGTTCATGCTACTTCACAATGCAGAAGCAGTTGGGAACAGTTATTTTACTACCTTACATAAATGACCATGAAATGATGGCATATAATATAATGACATGGATGTAGCAAATGTCTTTTAACTTCCACAATGTAAAAAAAACCCACCCAACCCTTCCCAAATACCTGCAATTTCACCAGCAGGTAACAAAGGCTGAAAGACATAATAAAGTGCATGTAAGAGCTACATTTCAGGAATTTACCAATATGAAGATTTATGACTGTCACTTTATCCCAAAATTCTCCAACATCAAAGGGTGGTGTTAAAGCTGGAGTGACAGCCAAGGCAACAGCTGTATGGAAGAAATACAGCTCCTAAAACATCTCCCCTCTTGGAGTAAAGAAGGTCAAGGGATGCTGCTTTCATACCAAGGTGTTCTGGGTGAGCATCAGCTCACCAGCAAAGCCACCATCAGGCAGGGAGTTTTTGAACAGTCACTGCAAACTGCACAGAAAAAAGTATTTTAGGGGTGACACAGGAAACAAAAGTAAAATCTGAGCTTCCCTTCGCTGGCACTCTGAAGATTAAATATTGGGAAAAGCTGCTGTCACAGGTTCCTGCTCATTGGGATTCCACACATCAAAACCAGGAGCTTTCTGGAACTCTGGAAACTTGCTCCTGAACTCAGACAAGCACACAGTATCGCAGATGAAAGAGTTGCTGACTGCTGTGCAGTTAAACCCACTAATTTACTTAGCATATTCTCTCTTTCTGAGGTCTCCTTGCAGCTGTTCCTTGCAAATGATCCAAGGCAACATTCCCCTGCTTGAGACAAGCATAGCAAATTTGAACTAAGGAAACACTTTTAGGAGGAGGTGAAAAAGCATCTGAACTCCAGGGAAAAAAATGAACACCCCCCCCGGTTCTAAAGCATTCAAAATGTGTGCACTAATTTTGTAGTTTCTACAAAAGATAAAAGCTCGTGCATGAAACTTGAAATTAGAAGGATTAAAGGGTAAAGAAATTTTGCTTTTCCTTTAGAAACAAGGGCAAATGTCAGCCAGTGAATTTATACACGTTATTTCGTCCTTGTTACATTTGCATTACAGTGTTACACTGAGTTCAAATTCACGTTGGGAAGTAACATTAAATATTACTTAAAATATTAGTGCCACGACTAAGTGCATGAACAATTCCTGAATCTGGTCTAGACAAAGTAGAATAACAGCATTTTGATAAAAAGTCCAAACTAAAGGAATTTGAGAGAGGAGGCAATGGGTATACTAGGAAATCATCTGGGAGCACACTCTTTTTTTGCAGTTCCTAGGCAAAGGCTTGGAGATCTCCAATTCCACTTGGGAGCAGGGAATTCACTTGTGAAATGGGACTGGGAGACAGTCAAGCCACTGGGGCAGGACTTCAGGAAGTACAGTTGGTATTTCCAGACTTCACTGACCTGCAGTGGCTTGAGGGCTCCTGTTTTCTGGCACTCCCTGACCTCTGTGCATTCTGTTTGGATTAATGAAGTTTGGGTAATGGAGTTTTGTTTAAGTTTCCTTCTTCGAGCTACAGTTCCCAGACTCAAGAGGCAAAGTAATTAATAACTAAGATTTTTAAGGCTTGAATTCTCTTTGCATTTTGCTCGTTTCATACTGTACCATTTCCCTTCTTTCCTCCTTTGTGCCTTCTTCCTTCCAACTAATCCTGTTTGCCCGTTAACAGGAATGAAACACGGCGAGTTGAATATCAGAGTGTGAAAATCAGGGTAGACACTGACACTGATCGTTTTATTCAAATATAATCACCAGAAACCTTAAGAAGAGTGAGCTGCTGTTAATGGCACCTCCAAGACATGCATTTGCCACCACGTGTGCACACATGCTCCACAGCCTTGGGGCACATCTCGTGGGGAAGACTCACGGACACACAGGCTGCAATCAGCCCGCAGCTCTTTGTCCACCATTCCTTTCCACTCTGTTCCTAAGTCTCCCACTGTTATTTCAACCTGCCAAGCTGTCAGGGAAACAGAGTCAGCTGCAGTTCTTAGGCTCTCATAAGAACTTATGGATGTGGTATGTGCCCAACCACTCTCAGGTTTCCTGTGGTGTAAGTTAGTACCAGCTCAGCCTCTTTCTTCTGGCAAGCGTCCCTGAGGGAGATAATCCCCAGCTTCCCTCGTCCTTCACAACACCCCCCATAAAAAATTCACAACCTGATTGCTCAAATCTGCTCCTTTCTCCTGAGCACACTGGGTTACAGAGCTGTGCGACCAGGGCTGGATGATCCGTGCACCACAAAGCTTTGTAAAGAGGCCCTAAGAATCTCTATTTTAGACACACTGAGAGATAAAGGATCTAGAAACATATAAACAAACATCCCTCCATCCCAAAGCCTCACTTTGCTCACTCCTGAATGCCTCTGGAGTTTAGCAGAACCTTCTCATGCTGTCCTTTGGCATACTGCTTTCTGTTCAGGCAACAAAGCCCTCTGCCCCCAGCCAGGTTGCTCCATCTCTCCAAATACTTCTGAGCTGCTTTCATTCTACTACTAATCCCGCTCTCTTTGCTCTGCTCTGGTTTAATAAATTGCCTTTCTCCTCCAGACTTCGAGCTCTGCAGTGGGAAGAAGGCACAGGAATCTCAGCCCTGCTCTCTGAACGTGCAGCCAACACATCTCTAAAATACACGCTCTAAAAATTAATGAATAAATAGATTCCTCACAGAACAAATGTATCCTGAGAAAAAAGTAGGATAAATGATTCTCTCAGAGTTTCATGATACTCTGCTATTGGTCCTGTACCTAAAGGTGATATAGTTCAAAAGCACACAAAGCTAACACTGTAGGGCAGCTCCTCACTCAGCAGATGCTCAGAATACACACAAGACTTGCTTTCACGTTACGTTTTCAAGATCCAACATTTAAAAATAATTCTCTTAAATCTCACAAATCTCATAGAGATATCAGGCCCTTCTCCAGTGAGTCAGCTGCCTATTGCAAACATGACTCACTCACAATATGGAGCAACCCCCTGCTCCCTTATAAAATCCACAAACAGAAGGAAAAAGAGGTCCACTCAGAGCTCCCACCAGGGTAACACACAACCTGTTTGCTCTGCACCTGTCAGGTAGGCTGTGAAGTCATTGCATAGGAAACACTTTGGCATTCTCCCCTTGCACAGCCCCGTGCATGTTGCAGGCAGGCATCTAAAACCATCTCATTACTGGTAAGAATTCATTGACAGCAGACAGTTCACTGCCGATGCCAAATCTCTCTCCATCGCTTGGCCTGGGGGAATATCCTCAGAGAGAGACCTGCCACTCTCTGACCTGTAAAAGCAGCTGCAAAAGCTGCCCAAAAGAGGTACTTGTGGTGATTCATAAATGTCTGAAGTTCTGTTATGTTTTCCTGTGCTAAGTGCTCTCTTGCTTAGCAGATCATCTTTACTTTCCCCCCGTGCCTCTACCCTTCAATCCAGTTTCAGTGTTTATTCATGTCTCCCTTTTCAGGGTCACATTTCCTTTCAACCATCACAATCAATTTTTCTTCTCCCTTTTCTCTTCTCTCTCCTCTATTCAAACTGGGGCTAGTCTGATATTTGCTGACACCAACTCTTTGTGGTTTTTAACATAAACTCCTACCAACATCACTGAGCCCCGGCTACTACAGAAGAATATAAACCTGTCCCCGTGTGTTTCCACGTTGCCAATCAAAGCTGGTTTTTGGGCATTACCAAAATAAACAGTATTAGCAACAATTAGATCCGCTTGGTTCAAATCCCTCTATGTATGGCTACACCAGAGATTTGCTTAAATCACAGATGCAAAAGAGCATGTAAAATTTCATTACTTTTACTGATTTAAAGCCTCGCACTTTTTGAAACGCCATCGAGGAAAAATGCCATTGAGGAAAAATCCCACAAACACATTTCTGAGGTTCAATGTTGCAGTTAAATAAGTAAACCAGGCTTAAAATAAAAAGTTGGCATTTTAAAGGCCTGCAAATAGGATTAGATCTACCCAGCCTGTATAAACATTAATAAGTGGAGCTCCATTCAGAGCTAATGTGTCTGTGAGTCACGTGAGGAGCAGCATGAAGTCCCTTTAATTTGCAACCAGAAGGTCTGGAGGTTGGAAGAGGTAAAACAACTCAGCAGAAAGGTTCACTAGGACATAGATTAGGATCTTACTCTTTCAAACCCCTGTTTCTGTTGGCTGCAGCTCTGTCTGATCGCTGCTGAGCTTGAGCTCTCGCCCACTTTATATCTTTAGCTCTCTGAAGATATAAAAAATGGAATTCTTTTTTCAAGCTGGTTCTCAGCCTGGCACAGCCCAAGCAGCAGGTTGGATATAAGGCTGGGATATTTCTCCCTCCCTACCCACTCCCAACCCCTACCAGTGATGAAAAATGACATGACAGCAGTGAATTAAATAATACTCTTGTCCAACTATTCCTATTTTTCAGTACTATAGACTATTTCTACTGAGAAGTCCTGGATAAAGTTTCCTACAATTCCCTGCAGATATTCTCTGGAATGTTATCCTGCTGTAAGCTTCTTGCAGAAGGAGCCTTTTCTCCTCTGTGGGAGCCACTGGGTGCTGGGAACAAAGGCATTCCTGGTGGGGAGGTTGGTGCTGAAGGACATTGAGGACATTTCAGACACATTTCTGCTCCTCAGCACAGCAAAGCAGAGATAAAAATCAAGAACAAAATAAGTTTCTTTTGGATCTTGGGTTTGTTTGTCTGGGACTTTGCCTTTTTTCATGCTAACCAGTGAGGAAACCTGCAGTAAAGATCAAAATCTCATCTCTTGGTTTCATCGGGGATTGATCCCTAAGAAAAAAAGCCAAAGTTTAGGAGTTAAAAATTCGATGGAAGTTCAGAAAAGCCTAAATGTAGCCTGCAATATATAATGTGGAAAGTGACAAAGAGATGGTAGCAATGCACCATCAGACCCGTTGCCAAAGTAAATGAAAAAGTCACCCGGGCAGATAACATCTGGATATGTGCAACCTCAATTTAGGCAAAATCCTAATATAAACAAGCCCACTGATAGCAGAAGGGTAGTTAAACATTCCACTGGCCTTGGATAATCGAAACCATCTTCCTCGCCTAAAAAAAATAACAAATCTTTCAATTATCAAACTCTGAGGAAGGAACTGACAGTTATTGGATGGATTCCATTAAAATTTCAGCTTTTCGCTCTGCAGACAAACATCTCTGCAAACAATTTTTTGTTTGTACAGAAACTACAACAGCTCTCAAATGGCTTAATACTTGTAAATACTAGTAATATACAGTATACTGATCATACATAATATAAACACAACTCATTTTGATCTGGTTTAGTAGACTGAGGCAGAGCTACATGTTCTGCTACCTCTGTAATGGTATTATTATTTCCTGTGATGTCAACATTAAAATAAAATTGGAAAGAAAATGTATTTGCAGCTGTGTAACATGGAGTTTCTTTAGCATATGCATACCCTCTGCAAGAATCCTAAAAGATAATGGTAACAGTCACTCTGGGAATGGTAACAATGCAACAAGAGAATTTAGTCTCCAACAGATTTCATTGAAAGGCTCTGGAGGATCAGTGGAAACATATCATATTACACCAACCTAATTATATATTGCAATAGTCATTCAGTCAACCCCTAAGTCAACTTAGTGCATTAGTATATTATCACTGATAATGAAGTTTTGACAGTAATCTGAAACATCTGCAACAAGTACCATCAAAGCCATTGAATGCAGAACAGCATTAACAAAATAATTCTTTTTTTTTCCCAGGACTAACTTAGTATAGTTCTGGGGTGAATGTCACATTAGAAATAATTGTAATCATAAAAGAATCACCTTTCGTGCCTCTTGCTCGAATGCACATGAAATGGAATAATCTCTACATTTCAGTAGAATCCAAGCAATTTTTATGCAGCAAAGCTGAAGCTGATACAGCGAGTCAAAAACAAATGCTGGGGAGCACTAGAGGTTAGGAAACACCAAGGGGTTACGAGAAGAAAAAAATTCCATTAAGTTCCATTGCAAACAATAACAGTTAAAAGGAAAATACCATCCACATGTGCCCCAACAAATCCTAATGGCGACTAATTAAAAAATAAATTCTAAAAATTCTAAAATTCCGTCCTCCTGTAGCTAACAGAGCTAAAAAGCTCATTTTTAAAAATAGGTCAAGTCTCTCATCTCCATGCAACAGTGACAGAAGCATTAAACTGGCTGATTTAAAAAGAAAGGGATTATCAGAACCCGTATTTGCACACAGTTATGCAGAAAAAATCACCTAAAATGAAATTCCACAGAGACATATTATGCCAAGCAGAATACACAAGTAAACCTGACAAACAACACAGACAACCCGAAAATAGGCTATGAAGTTCCCAGAGAGAAAGATATCAAAGGGGAAACTGCATATTTAAAAAGTTAAAATGTGCAAAACTGGAAAGCTTGCTCACCAACAACTGTCTAGTTTACATGAAAATAAAAATGCTACATGGTGCACCAATGTTCATTGATAACTTCATTTGAAGGTATATCACACCCTGCCTGGGAGATCAACTGATTTACTCAGCTCTCATGTACTGCAGAAGGTAAAACAAATAAGAACTAGCTTTTGGATTAAGGCTGGAGATGAATTTCAAAATATAGAACCCCTGAATCGATTTGCACAGCAAAAATCACATTCTGGTCCCACTTAATAATGAAGGAATCTGGAAGAGATTATCTGACTTTTCCTGAGCGTACCATGCCCGAATGCATGGACAACATTTTCATAAGTGCAAAGACACAGGGATTTAACTTGCAAGACAGTCACCAAGACAGCCTCAAAATTAACCATTTTGAAGGTGTTATTCTATTGCTTTGCACTTTGTGTAACACACAGCCAGGACACTTTCTGAATTACTGCAGCACTTGGATATGGGGGTGTTACCAGTGCTGCATCAGACATGAAGGACATGGCTCCATCCATCTAAGTCTTTGTGCTTAAATCTCTTTTTTTTCTCTTATTTTCTAAGGTTTGGTTGTATAAATCTTATCATCCTAAACACAAACAGATACACCAAAAGAGGACTCAAAGTGTGTGTTCCAACCCTCCATATTCCTGCTATATATTGGCAAGGCATGACTTCACCTGCCACATCTCCTGGCTGTACTGGGGAATGTTTTGTTGATTTTAAATGACTTTCCTTCTACTGGAGAAAACCAAGTTCATTCTCAAGTTATTTAATTGTTCACAATGCTATCGATCATTAAAATAGAAATGACTTAATTATGCTGGAATGTTACATTTCCAAGTAGAAACCCTGAAACAGAAAGCAGTAGCTGAAGAGCAGGCTTATCCATCTCATGAACCAAGTTTTGAGCAAGAGAGCACGTGCAGAGTCCATGCTTTTTCCAGGTATTACAATTTGGATGTGTAAATTACAGAGATGTCTGTACAGGACCTTGGTTTCTTGTTAAGACAAAGGTATGATGGGGCTGTGAAGCTGCTGCATCCTCAGCCAGACAACAAGGACTTTCATTTAAGTGGCACTCACAACATGACACCACAAGGGGCTCCATCTTTGGAGAAGGCTCAGTGTCCTCTCTTGAATATATATAGTGAAAAAACAACCTTCAGAACTTAACTTAAACTCTAGCTTAGAGAGTGAACACTCCAGAACTAGAACTTCCCATCTCATCAGTGGACACTCCTCCCCTCCCTCCCTGAATTCTTCCAGGGGAAAAAAACCAAACCAAACCAACAAACCAAAACCCTTGTGGGATGTGGGATACCCCAGTCTGGAGGACAGTCATGGACCACAGAGATCATTAACATCTTTGTGATGCTCTTCAACAGTTGCAGTGTCCCATTTCAGAAATAACATTTCTGGAAAGCATTTATACCATGTTGAACTTAGAGCCCCTGAGCCATGCACTGAAGGTAGTCACTGCTACATCTGTTTCTGCCATATTTAAATTCATAGCGTAATTCAATTGCAAATAATTAACTATTTATCACCGTAAAGTTCACATTATAAAATCAGAAAGGGCCAATATGATCCTAACCATTTAATATAAGATACGGGCCTTAAAAGAAGGAAAGGGGAGAAAAACAAAATAAACCCTGGTAATGAATCCCCCAGTAAATCAAATACAATCGGTTTTGCTTGCCCATCATACCCCTGGACAACCCAAACCCCTTGGGGGTTTTTTTCACAAGACTTACAGGATATATGGCCGTACATACCAGTTAAGTCCATCTTTCACTTTTATAGCCTGAAGAGGAGAATTATTTAGTCAAAATAACATGAGTACACAGCTCTTGTAATACTGTTGTGACCTCGGCTTCTAACACCTACATGGGAGCATTACTATAACTCAAGAACTTTTTTCACTTGCAAGGACATCTTAATTATCCCACCCATGACATGAATGTTTTTGGAAGATAAAGTCTTTAATTAACTTGTTGCCAAACAATATGTTTACTGTCCCTGAAGGTCAGTTGTGGTATAAAGACATAAGGACACTTAACTTTGGGAGATGAGCATTGTAACTGCCGTCAAACATTAACCAAGTGGTCATCCATTATCTGCACAGCAGCAATGCAGAGTAGGAAAATATTCCAAGCATCATAAAATGACTGTGTTAAAATAAACCTCTATTGAGGCTTGCAACAAATAAATACAACTAGAGAGACAGTGCTTGTAACAGGATTTGTTAGAAATTCCACTTAATCTCAGCAGTCAGTCGGTACTGGGAGAATTTGCTCAAGACAGTCAAACAAGATTGCTCCTGTACTACAGAAATCTGTCTTTGCTCATTGCCCTTGTTGGGAGAAGTTATGGCCTGAAACTGTTTTTAAAGATTTTATCAAAACGACTGTAAGGGCTCCTCGCCTTGTCCAGTTCTGAATTTAAACCAGAAACTTGTACACAGCAGTTTGAGTAAGACATCCGTGATGTGCAAAGGCCAGGGGACACACACAGGTACAGGTATAACAAGGGGTTTCCTTGTGCCTGCAAAGCCATGAAGGGCAGCTCAGGACTCCTGGTACAATTCTTATAGCAAAGGAGTTCTCTGTTCCAGGCAAATGAGAAGATAACCACCTTTGACTAAAGGTCTCTTATTATATGTCAATTAGTTGTGTACATGAACTGGGAGAGGTACAAAGAGAAAAAAAAGGACAAACAATGGAATAAAATAAAGGAAAATTATGATTCGAATATACATGAAGCACTTCTATGCTGTTGTGCCCAGTGTTACTCAGTCTCTGACTCACATCCTTCATCATTATTCTGGAAAACTAACAGACACTTGGCCCTTCCTTTGCTTTACCGTCAGAGACAGATGGAAGGAATGGAAGGCAAAGAAAAGCAGCTAAGAAAATCAAGGAGGAAAAAAAATCATCTTTGCCCAACGAGACACACTCTTCTCATCCTACGCTCCCAGCACACACTCTTTGGTGTAGAGGAATAGGTAACAACTGAGAACGTGTGTTTTCCTCAAAGTATGGGACAATATGGGAACAACTTGTGAAGAAACGGCATATGGAAGAACCTAAACACAGCAAACAGGCAAGAGTGAAAAAAGTAAACAGGGGAAAGAAATTTGGATGAGAAAATAGAAAATATGAGCATGTTGACTACTCAGGCAAGGGAGGCAAAGATTCAACTACAGAAGTGAAAATATTAAGAATTTAGAAGGGGAAGGGAATGAGAAATCTGGAATGCCGAAGTCACAAAACATAAGAACCGGAGGAGGAAGACAAATCTGGAGACATTCACATCCAGGTGTGGCCATTAGCACTGCAGTGAGCTAGAAAACAAAGAAGTTCTTTTGGCATACCATAGGGCATTAAAGAAGATGCTTTGCATTTGTGCCTTTTGTGCAAAAGTAGTTGATTCACATCTGCTATTTGAAAAACTCTTGTATGTCAGCACTTAAGATACTGGAATAGCTTGTTCGTGTTGAAACACGGACTATTTGCTGTTTTCCCATTGAGAATAGATTAGATTTCAAATTCCCCCACTTGGTTACCAAAAGCATTTCCATCAGCTGGAAACACTTTTCAATCCATCTTGCCAACTTTTGACCTACACTAGTTTCTTTTGGAAGGTGAAACCCGCCAGGATCAGGCATGGATAAGCAATTCTCCACCGAGAGCATGTCAAACAGACACACAGCCTCCCCTGAGCCAGAACGCAGCAAATGTGCATTTCTTCAGGACGGACCCTTGCTCAGAGCTGCTCATATGGAAGCAAATAACAAGAATCTATGTCACTCTGCAGTTCCACTGGTAGATGGGCGTAGGCATCACACGTGCTATTCATTTGCTGAAATAATATTGCAGAGTGCTGTTTATATGCTGCCTATAGACCACCTAATTTAAGGAAAGCGGCATATTAAAGCAATTGAAAAAGTCATTTGTTTCTGCAGCACAAAATGAAGAGCCTGATTGCTAGACAAAATAATTGACATAGTGTTACACTGCACACATTTGCCTGAATACGAGGATATAATAAGCCATTATATGATAAGAGAAGGCTTCAGCTCATCTCGGCCCAGGAACATTCTGTCTTTTTCCTCCACTGATGTCAGTGAGCCCCCTGAAGTGCCAGCCAGCTGCAAGCTGATTTTTGACTGAGCTCTCCCCTTTGTATGTGAAATGGAAACCAAGATCTGTCCCTGTGGCTGGCTGGCAGCTCAGGGCACCTGATACCATTGCAGTATTATCCCTGCAGATGGAAGTATACCCAAGTCCTTCCTCACGTTCTCCCCATCATTCCTCTTTGCCATGCATCCACAAGTTATTTTCTTTTTTTAAACAGGTCTCCACAAGTCCAGCTCTGATGTCTCCTTAATTTCCCAGACGATGTGCTGCCTCACTTGTTGCTTGCAGGAAGGAAAGCTTCCTGCAGGCTGGTTGCACTCAGCAGAGAATACAGATGCCTTGCTGCAGCAGGAGGAAGAACATCAGAGCCGAAGTCATTATCCCCTTCACCATCACCACTCTCCATCCTCTGTGGAAACCCTCTGACAGCATTCCCCTCTTATCTTCTTCTACAGTGTCAAGCAAAATGAAAAGGTTAAACTTGAAGGCTCGTACGTGGCCTTTGGGTTAGACATGTATGGGTTTTTTTTAAAAAGTCCTATACACAGCAAAATATTTTTAAAATCACAGAAACACAAAGGTTCAAGGACTAAATTTGCTACCTTAGCTGAATTACACCTACCCTAATACTGCTCCCCAGAGAAATACTTAACATCACCCTTCCTAAACTGACTATTGGAAGCCAACCTCAGAACCAAAATCTCGTTCCAGTATCCAATAACATGTCACAGATGTAAATCCCCACACCTTGGGGCTTCACGTGCTCCTTTACATGGCTCTTCATACAAAATACAGGGATGCTAAAAATGGGTAAGTATTCTCAGCTTCAATCTGGTCAGGGTTTTCCTTTTTATTTTCTGTATTTAGCATCTCCCTGTTCAACCTTCTTATCCTCTCTCACATACCCACATTTCCTCTCCTTGCTCTGGTGGAGACTATTTGGACAATCAGACAGCAAGAAGTGCAGACAGTGCTGTGAAACCAACTCACTGGAATCACAGGGATCACGACTTCACTCACAGCAAGAGCCTGAGCAAGGCAAAGTTTCGTGTTAAAAAAGAAAGGAATGTTACTAAATATTCGGTCTCCAGTGCTATGTGCCAGCACACATCCACTGGATGATGGATTGCCCTGCAGAACCCCTCCACATGCAGCCACCTCCAGATCAGCAGTGGTTTGTTACCCCAGGCTGGAGCCCACTAAATGAAGCAAGTTTTACAGTAGTTTGAAAGTCTTTGCACAACATCAGCTTTTAGGCTTTCGGTCTTTTACAGATAATTCGGAGGTTCGGGGTCAAAATATATGGGCCTTGGTTTTGCATTAACACCATAAATTATCAAAACAACTCCTTATCTAAGATTCATCTGTTTGTCTAGAAAATAAATGTCAGTACTGTCAGGAAAGGGAAAAGTTTATGATTAAGCTCCAGCTGTATCATTTCTCATAATATCTGCTTGAAGATGGCAATCAAAAGCATTTTTAAAAGATGCAGCCCTTGATTTCCATCCACCTCACCGAAATAGTATCGCAGAGAATTCATACAAAAGAGCACTTATGTAGAAACACATACCTTGACAGTCAATATTGTTATGTGAAACCATTTTGCAATTAGCTTAATTTTAAGCTAGAAAAATAACTCAACAGAAAATGACACAGGATGACTAGGCTGAGCAGAGAAAGCAATTTTGCTTAAACATGTGTAGACATCAAGCCAATGATCTGCTACAGCTCAATGGAAAGCTCATGTGCACTTCTCTGTTTTGCTAATGGGCTGTTTCAAACACTGACAGTCTTTAACATTTCTTCTGCATGAATTTTTCATTCCCCCTCAAAGAGAAACAAGGAAACCACCCAGTTTTCCAGCCTGTACAGAGTAACTAAGCAATTCATGCCATGACCCCACTGATAAAACCTCCAAAGAGGTTCTCCCCATCAGTGCCGAGGGAATCCCAGACTCAGAGTCACTGTGGGATCCTTGATCCACATCAGGTTCATCTTCACTTGTTCAAGGCACAGCAGATAAGGCTGAAAACCAGGCAGGGCACAGAGCAGAGACCACATTCCTGCCTCATGAGAAAAGCTCTCAGATGAGGAAAGAGCTGTTACACTATCACAATCTAAGTTAATAATAACAATAATAAAATACTATACCTTTGGGGATGTTGAACATGGAATTAAGTTATTTATTTAAAGTATCACATAACAGCGCCAGGAACAATAGGCACAGGCACTTTCTGTTTTTTTCTTCATGTACAAATGAGTTCTGCACAGAGATACCAAGTGTCTTGCCATGTCATTACTGCAGAACGACAGCAGATACTTATCTGCTCAGCCTTAATTAATTTACTCCCAAATGAATACCGCATTTAGAAGGAAATAAATTGCAGTTTTATCCTGGAAGACCACTTCACACAAATGGGACAAACTGTTACCTCATCTGATTTGTATCTATTCTCTAATCACACAGAGATTTACTACAAGGGAATTTAAAATTATCCTAAAAATACACAGCTGATATTGCACATAAATATTGCATCTTCCTCTCTAGATCAAATCCTTTTAAGGGAAACAGCAAAGTTGCTCAAGGCTTGTTTTTCTGACATCTCACATGGACGTGCCTCAAACGCTTATATCATGGTTCCATCAAATTTTACATCACCTATGTGGAAATATCTCCAAGTTCAACAATGTTCCCCTGCTTGTGTTCTGCTCTTTTGGTGTTTTAATTATGTTACTTCACACAGCAGAATGGGGTTTGACATTAGGATGGAATGTCATAAATCGTCACTTTAAGAAAATGCATTCCCTTGAGGAGAGGTAATACAGGCCATATGAAAGCCCCTGTTTCAGCTTAAAACCTTCCCAAACAACCTTAATTGTTTTCAGAAAGTCAATGGCAGGATTGTGCCTTCAGAGGCACAGAAGAAGTAAGTTACATGTTAGCTCTGGTTTTTTGTTGTGGTGGAGTTTTTTTTAAAAAGAGTGAAAAATGAAATGAAATGTGAATTCAACATTAATTCAATAGCACTGACTCTGGAACAAACGTATGATAACATTGTGCTGGAGATGTACAGTTAACATTGTGCTGGAGGTGTACAATCACTAACATTTTCTTATCCTTTTCCATTTTCCTGCATCTCTTCAAAACATTTTACTAGGGAAATGGCCAATGCTATAATACAAAGACCAGTGCACAGCATATAAACACCAAAAAACATTTTCACAATGATAACCAGTGATTCAAAATGTCAGAAGTTTACACAGACTTCACAGACACCAAAGCTTGACATGTTGCAAAAAACCCCACTAAACTAATTTCTTAGAATGCTAATTGTTGCTTTTGTAATGGTGAAATCAAGACCCTGTAGGTTTCACTCTAAAGGGAACCCATCAATCTGCTCTAACTGCTAATTGACTAATGAAATTTAAATTTTAAGTTGAAATTTCGCACTTGAATGATGCAGTTTCCACAGTAACATGGGCTTGTGCTTTGAATCCAATAGGGATGCACATGGACACGGATCCACAGCAAACACTGTGACAGCAGCAGACACACACGGTCATCTGCAGAGGCTCAGATATTTCTCAAACAGCGTCTTAAAAGAGCTGCAAAGAGAAAGAAGTGGGAGAACACAATTCTGTAAAGAATTCTGCCCAGCTCTCTTTCAGTTTGTGGAAGGACACGCCACTGAGCCACTCTCCAGTCAGTTGAGAGTGACAACAGCAGTGCACACTCAGTTTTGTAAATGTATTTCCATGCATTACCTCAACACCCTGAATGCTCTCTTCCATGTTTTCAGGCTGTTTATAAAAGGAAGATTTGGCTATTGCCAGCCTTTTTTCCCAAGGCACTGTGAAAGGATTCCCTAGTTCTCGTGGTCTCACCAGACGACACGGCTTTAGGGTCCGGAACCACTCAGGAGGGGAGAGGGGGACAGGAATGAAGGCAAAGAGATGCCACTACTTTTTGGCTAGAAAGAAAAGACAGCCTGCAGTCCTACTGCCAGATCCAAGTGGCCCAGGAATCCTCCCCTGCTCTGCCCCAGGAGACACTCTCCAAAAGAACCAGAATGTGCTGACTAAGGGGTAACGAAGCCACTTCTTGCCTGCTGACCTCTGTCACAGGTTTAAGTAGCCTGTGAGGTCCTGAGCTGCCCTTACCTCACCTGGGTGCATATAACTTCCACTAAATTAATTTTCTCAGAGAGAGAAAAGAGAGAATCAATATTTATTCCAGGATCAAAACGCTTTTCGCTTAAAGAACTCGGCGGTCTAGAAAAACGAGGAGCAATCATTTTGTTCCCATGACAAACAAAAGCTTCCTCAGCAGCAGACACTGTATATTGACAATAACCTGTAAGCATCATAGCATGCATAGTAATAAGATGGCATTTTGCTGCAGTGGATTTCTATCCTGTAGACAGTCCTGGTTTTGGATCTAAGTAGAAATATTTAACAATCAAAATAGAGTGTTTTCCATTAAATAGTAACTTTACAATAGTTACAAACAACAAACACTTATTGGCACTCCCTCAACATCAGTTTTATTTAACGTGTATTAATTTAAATGCTGAGGCTATAAATAATGGCTAATAAATCACCAACCAACTCAAAATGCAAGGAACATGAAGGTTGGGGGTTTTTTTGGGGAACTATTATTTTATTTCACTGCAATTAAGTTTGTAGTGCACCAAGCTACCACCAAAAATGTCACACCAAATTAACTTCCCTTTTATTAACCATGGCAGGTCAAATAATTAAAAAAGCGAAGGTGTCTTGGTAATGAGACTTAACTAAAGGACACTAATTTACAATGACACTGGTTCCTCCATTCTGTATTACCTCACGTGCTTATTAAAAAAATCCTTGAAGGGTCAAATTCTTATGTCATCTAGAAATGAGTTTGATCACTCTCTGTCTGAACTGTATTCATTTTGCTCCTAACACAACTCCCAGTTTTCACCCTGTCACATCAACTTGGCCTTTAGTGGCTTGATGCTGTTTCATAAGATGTCATAAAGCACACTTGTCATCAGCTGCTGCATTACACAGACCTCAGTGGTAACTCTGTCACAGGCCAAATAAAAGCAGCTCCCGTTGGCCACCCACTCACTGTGGCACATACAAGTAGCTCCAGACCTCCAGTTTCTAGAATGGATCAACTTGGTATTTGATCAATCAAAAACGTACAAGGGAACACTAGTTTTCCACAGTTTGGGGCCTATTTATGTATTTCAAACACTCGAGTTTGAAAACGATTTGAAATAACAGTGTTTCCTCAAAGATACTGATGACATCCATTTCTTTCCAATGGTTTTTAATGAAACCAAATCAAGTCCTATCCCATATGTACCATTTCACCATCACGCAGTACGTCTCCTCTCTTTTGGACTCCACAATTATTTCTGATTGCCATTTTATCTCATCTTTCAGAAAAACAGCACCTGGAATGGTCAATGAAAATAAACAGCACCAGCGATGCAAGAATTTGCTCTTCAACAAGGATGAGATCAAGTGTGGGCTCTCTGTGTCCAGTGGGTACAAAAGGATAATCTGATGTAACAATGCTGGACATCACAAAAATGAATATTAATATGGATTGAGAAGACACTGAAAACAAGATTAAAATGCAATCAGAAGTGCTACTTTGTTTTATTTTTACAGGGTTTTATGAAGACTCGGGAACCCCCTGATCTGAAAATTGGTGGGGATTAAGAGAACACCGTGGAGAGGCATAATCCATGCTTGTTCTGTTCCTGCTCTTCCCCTCACACTCTTTTATGGTCATTAGGGGACTTGTTGCCTTTTTTCCCCTCTTTCTTTTCACACCACTCTGGAAGACACAGCAATAGCCGGCTTCACGCTTGGAGAGGATGGCGTCAGCTCCGAGTACATTTCCCAGTCCCCAAACTCATTTAATATCAAATCCTCCAGTTGAGGACATAACAGATATTAAACTGATAAAAACATACGCTGCACTTGATCTTTGCCAAAAGGTCAAGAGGCAAACAGGAATCAGCAGAGTCAATGGTTTCTTGGTCTGACACAGAGCACACGCTGAGACCGAATCATCCCAAGATTTTAACGCCGCGGTAGCAACAATTATGGAGCTTTATCACTCGGATTTATTTCAAGGAGCTGCAGATACACTGCAGACCCCAAATAACTCACTCCAGGACCTCAACGAGCTCATGATTTTGCACATACAGGAACTGTTCGAGGGCAGGAACTTGGGAAAGCTAATGATGCCTTGTCCGGCCTCCTGAAATATTCCAGTCTTGGTCTGAGCGTTTTCCTCTATGGTAAACCAAATAAAAAGAATAAACACCCAACCCTTCCCTCTGACCTCTGGTCTCCTGCTGCCCCCACACTCCCTGCCCCAAACAATTAAGGAATCTTCTGCTCTCTGAATCCTAAAGGGCTTATTTTAGAAACACATCTCCTCTACAGCAAGTATTTCATGAAATTCAAAAAGTTGAGGGACTTTTAAATAAATAACAAATTATAAGTGGAACTGTAGTGCATTTTCTTGATCCTTGCTGGACTCATTAGAGCATCTCATACACTAATTCAAAGACTACATCTCAGTCTTGCTAAAGCAAGACTTTTAATTACTCTGTATCAAACTCCACCATAAATTAACACAGAAAATATCCACACACAAAGAGCACTAAGTCAATACTGCTAAAGCTTAAAAAAAATCATCCCTGTGCTTGGAAACAAAAAACACCTTTTGAAGTTAACAAAAGACATTTTAGTAACTTGGAACAAGACAACAATTTCTTCAAAAATTATTTTCATTTTCAAGAACACTTTTTAAACAAGTTTGGAAACCTTTTTATTTCCAATTACATTGTCAATCACTCATTATAACCACTAATTATCTGTAAGAATACAACAGTAGGTCAAAAGTAAAAGGAACTGAACTGTCACAGCAGAAATACCCAGCTAATATACTGATGTTGGTGCTCCAAGCTGCACAAGGGACCCAGCCAACTGCAAGGTAATCACTTTGCTTTTCAATACAGAGTATTCACTGAATCAGTATCAGCAAATCCACCGGATTTTAATGAGTTAAAATATTTTAATAGCATTGCTTTGTTCTTTAGTTTAATCACCTTTCCCCAAGGCTCCCAACAACATTTAAGCATGTGCTTAATTTGCTATTGAAGTCAACAGAACTATGGGTGAATACTGAAGTTAAACATGTGCCTAATGAGATTTACTGAACCAGAATGCGGAAAAACCCGATGTGAGCAGAATCAAAGCCCACAGGCTTTCGCCAAGTCCACCTCAAGTTCCCCTAAAGATACTGGGCCCCCAAAATGAGAGTGAAAATTTGATATTATTATGACATGTCTACTGCACATCCGTAATTCTGAACTACTTACGTAGCAAAACACATACCAGACTTTATAGGTCTTTGAAGCAAGAAAAGAAAAACCTTTGGACTTACCCTAAAACACTAACTGGAAGCTTTTGTGGAATTTTATTTGGTGTCAGTAGTTCAGCAATACCCTTTGACGTGAGACAACTGTTGATTTGTCTCATGTTTCCTCCGAAGAGAAAATGTAGTATAATTAAAATGTTTGGATTTGAGCAGGAGGAAATGGAGGGATGGAGCTAAAATATATATTAGTCTGCTCCTCTGTGAGAAAGCAACGTAATCCAGTATTAGTATCTCACTTCCTCAATCACTCAGGCAAACTCTGTAATCCTCTCAAACCTGCACATGAATATCTGCATTGTACCAGTTGATACTTCTTCTCAGATTAAATTAAATTACCTGCGTGCCTTTAAGACCCTTTGTCTAGTACCAAAGACAACCACTTTTTCCTAGGGTGGGGGAGTTTAGTTCATAAAAAGACAATTCAATGAACTTTAAGTACAGCATATAAAATATAAAACTGTTCTTTACTATTTTTTGTGACATTTAAATGGCGTAAGTGAACATTCAACTGAATTGCAACTAATAAATATTTTCTTGACGGTAAATATGATAAAAAAGGATTTGACTCCAAGAGAAAAATTCTTCAGATTCCACACTTACTATAAATGTTCAAAACTGACTTAACAATATTTTAATTCTTTCTCTTTTGGCTTACGTGGAGGATCTGGTTTTGGCATCGAATGTCAGAGTGATTGTTGGTTGTTTTTTTTTCCCTGCACAGAAAAACTAACACTGTATTGGAGAAATACTTAGCAATTTCTCCTAACTATATATAGTCACCAGTCCTTTCTCTAATACGCTGTCAAAACCAGCAAATCTGTTAAAGAAAAAAAATTTTTACGTTTAAATGGTGAACATAATTGTGACTTCAATATGGCAGTCATTAGTATGGAAGGAGTTAATCTTCCCCACTCTTCTTTTAAGAGTAAAAAAGGCTAGGAACAGCTGTCACTCAGGTGATGAATACAAGCTGCCAGCCTTTTAAACAGCAGGTACAGCATTTGAGCTCTGAATTAATTAGCATTCAGAAAGCCTAAACACCGCTTGATAACTCCACGAGACGATTTTTGTCCCTTCCTGCAAATTAATACTGCTATTAAGATGAGCAAGGGCACAATGCAGATCGTAATTGTAGCCATTAACCAAAGTTTCACGAGTAACAAATTGGAGGTTCTTGCCAAGAATGCATCAAGCCAAAGGAAGCCTTGCAGGGATCCACCTTCACTTCTTCATGGCATTCACACAGCCACACACAATATGGATTCCTGTGGAAATGTTTTCTGTGTGTAGCCACAGGCTTCTCAAAAGTTCGTGTTTCTCAAGGTTTAAACAGTGGGTTTGTCTCAAAAAGCCACTTCCATACAAGAGCTGCTTTTAACGTGCACATATAGATGGACACGGCAAGTTAACAAGGCCTCAGAGATTTATACTCACAACGTCTGAAAAAACAAGGCCTCCCTCCACCAAATGCTGCTGAAACACTGCACCAAAGTCTACAAAATTCATGTGGAAAATCTCCCTCCTCTATATATGATTTCCTTTGAACGATGAGCATATTTTATAAAGCACCGAAAATGACTGATATCAGAATTTAATGGTGTTTAATAAGTGGCCATCTGTCAACAGTCAAGGAGTAAAAAGGAAGCACATTATTATTTCCCAAAAGACTAGAAATATTGATGCTAATTAAAAGGCACATGATCATTATCTCAAAGCAATGTCTAAACACTAATCAGACTTCAGGTCCAGGGAAAGGGAAGAGGGGAGAACTTGGGATATGAGCACTCCCCAACTGGATCACTGGAGTTGACAGGCTCCAAACTGGTGATGTGATAGTGCACATCAAGTCACTGGTAACTCCTGAGTGGGTGGGCAGGCAATTAAATCCTGATCTGACATAGGAAAGATTATTTGTTTTAAACTCAATTCTTCAGAAGAAATCTTTGGTACATTTTTACAAAGAATTTTGCAAGACTAGAACTATGTCAAACATAGCACTTCACTATTTTTTTCTAACTTTCCATTCAATGTATTTCAAAACAAAATAAAACTTGGCATCGTGGTGCCCAAACATACGATTATTTGCACCATCCTAAACTTCTCAGTGCTTCCAGCTGAGAAATGGATGTCACATGTACATGAGGTTCTTCTGTGGCCAGATATGACTGAAGCCTACACACAAAGGAACACAACTCATCGACACGGTGTCTGTGAAGCCTTTTTGACTCTTGGGACATTTAAGAAATCCCTCTGGGCTTCGGGGCTCCTTTGGCTCCACACACTGAGTGCTAAGGAGGAAGAAGGTACACAAAGGTAGTGGTTCATTAGCTGCTGCTAATGTTTGCTAAAGCTAAGCCTTCAACATTAATAGTCAGTTTATTACCTTTTAAAATGTGGTATTTATTGCCATTTTCATAATTCATCTTGATCAGAACCTCTTTCAAGCAAGCAGACCTGTAATAACCTCAAAATCCATGCTTCATGTTTGAACTGAGGCAGCCAACAGCCCATAACATGCTTTTTGCCTTAGTATGTAAAATGCTGACAAGACTCTTGGCATTTATTGCTTGCAGAGAGGCAGTTATAGGCCATTGGCAAATGTTTTCCTGCCCTTGGGATACAAGAGATGTGTGAGCGAGATATGACTGATCCCACCTCCCACGTTGTGGAAACTACGCACACAGCCCCAGGTTTAGCAATATTGACTCGATGAGGCAGGTCCATCAGTTTATCAGCTTTATGAGGTCAGTTGATCAGTTTTGTTAGAGGAAGAACACACAGGTGAGTGATGCAGAATATTCCAGCACTGAAGATAAGCGAAGCATAGACAAACACACAGCAAAAGGCATACTGGGAACAGGTGAAGAAAACAGGGATGGGAGAATCACCATGAACGTAGGGAAAAATGGCAAACTGAAAATAAAACACAGCTACCCCAGCAATTGAACCCCGGGGCAGGCACACTGAACCTAATCAAGACCAGTCATTTTTTCCACCGTATTTTTACCGGTTAACTTTTTCACCTGTAATTGCCACTATTGAATTACCATCTCCACAGGGCAAAGACACCTCTAGTCTTCCTCCTCGGGTCAAGGAATCCACTCATCACCCTCAAGTGAAGCATATTTCTATTTTTACTTTTCATTTTCAAACCACCGCTTCACACAGGTGTGACCTCTGATCCTGATTTTCCTTCCAACACTCCCCTCGCTACACAACTCCTAGTCCTCCATTATCTCCTCCCTGAGAAATATTAAAAAACTTAAAGAGAGATGTCCCTGGTTTTGATTACCCTATTCCAATCTAACTCCTTGATCTTCAGCATAAACACTTCAATCATTCTGGCATTTTCATTGACTCAAATTAAATTCAGAACCAGTAATTATCTCACAGTCCCCTTGCCCTTTCATACGCAGGTCTTCTGCCTTATTCTATGACAAAGTACAACCTCACAGACTCTGAAATGGTTTAGATACTTCAGATATGCTCTGGATGGGAATTTGACACAAGGGGATTCTGAAGTAAACCTTGTGAGGCTTACCCAGTACTAATTGTTAGCAATTACAGTGCTTTCCTCGTGTTGAGCTCCAGTGCTCAAACATGATGTGAGCCATATAACTGTAAAACAGTTCCACTGATTAACAGGTTCCTCGAGGTGACCAGGAGCACGAGGTACAAGATCCCCTGCATTTTGCATCCTGCTAAATTCAGCAAAGCCAACGTAAAAATAGAAGTTCATGCTACTCTGGAGGTAAATAGGAGACAGGAGGTTTAGACAGACACGCAGAAAGGAAAAAACACCATCAGCATTCACTTTTACTCATGCTATTTACTTCCATTTCACTACATTTGTTTTAAACTGGCACAGAATTCCTCACTCTTTGTGCCTCACAGATTTGCCTTCTGACTGGGTGCAACTGTTGTACATTGTATAGCTGTCAGAGCAGAAGTGGAATGTATGAAAAGCTGGATAATTGTAAGTTAGGGCATATGGTGCTACAGAGAATGTAGGGGTTAGTAGGAAGAAGGGGGTTTTGTTTTGATATTTTCAAGAGTCCGGATATGACTAAAGCTTTTTCCGGTGGGCAAAGAAAATATCCCTTGTTTCTCTGTTTCTCCACAATTTGAAAAGTTGATTGCTTTTTTTTTTCCCCTTTTTTGGGAGCCAGGGGAGTGGGGAGAGAAGAAGAGAGGAAGGTAGCTTAATTCTTATTTACATGACAAATAATAGACCTGCCTCGTGGTTCTCATCCTCCCTTCCAAGAAAACAAAAACACATTCTCCAACAGCATGCATGACATTGAGGTTTGCACAAAAAAAGCCCCAAAAGGAGCAGGCTGCTGTGTAAACATGTCAGGCTTCATAGCTCACATGCATTGAAATGACCAGCACAGTTCGCTCTTCTCAAAGGTATTGCTTCAAGCTGATTGCTGACTCAAGACAAGAACACAACCCTGGTCACAGTGAGTTTCTGAGCATTTTCCCTGCAGCTGCAGGGTATAGAGGCTTTTCTGTTTGTTTTGCTTTTTTTCCCCTCCATTTTCATATGAAACCTCAGATTCTGGAGTACAGTTTGGCAGCACCAGGCTGAGAGCGCTGCCAGTTTCCTTGGGCACAGAATCTCTAATAACACAAAGCCCTGACTATCTTCTTGCCCGATGAATAACCAAAACTTTGCACCGCGATCACCCTTATAAAACATGACTCCTTGTTTTTATCTTTGGGTTGCAGCTAATCCTTCCTGGCGACGGGATTTCATCCCTAACAAGCCTGCCTGTGACACGCCTGGTCCCAGAGCATCTCTTAACAAATCCCTCACGCACACAGAGCACACGGGCTGCCGAAGGGACCGTGGGGACGGAGCCTCTCCTCCAACGGGATCAGAAAGGCTGTGTTTTCCATGGAAAACGCTCGTCAAACAGGAGGACGGGAGAGCCAGTGCACTGCCAGGGAAGTCCCGGCTCACGCATCGTTTCTGGTGCACAAGCAGAACAGAGCATTCCCGGGATTTGTATTCCTGAACGACTCTTCTGTCGGGTTGAATTACTGGCCACGTGTTTGTCGCTGTCATGCTGGAAAGCTGACCCAGGCAATGTTTGCTCCGCGCTCAGCAATTCCAAACAGCGTTTTCCCAGGCTTTAAGGGCTGGCATTGTATGAGTCGCTCTCCAGGACTTGTCCTTCCTTTCCTCCTCCCCTCTTCTGTGTCTGCTTCAATTTTACGCTTGTTCACTTTGCCCAACACATCAAAAGAAAATGCACAAGGTGGTAAAAACTGGACATCACGTTTTCGCCAGCAGTGAACCATCAGCGATAGATAAATATACATAATATATATATATAAAACGAGCTTCCCTTGTTTTTGCAGAAGGAATAATGGGAATAAACTCATTAAGAGCTATTTGTTCTCTTCACTTAATCACTGCCTGCCCCTCTACCCACAGCAGCCCACGTTTAATGTGTGGAAGGGGAGGGCAGGAAGGTGACAGACACCAGCTTTGCTCTCCTGCTTGCTGTGGGAGAGGACCTCACCTCTCCTGCAAAATGCTGTCCCATGGCGTGGCTGCTTCCTTCCACCTTCTCGGGGAAACGGCTCCATTCTCATCTCATTGACAAGGAAATGAAAAGTGCACTCAAATTCACCGTAGGGACACTTGACACCTCGGGGGTCGTTTCTCCATGTTATCCGGGATTTCAAACCGGTTCCCACAGGGCTCTCTGGGCTTCTCTGAAATCTGCTGTCAAGCCAAGAGTTTCAGTTCACTCAGTGACCCAAAGTGCTGCAAAAGCTGCTCTGGATGGGTGTCAGACTGCTAATAACTGAGGGAGGTTACAATGGCCATGAAATCACAAATTACAGGGACTCCAGCTTTGTCTTCTGAGATGTCTGAGAAACACAGTGCCTTTGTCTGCGTCCCACATTCTCGAGGAGAGAGGCTGAAACCATCTAACTGAGGGTACTTTGAAAAAGATATATTCTGTTATTCAAAATATATTTTGTCCTTGGAGCAATTAGAGCAGAGAGGCACAACCCAGAGAGCGACATGTCAGCTCACACACTGCAACCTTTAAAAGCCCTTCAGATTTAGCATCTCCTATCACCTCAACAAATGCTAACTATAACAACTTATCCATAGTAACCTCTGGAATAACTCTATTATTTACATTATATTTGATGCAGTTAGTTAATGTTACAACCAGTTGAGACACCCTCTGGGTAACTTCTAAAATTTCACCTTGGGCGCTCTGCTGAAGTGCTGGCACTGCACAATCTCCACGGGACATCTCCACTTAAGTAAATACTTTAGACAAATCCACACACACCAGTCTATTAATATTATTTCCTATATATAAAAACCCCAAGTGAACCAGAGGCATTCATTAATAATGTGCATTAATGGGCAGAAATTTCTTTGCATGGGCTCTACGAATCTTCCGATACCTGCAAGAAAAAGATTTTGCTTCTGCGTAACAAAAAATGACAAAATTCTGGGTTTGATGAAACACTCGGACCTGATTTTCGTTAGGAGTGTATCAGTGCTTGTACCAAGCACAGATGGGAATAAGCATGAATTTATTTTACGCTCCTTTTCCTATGTTCATAGCTATATAAATTCAGATTTATTGCATTATTGCAACTAAATTTGAGAACCATTCATGTGGGAAAAACATGCGAGGAACACCCACATTCCTGAATGAATGTTAATTGCTCGGGTAAGAACAATTAAGCCACAGCCACCCTACACACCCTGTAATTAGGTGAGACCCTGAGGAGAAAAAGAAAAAATTAATAAAAAAAGAAGGAAAAGGAAATAGGAATCACAGAATATTCTGAGTTGGAAGGGACCCACAAGGATCATCAAGTCCAACTCCTGGCCAAAACAAAAAAAAAAGAAAAGGGAAAGAGCAAAAGGGCCATCTGAACAGATTTTCCCACCAGGTTTCAGCGTGGCTGTTCACTCCACTGTCAGCTAAACAACTCAGAAAACAACAAAAAAGGTAAAACTTACGTGACATTATTAACTAACTGTTCAAAAAGAGCACACAGTAGTGAAACCACACAACTCTTCCTCCCATCCAAGCAGAGAAGTCAGCATATGCTATTATTTCAGGGAGATACTTTTCTCTCTGAACAATAACTCTGCCTCACCTAATAATTGGATTTATGTGCTTACACGCAGTAACAGCAGCTGAATTTAGACACCTGTTTAACTTCTTCTTTGAACTGAATATAAAAAGCAAAAGACCTCCTTAAAGCCACCTTACAAGTGAATCAGATCTGCTGGAGAAAGACAATAGTACAAAGGACAAGCAGGAAAATGGCACCAATTCCTTATAACGGTCAAAAACTTTGGCTTTTCAAGGCATCTGGTGATCTAAGCAAGTCCACTGGGCCCACATGGCACGTAAACACATTAGCATTCTGTTTAAATGTCAATCAACAAGATGGTTCCATTCAAAGCCAGGTCAGCTGCACTGGCAGCTGTTAAAGTGGGGACACTCCTGACTTGCACTGATGCTCAGGAGTGGGTGGAAACCCCATTCTGCTTTTAAAACATCCCCCTGGAAGATTATGCTTTAAACTTTTCAACATTTACGGTAAAATTTCTGAGAACAAATTGCTTCTTCCACCCTCTTCTCATTCCAAATTTTAGGACTTTTCCCTCTAAATTGCAACCAGTGCAATTTTCCACTCATCATCACTGCAGTAAAGTACTTCAGACACAGTTTTACAGGGCAGTGACACGATGCAAACTCTCTGAGAAAAAATGGAAAACAGTGGCATGAAACATCCATCACCAGACGGGAGGATGCTCGCACGGAATTCTGTTGGATTACCCTCTTAAATTCTTGGAATTTGCAGAAAGGCAGCACCTTGCCAGGCAGGTAACACCACAGGATTCCAACAGAACAGCAAGGGACATGGAGTGAATCTCCAAAATCCACCCTTGAAGGTGGCACATACAAATACAGGCTGAGACGTGGGGAAAGGTGGTGGGGTGAAACCAGGAAGCAAAGAAAAGCACACAACCAGGTACATCACTTTTCTGGTCCTTTCTGTAAGTGCTTCTCAAATTTTTATGTGGTTTTCTATAATGAGGTTTCTTTCAGTCTGAACAAACAACACAACTTCGCTAAAAACAGTCTTGATTCGTTATGAATTGCGAAGAACACACACACAAAGATACTTTTATCCTTCCTTTTAGCCACAAAAAATATACATGATCAAGTGGCAAGTGAAAAACAGTAAAGAATAACAAAATCTGGTCTACTTCACTGTGAGTGAACAAGTTATGCACATAATCCCCTTCCTAGATACTCTGTAGCACACTGTACAAGAATTTAAAAATGTGTCACACATGACAGTTCTCCTAATACCTTTAATTAAAACAGTACCAGAAGTTATAATGAAAAGGGATTACCTCTTTTTTAATACACTAAAACCTCAAGCTCCTGTTATTTTACATTCTGGTGAAAAGGAAATTAACAATGAAGCCACATTTTGGGATTTAAGATAACTGTAAGATTCTAAGTTGAAGGGCAGGAAAGAGGCTTCATTTCTAAATTTGCTTTTAACAGACACAAGCCTTATGTTCTTTTATTATTACAACGACTCCAATTTAATATGTCACCCTTTTAAACTCCCAACATTTGATCACAAGCTCCATCTTCCCTCTGCCCCAATATAAATGACAAACATGGGGTTTCACTGAGTGAAAGGAAACTAGTTAATAATTGGCTTTATTGTGATTTCTGGCTGTCTTGTAACACCCTTCTGGATTTTGCTCTGAATGCAAAATGCTTCATATCCTCACGTTTTCCTGGTGCTCAGCACGACAGCATGTGACTACTTAAAACAAAGCTATTTACTGTTTGCAAACTCTCCCACTCCCACCCGACAAAGGCATTTTATCACTTCCCAAATAAAAGCTGGGATACGGGGGCACGGCAAGAGGGAGGTCAATTGACTCCAAGATTCCTGCATGCCCATGTGAAAACTCGGTGGGTCCACCCACCCACCAGGGGTATCCAGCACTTGTTAGCATTTTATGGGGTTCAGAGCAGCTCTCCCCTGATTTCAGAGGCAGCTGTAGGAACTGTGGCTGCCCAGGGCTCTCCCTCTTCCCTGAGGGAATGGGGACGTCAGGAGGAGAGGATGGTGGCCATGAAACCATAAAAGTCACGGGCTCCTCTCTTCTCTTTCACACAATTCCCACCTCATGATTACAGCAACTAAACGAGACACGGAGCTCCTTCACAGTACAAGAGCCACAGCCTGATTCCCAGAGCCCTGNCTCCCACCTCATGATTAAAGCAACTAAACGAGACATGGAGCTCCTTCACAGCCTGATTCCCAGAGCCCTGTCATCCTCTGCAACCAAAAAACCTTCTGGGCTCTAATCACGTCCTTAAAAACTATAGGATGAGGATCATATGCAAAAGAGAAGACTTAAGCAAAAGTGTGAGAGTGATTACAACTCTGAGCTTCTTTTAACATGTGGCCTCTGTATGTAATTTCTGGGATTTGGAGGCTGCAAAAACTATTGAAATTGGTTTGTCTGGATTATTTTTTTAATGTAAACTGGTTAGTTGGATTCGTGTTTGTTTCTGTCAATCAGAAAGCCAGACTGATACCCCACTACAGAGCAGCACATTGATGCCAACAGGCATATCATCAATTACAGGATCCACTTATCAAAAACCTGGCACCTAAACAATTGAAGGAAAAGACAGAGGTAGAAGATTAGTCTGTGATAACAGGACAATAGCACACCTACCTGCTACTGTGTTTCATAACGTATTTGCTAAGAGCAAAGAAAAGTCATGAGTTCAATTCCAGATTCCTGATAAAGGTGCACTTCTTACAGATCTGTCCCACCCAGCTCCGTTCCTCCTGCAGAACACAGCTCACTTCTGCTGAGCATGAGACAGCAGGGGTTTCCAGTCTCTTGCTGCAACTTTGGACAACTTAGATGTTTTACAAGAGAAAAACAAAACCATAGCCCCTTCAGAATTTCCAAACCCTGGCTCAAAGCATGAGGTCTGCTTCCTAATAAAAAAATAAAAACCCCAACCTTATGGGACAGCAACGTCCCTGTTTTGAAGGTATGTAATGAATATTGGCCTTAAAATCACACCTAGATAATACTGCAGTGCAGCTCCAAAGAGATCTTGAGTGTGACTGTGTCACAAGAACTATGTGCCACTTAGAGGAACAAAACCTGCTTTAAGATTCAGCAGACTGGAATAAATTCGGGATCTAACTACAGTTATGATGCAAGACAGAATATAAATTCATTGCCACTGCCAATGTATTTTGCCCAATCCCTCTGCCAGGTCATATCGACCTGGAAAAAGGAGTTTGCATGTGTGTGGACATCTGAGTGCATTACACATGCTCCTCCTGGAGAAAGAACACCTATGCAGGATTGATGGCTGCGGACAGCATTTCTAATGGCCTTTTTAATTGGCACTATGATGATTAATTGAGGCCTTCACAGAACTCCGGGAGTGCTCATTACCAAACAGCATGGTGTGCCAGAGCACTGTGTGCATGACCGCTATTACTAAATAGTCATCAGATCATGAGACATGGATAAGATAAATTTTGTACAAGTCCACAAACCCCAGAAACTGAAGCCCTACTACTGAGGCAGTGGGAAGATTCTGTTTCCTCCTTAATATATTATTTCAGCAGTGCCCATATGCTCCAAGAGAGAAGAAAAGGCCTTGAGAAAGCTATTGAAGACAGGCTACGTAGGTAAAAAGGATTAAATACTTCGTTCAGTATATCTTGCCATTGCAAGAAGTTTACATTCACTCATGGCTACACACAGGACATTGCAATTCCTCCCTCAGAGAGGAGTTGGCCTCGTGGCTACTGTGCACTTGGGATTGCAGGAGAGGAGCAGGTATGTGCAGGAATGGCCATCAGACACCTCACCTGCACTGTACCTCAATGACATGGTGCTGCTGCTGCCTCTCCCCAAGGGAAATACTGATGGGCTGCTCAGTGTCCAGGCCCCCAAGGCCGGGCTCAGCTGAGGCTGCTGACCCACTGCTGGCTGCCCCGACAGCCAGGAAAACACTGCAGAGCTGTGTGGAGCCAGGAGGCAGCAACGTGAGAGGACCTCCAGGGTCTGCTTTCACCTTCTGGGTTTGGACAGCCCTCACCTGGATTCTCACTTGGCTGTAGAAAAAGACCTGGGGGTCCTGGTTGATGCCCAGTGCCCTGGCAGCCAGGAGAGCCAAGCGTGTCCCGGGGGCATCAGGCACAGCATCGCCAGCTGGGCCAGGGAGGGGATCGTCCTGCTCTGCTCTGACCTGGGGGGGCCTCACCTGCCATATTGGGGAAGTTTTGGGCACTAAAATATAAGATATTAAGGCATTGGAGAGCAAGGAAGATGGTGAAGGGGAACCACACCAGGAGCAGCTGAGGTTACGTGGTGTGTTCAGCTTGGAGGAGACCGAGGGGAGACCTCATTGCAGCTGCAACTTCCTTGTGAGGGGGAGAGGGGCAGGCACTGATCTCCTCTCTCTGGTCATCAGGGACATGACCCCAGAGAAAGGCCTAAAGTTGCATCAGAGGATGTTTAGGTTGGATATTAGAAAAAGGTTCTTCCCTAGAGGGTGGTTGGGCACTGGAACAGGCTCCCCAGGGCAGTGCTCACAGCACCAACCCTGACAGAGCTCAAGAAGCATTTGGACAATGCTCTCAGGCATCTGATGGGATTCTCTGGGTGTCCTGCACAGAACCATGATCCTGATGGATCCCTTCAAACTGGGAATATTCTGTGATTGCTTCACCCGTGTCTCTGCCCCTCCCAGCACAGCTCCAGCACAGCGTGCAGCACCCGCCTGTGTGCCCACATGCACTCATCCAGACCACATATAAGCCCATAAATGTCTCCAAGACACAACAAAGGAATATTTAGCCATTTAAAAATATTCTGTAAATAATCTTGGATAACACTAACACCATCTTAAATTCTGTGAACGATTCAGGATTTTGTCGCGCGCTGACAAAGGGCTCATTCTTGTTACAATTCTGTAAAATCTTCTTACACAAATCTCCTGTCAGCTTCAATCCATTAAAAATAAAGGTATGCTCAAAATTGGGGACCAAAGCAAATGTTGTTTGGACTTAACAGATTCAATTTACCGTGCTGTTAATCGGATAGCACCCGTATACTTCTCACTCTGCCCTGACACAGGATCAAATGGGACATTTGGCTCCGTTTCCATCCCACCACAGATCTGTAAAACACTGTCACAACACAGCACAGATTTGGCCCTGGCTGCAGGTCACGACTTCCCAGGCAAGAGGTGCTCCCAAAGCATTATCCATTGGGCTGAGCATCCATCTGTGTTCATATCTTTCAAACATCCCTCCAAACTCAGAGCCTGTGACAACAATCATCCATCAGCCAGTGCAGAAGAAAACTTTGGATCATCTTTTGCCCAATTAACTGACTTTTCATTCTCTTCCTTTCTCATTCCCACTCCAATATAAATGGAGGCTTTGCCACTGCTGAAGAGGCTCCCTTCCTAACTG